>OZ026522.1:56565610-57126610 GCA_964019695.1 Loripinus fragilis | reverse complement strand
CCTGCTCCCCTGCGACACAATGCCCAGCAGGTAGGTTCCGACACCTCTTAACCAGCCTGTGCTGGCAGGTAGGTTCCGACACCGCTTTAAACAGTCTGCACCACTGTAACACAGTGCGCCGCAGGTAGATTCTGACATTGCTTAAACAGTCTGCACCACTGTAACACAGTGCCCGGCAGGTAGGTTCGGATACCGCTTAAACAGTCTGCACCACTGTAACACAGTGCCCGGCAGGAAGGTTCCGACACCGCTTAAACAGTCTGCACAACTGTAACACAGTGCCCGGCAGGTAGGTTCTGACACAGCTTAAACAGTCTGCAACCCTGTAACACAGTGCCCGGTAGGTATGTTCTGACACTTGTTTAACAGTCTGCACCCCTGCAACATAGTGCCCGGCAGGTAGACTCCGACATTGCTTAAACAGTCTGCACCACTGTAACACAGTGCCCGGCAGGAAGGTTCCGACACCGCTTAAACAGTCTGCACCACTGTAACACAGTGCCCGGCAGGTAGGTTCTGACACTACTTAAACAGCCTGCATCACTGTAACACAGCGCACGGCAGGTAGGTTCCGACACCGCTTATACAGCCTGCATCCCTGTAACACAATGCCCGGCAGGTAGGTTCTGACATTGCTAAAACAGCCTGCACCCCTGCAACACAGTGCCGGGCAGGTAGGTTCCGACACAGTTTAAACAGCCTTCTTTCTCTTTCCCTCTCTCTCTATCTCTCTCTCTCCAAACACAGTGCCTCCTGTGAGGCTTGGACTGGGAGCCTATCCATCTGAAGACCTAAATTTAATCAAGCCAGTAAGAAGAGATAGATCGATAAAGACTTCAAGCAAGTTATTTGATCAAAATGCAGCAGGTTCAGGTACTAAAACCGGATCCCTTGGCCTGATAACAAAGATCCACGGACCTGTTTGATATGGTTGGACTGAACACGATGCACTGGTCCACATAGTGGAATTGTAACCGATTTTAAACAAATGCAATGGGATGTGAAGTCAGCTGACATGAAATATCTCACAACGATGGCCAAAATGAGGGAGTGCCATTGACACAAAAACGAAAAAGAAACGATAAACAAAGTGTTATGTGGGATAATGTTTACGCTGTTGTCTTGGTTTCAATAATGAAATAATCACTGATTTACACGTAATAGATCTGGCAAAGCACTTGAACCTTTTTGATTGGCTGTTCAACCATGCGTTTCAACGCGAATTGTACATTGAACTGCGTTGCTATACTTGAGTTATTGATTGGTTAACAGGTAACTGCCTTGCACTGCAGTTCAACGCGTATCGATAGTGGGCTTTGATTGGATTTTCGAAATTCGCGTTGGAAAACTAGTGCGTTTTACGTGCGTTTTCAATGCGTTTTCAACGCGAATTCGACAAGGACAAATAGATGGGCGGTAGTGTAGCTTAAGGAAGGTCAAAAGTATTGCAGAATGCTTCTGCAATACTTTTGACCTGCATTAAGCGATGATTGGTATTGGAAACCATTTTTTTGGTATTTTTCAGAGTGGCCGTTTTACAGTAAGCGTATCATCGTGGTGAAAAGATACATTCGTGAATTTGAGATAAGTTATCTGAAACAGAAAACAATGTCAAAACTGGTCTCAAATGAGTAAAATCTGTTAAAGCTGGAGCTTAAATAACCAATTACTATTTCATTACCGAATAAAATCTACCTTAATTCATAGTTTGAATAGCAAATGCATATTAAAGTTAGTAATGAAAATACATATACAGGGCTGAATAGGAAAATCTCGTGTGAGTGGTTCTTCAATGGATTGCTAGTTTATCTGAAAGTGTACTTTATTGATGAAAGAAAAAAAACATTACCACCACTGCTTCGGTCCAGAAAAAAGTACAGACATGGCTGATAAATTGTTGACTGTGGTGTAAATTACCAACTCAAACAAACAAACTAGCAGACTTGCAATGATTAAGGGACTGATTCAGGTAATTTTATACTTAAGTTCTCTAAGATCTCTTTTCCCAAGAAAACATATGAAAATTATCTTGTATTGAAGATATTGAAACAACAAGTGATCTCTTCCTGACTGATTTAATGAAATCTGCTGTTCTACAAAATCCCACTCTTAGCATTGATTTAAGACGGGAGTTAGCTTCTTAGACGAGTGCTTTGGATGGAAATATCATGAGAATTCTCTTGAGACTCCATTTTCCATAAAGTATGTTTCCAAGTCATAGAATACTAAGAAACAATATTGGATGTATTTAGGGGGTGTATATTACGTTGTCATTTAACTCCAAAACGTTCGATGAAAACAATTCTTAGGAGACCTCGTGGTAAGAAGGAACAGCCATTAAAATAAACATTCATTTATAACAACAGCAGCTCGGCAACGAAATATTAATGATATATATAGTTTATGATATAGCGAGGCCTCGTGGGAACTGAGAAGAAATTTGTAAATTGAAACAAAAAACGGTTCTAAGACGTATTGTTGTGGTATGCAATGCATTTAAATGAAGCACAATCAGCTCATGTTTTTCTCTGACCTAGGATATTGATTCATTGACACCAAAATCTGTGCCTGGGATCCCCTGATCTAATCGGTGCATCCTTTTAGATTACCTTAAAAGACGTAAAATATTATATTCTCAGACGCTTTACACCAAACGTTTAGCTCAATGTACATTTGCAGAGTCTTTTACATGGTATGCCTCATAAACGTGTATTTTTATGAAACACTATGAGCAGCCTTTGCACTGAGTGCAAAGGCTGCTCACAGTTTTCCATAAAATTTTTTTGTTTTGTAGATTCAAAAATTCTTCCTGAAACTGAACATTGAGCCTTTATTATCTTTTTAACAGCACTGCGTTGATTTGTGAATTGAAAAGGGGAACTGCATACCTTTTACATTGCAACTATTGAGGTATGTCAGTGAGTCACGAGGTCCCTTCCGTCACCTTTGAGAGAAACCCGTGCAGTTGTTTGTTTTATTCATAAACAGTTGTTGCATATTCATATTTCAGATAATATACCCTATACTGGCTTACTTAGATTCTGGCTAAACACAATCATGTCAAACACTTGTGTTGTTAGTTTTCACGTTTAAGCGTGATTTGTACTGCCAACTAGAACGGACAATAAAAAAATCAAGCGCATGATTTGTACTGCCAACTGGAACGGACAATAAAAAAATCAAGCGCATGATTTGTACTGTCAACTAGAACGGACAATAAAAAAATTAAGTGGATGGTTTGTACTTCGAACTAGAACGGACAATAAAAAAGCAAGTGCATGATTTCTACTGCTAACTAGAACGGACAATAAAAAAATCAAGCGCATGATTTGTACTGCCAACTAGAACGGACAATAAAAAAATCAAGTGGATGGTTTGTACTTCGAACTAGAACGGACAATAAAAAAAGCAAGCGCATGATTTCTACTGCTAACTAGAACGGACAATACAAAAATCAAGTGCATGCTTTGTACTGCCCACTAGAACGGACAATAAAAAAATCAAGTGAATGATTTATACTGCCACCTAGAACGGACACTAAAACATCAAGTGCAAAATTTAATGTGAACCTTCATGTTTTGAATTTGATGGTCTCCTTGCTGCCACTAAACAATTTGTCAGCTAGACTGATAACTTTGATCACCCCAAAATCAATCCTGTTATTCTGTGCGATTGCTAGCAGATGATCAGTATGGAACACGCTCTTCTTCGAGACGCTGTCATTTCAAAACCATCATTAAATCTGATATAGCCATATAATTTTCTGTGTCTGATCATAAAAGGATTTGTTATCATGAAACTATCTATCTTGAAGCATCAAAGTAGAGCCATAAAAGAAAACCGTCAGGTGATGCTTGATAGTAATCTATAATTATAAGAGACCACAGCAAGATTTGCACATGATGCTTATTATTGGATACAAGAGGAAATATCATTAATCTGACGAAGATCACTAAACTAGAGGTATATTCTACATATGACAATTAATTGTTATGTGAAACATATGAAAGAAGAATACTTATTACATGTACGACAGATGTATCGAAAATCTAGCAAGTCATAAAGGAGGATTGATGTTTTATATTGGCTTTGAAAATTTATGATTATACTTGATTCCAATAAATAGCAGCTGTATTGGCAGCAGATATATTTTAAAATTTAATACAATAACACTTTATCTACAAATATCTGTTTTCGAATTGCTTGGGAACATTCTTTGGAAAATAAACTTACGAATACGTAAGAGTGTTTAAGCTCTCAGTATCAAGTTCTATTATTGCACATCAAGCCACCGGGCGCGTGCTTGCCTGTAATGACATTAAATTAGCTGCGTGTCTAGAAAGCTTCTAGTTAATCAGATTTCTGATTGACAAAGTGATTCCAGACATAAAACGCCATCAGCAAGATATAAATGTAGAGAGCTGGACGTACTGATAGAAAGATTTCAAATGTCGCAAACGACACCAGGTGAAGTTGATATGGATGTAGTTGTAGCCAAAATTATGACACTTTTAATCATAACAAGTTTGACCGTTCTCTCTGGACTGGTTCCCTGTCGCATGATGTTACACTGTGCTAAAACGATGTTAAAACGGAGACGAACGTTTGACTATATAGTATGTGGTGCTAAATGTTTTGCAGGAGGGGTATTTCTTGGGACTTGCTTTTTACACCTGATTCCGGAGACCAGAAATAAAGTGGATGCTGTATTGCAGCAGCTAGGGTCAAGGTCGAAGTATCCAGTAGCGGAACTGTTAACGATAGCAGGATTCTTTGGTGTCATCTTTGGAGAACATTTTATTAGATTTCTATATTACAAGTTTCAAGAAGAGAGCTGTATTTCTTCTTACGACCAAGATAGTTACAGTTTTGACCAAGACTTTATTCCAACGACTGAGGACCCTGCCTTAAACGGTTGTGATATTGAGTGCAAAAGTTTAAAGTCTATGTCACAGACTCAGTTAGACAATAGTCAGGACAATGTACATGTGCACTTACATGACGTTAGAGACAATGACGCCAGGATAGACATGGAAATTGAACCCGCTCCTCTTCAAGAGATGGAATGTAAAACAGTTGTGACGGAACTCAGTCGCGGAGAAGAGGGTAAAGGTCAAATTAGATCGGTGCTATTTTTGACAGCTCTTTCGTTTCATGGAGTGTTTGAAGGAATGGCTCTGGGCTTACAAAGCCTTGAAGGGGATGTTTGGGTTATGTGTGTTGCCATAGCGATTCACAGGAGTATATTGTCATTTGGTATGGGGCTTCAATATTCTAGAAACTATGAACGTCCTGCCACCATTGTCTTTGTAATCAGTGCATTTTCAATCATTTGTGCCGTGGGGATAATAATAGGAATTTGTATATCCGCAGGCGCGCAATTATACACAGACGTCAATGTGCCAAATGCGATTTTACAAAGTTTGGCGACAGGAACTATATTCTACATTATTTTTCTAAACATACTCTTCAAAGAGCTAGATGGAAACAAGGATGTGAAGAAAATATCATGTACATTTGTTGGGTTCGCTTTTATGGCGGTTGTGTTTGCTATCGTCAAACAATGATGCTTTTATTTTGGTCATCTTGTGAGTTAATAGTGCTAATCGCATATGTAGAAAAATAGTTTCTTGCACACCGGATAAGAGTACCTCAGATTTTACCCTGGGATAGAAAATCTTATCTTACCCATGATATCTTACCGAGGACGTCAAGTAAAATAAAAGCAGTGGTGAGCAAGAAAAAATCCATTATTCGTGTGAGGGTAGGATAGAAAAAAACCGTCTCTCGGATCACCGTTTGTCATCACTTGGCAAGCCTCGTAATGCCAAACGGCGATCCTCGTGACGGATTTTTCTATCCTACCCTTACGTTCATGATAGATTCTTATATCATGTCACCCGAAGCCACATGTATTCAAAAGGAGTTGGAGGTATTTTCTGAGATAGACGCTTCAGTCCACCATCTAATTCTAGCCTGTGTACATGCGAGCAGCGCTTGCTCTGAAGAGACTGCTCGTATACGAATGCTTGTCCGAACATTGTGATATTTAAAGGATCTTACATGAGTGCTCATGCTTTATTGAATTTATTAAACGAGTTGAGAAAAATAGATAAAATGCAAGGCTTGCCGAGCATTTTATCGCTCTTTCGCAACGAGTTTTATAAATTCAATAATATAGGAGCACGAATATTAAATTCTATTTATCATATGACATTAAGAAATCTCCTTTCTGCCGTAAAAAACGTTTTAATTATGTCTTTATTCAAGCAAAATTGTTATGGACGTCATAACGTTTCCCGAAAACCTGTAAACCACTAGTGGTTTATAGATTTTGTTGCATAGAGGTTATTTACTTTCTTGGGGTGAATACCAAATATATTTCATCGAGTGTGTTGAGACATCAGAGTTTTTACGATGTTTTCAACTCACAAGATAAAAATGAATTGATTCAGCGTCAAAGTGCGAGTCAATTAACATCATAAGCAACATCATAAATGTTTGATGACATTACGTAACATAGGTTATATGCATTATATCACTGAAGCGGTAGGTGCTGAAAATGCAAAATCGAAAAATTTCAGCAAATCTAAAATATCTATTTTGATACCAAAATGTTCCTCATGGTCTAAGAAAATGCCTACCCACACTTGATGTTTCTGTTCACAAATAAGAAAGTTATAGGCGTTTGAACTTTCGAAGTCAGCGTATTAAGTGAATGGAAAAGTCATAGGTAGTCCAAAAAAGTTATATCAATCACTAGTGAAAATATAGGCTGATATCAATCACTAGTGATTGATATCGTATCGTTTCACTCTGTGAAAATAACATTTTTATTTGTTTTAGATACATGTGTATGCATTGATTTCACTGCTAAGTATGAAATAAATGTCGTTATTTCACTCCCAGACGCGACGTCATATGATAAATACTTTTAAAAATATCATGCACTGCATGAGCCTGTGTCCAGCATCAAGTACAAGTTGGTATGTGCGCACATCAAAGATTGAAATTCGTCGGCGCATCGAGGCAGTTTGATCAGAGTCCTAGTATTTCACCAGAAGAAACGTTGGACACGTTGCTACCTACAGAGGAGCGCCCATTTAAGACTGATCAGTATGTGCGGATGCGCAGGCTGATCGAGTCTTCGGTTGGCCCGAAAGTCAACTTCTACCTTTTGCTGAACACCCGCTACATGTATGTCCCATCTATTTCAGTTATTATTTTCGTTTTTGAAGTCCACTGTTGTAAACTCAAACTAAACGGATATACAGTGTTTGGTAATATTTTTGTTGCTGTCTATATAAGAATTGTTTCCTGTATTGTGTTGCATTTACCAGGAAAGGACTGAATGTGTTGGTGGAATCAATTAGTGCTTATACTTGTACTAATGGGCCAGCATATGGTATATTGGTACTGTGAAAAATAAGTGCAAGTTAACACCAAAAGAGGTGGCAGCTGAGATGCCACATCTTTTGATGTCAACTTGCCCTTGCTTTCTAGCAAAATAACTTGAGTCCAACATTGTTCCAGTGATAAATATAAAACATTTCTACCTTTTATTGTCTTTGCTGCACTCCAGATCAATATAATCGAACATGACACAGCTTTTAAGGCAGTTGGAAGTGTACACCAAAATCAGTGGCAGTTCCACTGCCTACATTGGTGTACAGTTGCACTGATATTTACAATTATCCGATAAACGCCCATGCTAGAGGTCTATAAATCAGTGTGACTTTTCATCTATATCCACCATGTCCATGCGTTGTTAATGTGAGCAGCGAAGGCTCTAGCGAATCTGCGCATGTGTGCGTGGTCAAGCGAATCTGCACACACGCGAAGGCTCGTCTGAGATTTCGTTGCTCAATCATTTCAAAGTACTAAATTCGTACATGAATGCTTTGTCAGTTGAAGTCGATTCTTGTATAAGTAAGTAATGGTGCAAAGATCAGGAATCGATACAATCAAGTACCACACCTGACCCAGGATACCAATGGGAAAGTGACAAACTCATAGAAGACACCACAAACGAGAGCCAAGAGGTCAGCCCTTTCCCAGCAGGTGACCACAAAGCACATATAAACAGACGTGCACAAAACATAGCAAACAAAAGACAGAACAAAATCATAAAAGATCCACAAAAGAAGTACCGCCTTGGAACGGTCAGTAAAATATTTTACTGGAGGGCTTAAACCGGTTTAACGGCGCCAACCTCATCCTTAATTCAGATGTGGATCAAGACACATAGATATTTGGTTTGCATGAAAGACCCCTAACTTATCAATGCATCATCTCCTAAAACATATAAATCAAGATATAACAAGGAGATAAAGCAAGGATAAGGACTCAACAGTAAATTAAAATGAATACCGGAGCAAAAGAAATCCAACAGGTAAACCCCGGTGGGCCCGACAAACAGCCAAAGCATCAGGCCCCTACCATCTCATCAATAGATAAGTCTTTAAGTCGGAACCATATGTCTTCTTATTGGCGCCACAGGTAGGCTGTGATATGGGCCTCGATGCAGAACCTTTGCCACCAGGTAAGGCTTAATCTGGCCTGTACAACTATAAGCACCAGCTGAATAATGATAAATTGCATGTAGCATACCTTCGAAAGCGAATAACTATATATAAGGCGCTGATCATACTGTGCAGATGCGCAGGCGGGTCTGCACTTTTGCTGTTTGCGTGAAACGAAATCATGTTTTCTCGCAACATGGTCCATGGGTCACACTGGCATTTCCTGGTCAGAACAATTGTATTAACCCATTTAAGCCGAATGGAATGTCCCTCTCTTATCAATTAGACCAGTCCGTTTCTGTTTTAAGGGATGTTGAATGGTATTTTTAATTTTATTCAAATTTTGATAGAACAGGCTGAAAGCAAACAGTGGAGACCCTGATCAGACGCCGCGGTCTGTAGCGTCTGATCTGGGTCTACACTGTTTGCCTATGCCCCACAAAAAGATGCTAGGCTTATATTGACTAACTTTAGGGTTGATGTGATTGTTTATTGAAAATGTAATAAGATACTGCAATGTATCATCATGGAGAAACAATCAAATTTTATTAGCACACTATGATGAAACAAAGAGCTCACGACTCAATGATAGTCAGAGCTAAAGAAAACCTCAAGTTGAGTCACGGTGGGCTCAGCTATAGATACGCATCAATCACCAGCCAATGGACTAAAGCTTCATTGAGTCTGAAGCCTGACCGACCGTCGTGCAATTAAAAAAGGAAACCACGGCTATAAACCGTAATTGGGTTTTAAATCTGGCATGCAGACCGTTGCATGATATTCAAGTTATATCCAACCTTTTAATAACGTTTGATAATCTTTTAGAATTGATCACTAAAATAAGGTTTTTCAACACTTCTTTTGAGTTTATAAACTAAATCACCATAAAATATAGGATCTGGTATGCCCTGTTGCAGAAGAGTTAACAAATAGTATATTTAACAATTAACTCTGGGTGTCTATGGTAGAATTTTCGAATTTTATAATATATATATATATGGATATAAATTAAAAAAAAATAGTGCTATTTTCTATTTTTTTTATTTTAACAAAACAAAAACAAAGCTGCAACTTGAGGAGCACACTTAGTACCCATTGAAATGCCTATAATTTGTCTATATAATTTTGAGCCAAATCTTATAAATATATTTGCTAAAAAATAATGGAGGGCATCACACATTTTCTGAAATGACCAACTTGCACGACGGTTGGTCAGGCCTCAGACTCAATGACGGCTCTGAGCTTAAGACAGGTTTTACTGTATTTTATAGCTTATAGAATTGTCAGAGTTTGTGATGGGAGCTCATGTTTTAATTTGCCTGAAAATATATAATAATTCTGACATATCGGTGGCATTTTCTTTATTTTATTATGTCAAAAAATGTTTTGAAGTGACAGTTTACTGTTTTATTGCTATGTTGATGATGTTTTGTTTTATTTTCTAAAAATAGAATTAACCTCATAATCATGTAATCTGATGCTTGACTCTGTGTTATCAGCTAGCTCATTGGGCTGGCATCTTTCATAGGAGACATAATATCTAAGCAGTCAAAAATAGGTATTTGCTGTTGAAGCCATTAACATTAGAACACACTATTGCAAACGAATAAGCTGCCAAATATTATACACTATAGGAAGGGGAGCGAGGAACATCTCCATCAAGAAATGAGAAATTTACTATTTCAATATTAAAATCATCCCGTTTATCATAGTTCTAGATGAAACTATGCCATTTGTTATTGACAATTTGAAGTCCAAAAATGGGGATTCAGTACCAGAAGAATTTGTCTTAATTGACTGAAGTTCAGTGGGATATAACTGACCTATCATATGTTCAAAATAAGGATTATCAATAATAAGTAAGTAATCTAAATATCTGGAGGTGGAGTTCAAAGCTCAAATGATATCAGTATCGTATGAAAGAGACAGCATGTGGTCTCTCTCATAACAAAACAAAATCAAATCTGCAATAAGAGGAGCACACTTATTACCCATTGGAATGCCTATAATTTGTCTATATAATTTTGAGCCAAATCTTATAAATACGATTGTCTGAAAGATAATGGAGAGCATCACACATTTTCTGAAATGACCAAAACTTAATATATCGTTTAGGTTGTTCAGAAGTAAAAAATGCATTTTTATTATTACAAGCCGAATAAAGTGAATCCTCTCTTTTACATGTCAATTCCGTTAGCTTTTCTTTGATTATATTATGAGGCAACGTAGTATATAGAGAGTAGATAAATGATATGTAGACAAACCAGATGCTAGAAAACTTTTTGATTTTAATTTACCAAGAATCTCACCTGAATTTTGATAGACCAAAATAATATGTTTTCTGCATTCCTTTCATAAACTGTTGTACATTATTTTATATCATGATTTGTAAATACATTGAAGCAAGAATGCAAACTTATAGACAACTCGGTAGTAGTACATGAGCTAGAATTAGCAATAAAACGCGACTTAAATGGCCAGTAGCCAGTATTACGTAGGAATCTTGATAAAATCCTCAACAACAAACACCCCAAACTTAGCTGATATATGGCATCGATGGCTGTCAAAGACAGACGTTATATCATGCCCGTTATGCTCATTTGATTTAGCAGTGCTTAGTTCTTGCTGTTGGGTGTCAATGGAGTACCTTTTTCAAATGACCACAACATTGTTAGCAGCCGTATCTGCTGGTGCCAAAACAAACCTACTATGGAATTCCTGGATACCTTTCTTCAAATTTCTGACGATGAATTTAAGCTTATTAGATGGAAAAAGAATTGAATTATTACAATAAAATGAATTTCTACCATCAATAATTTTAAAATATTTAATTTCCAACTATTTAAGACATTATATTCAACATGCTCTCGTTTACACCAGCGATTACAAAATTCTTGTAAGGCTCCAGCAATTTCCTCACGACATGATCTAAGTCTATTGGCAAAGGAAACTTATATGAAAAATAGTGAGTATGATCAGGAAATACATGTACCACAATCACAAACCGCAGATAAACCCATGGCACCGTTCTATAGGGTATTGGACTTAAGCGTTGCTGCACTCATGGTTGATTCTTATGGAAAAGTAAGTGAGTATGATCAGGAAATACCACACTCACACACTGCAGACCAACCCACAGCACCATTCTATAGGGTATTGGGCTTAAGCGTTGCTGCACTCATGGTTGATTCTTATGGAAAAGTAAGTGAGTATGATCAGGAAATACCACAATCACACCCGACAGACCAACCCACGGCACTGTGAGGAAGAGTCACAAAAACAGTTACAGTAACAAGACATATGCAAAACAATAAAAGCAAAGCAACCAGCTCTCTCTCTTCCTCTTCAAGGTAAAAGCCGCATTGGGATCGACTCTGCTGACTTTTAATTCTGTTCCTTTCTCTCTATTCCGGAAACATATGTTTTTCAACTTATTTAAGACTTAGTCAACATATTTCCCTATTTCTATTCAAAACAATATTCTCATTTGATTTGCCTCGGCGAGTCGATTTTATGTCTAACCCGTGGCCAATGTACTGCGCTGAAAGGTGAAAACCAGTCAATAAACAGTTTAATATACATTATTAAAGGTTTTTTGGAAAAAAAGTTTGAACCAGGCCCCACTAAAATTGAAGCTTTTCAATGTGAAATAAGATGGCTATCATTATATGCCTTACGTGTCAATATTCAAATATATATATATATTCATATTTATAAAATTTAGATCTGTTTTAATTTACAAGACTTAAATAATTGATGTCTTATTTGACTGAACAATTATAGTAGTAATAATCGGAGAATATCAAGTATACTTTTAAAACAAATGCTAGACGTTTAAGTAACTATGTTCCTGGAGATAAGTAGAACACCTTAAGTATTTTGATATTAAATATTTATATTTCATAATCTGCAGGAAATATAATTTTTGACGAGGATATATGACCATGTGAATAAAAACACACACACATTTTTTTTTGACTTTGCAACATTTTTTAAAAACCATAGACTGTGATACTGAACTGCCTCTTAACACAATTTTGGACCAAGTAATGAGCCGAGGCACGTGATTTCCAACAATGTTGCATTTTGACATGAATTGACTCAGACGAGCATGTGTAGCCTTTAATTATGCTTAGAAACATCAAATGCTGGTAGGTCAGTAGCTCAACAGCCATAGAATATTCAAACGACTAGAAAAGGCTCTGATCAGTCTATTTATATGCGCAGGCTGGTCTGAGCCTTTGCTGGTCGCACATACCACATTGTTGGAAATCTCATGTCGCGTTTTATATTTTGTCATCAAGGTAGAATTAACGTTAGTTGCACATTAAACTATTTTTTTTAAAAAGAAATAAAAAACAAAACAAAACCAAATAAAACAAACAATCAATTAACACTTTTAATACTCCTGACTTGGAATTTAAAATAATTTAAATGTGTTTTTGTTATCAAGCATTTGTCTCATAATAATTTTACACATAATTAATAATGTATTACAAATGTTAAGGGTCGCCCTTACTCATCTGTTGGCCTCACCTAGCTTGCCATAGTGGTAGAGCAAAGTATGACAACAAATCGCTTAGTTAAGGCGAAACCCATCCCAACTTGTAAAATCGAAAACGATTGTATGATGATGCAGCAAGATAATGAAGTTTCTTGGCCGCCAGAATTACTTTTTTCAAAGAGGGGCAGTGGTTTAAAAATTGGCAAAAACTTCCATTTTAGTAACGTAATTGCGAATTTCTGAAATCCATTTGTAGCAGCAGACACTTGACACTAGCAAAGAAATTCTGAAAATTGTTATTGGATCTTATATAATCCTACCTTGGTTATATTATGATATCAAATTCAGAAATAAATGCCTTTATGTTAGGATGAAAATCAGTGTTTTTATCAAAATAAATCCATTTTAATGTTATATGATTGGTAGAGTTTCAAATACCTTAGTTATGATATAACTTATTTCAAAGGATCATTGACGGTTTGGGCCTTATACGCCTATTTTTCTGATTCCCAGAACGCTGCTTTTGAGCTACTAGTGTGGTGCATGTAGTATCAGTGCAACAGATGTATTTAATGGCAAGAGCCAGCTAGCAAAATATTTTCAAAATTCCTACGCATTCGATGGTTATGGCGGGTAGAATGGGGCGGGGTCTGAATTTCATGAAAATAAAAAGTGCTTTAAAAAGTGATTTCTGCACGTTTTCTTGATTTATTTGGTAGGCATGGTGATATCTATTGAACATACCATATGCAGAGTATTAACTAATCACGATAATTGATGAAATTGTTTTAAAAACAAAATATGTTTTGTAATTAAATGATTTTGGGGAGATAATTTCGAAGTTATCTGTACATTTTTGACTACATGTACCGTAAATAATACAAAACTGAAAGCTCAACAAAAGAAATAAATATTTTTGAAGGAATGAAAGTGTCCCATTTAGCATTGGAAGTAAAACTGATTCTAACTAGATCCTTTGAATACTACTTTTGCTTTGTTTAAAGGGCTTAGCATGTTGAATGTATTTAAAGTGTCCTAATATTTATGGTATACATGATGCATGTATATCCCTCTATGAGACAATATATTGAACACTAAAGTATTTACCTGTTATAACTCTTTGCATGCCAGTGGATAATTTTGTCGTCTGTCAATAGCCTTTTGCAAACAGTTTGAACCCAGATGAAGACCAATAGAATGTCGGTCTTGATCTGGATCCAAACTGTTTGACACTCTGATGGTGGTCCTGGGTGGTTAATTTTTAAAAACTTAATTTTGAAGAAAGTCAGCAGACGAAAATAAAAACATGAACAATTCCCTAGCATGCAAATAGATAAGTACAGGACGTTTGCAAAATAATGTGTCATTTGATAACAGTGAGATTTTTTCTTATGAAAAAATGCATAAAATCTTGCTAATTCTACTTTTAATCTTTAAGTACTTTATATTAAACGAGCACAGAATACAAAGCAATTTAGGAGGTTGGTTCTAGAGAACTTCATAACTGTCATTAATTTCTTATTTGGTAGAAAAGGCATTTTGTGGGCTTAGGCCCTGGGTTTTTGGGCTGCTGAACATCTTCCCCCCCCCCCCCCCCCCGTGTTTTAGCAAGCCACTTCCGCACAAAGTGTAAAATATGGTAACACATATGCAGGCAAAAGCTTTTGCTGGCACACGGGGGGGGGGGGGGGCGGGGGGGGAATGATATTTTAAAAAATGTTTTCGGATTCCTATATATCTTAATGTAAAACTGATTGTTCTACCCAAAATTTTACATCTTTGAAGCATTTAATATCGAAAACGGATTTCACAGCCTTAAAGTACTCAGGTCAGGGTAGCATCAAGGCGAAGAAAGGGACGATTGACAAACTTTTAATTTTACTTAAAACCATAGGCATTTACCCATAGCAAGTGTCAATGATCCTTTGATGCTGCATTATTCAACCTACATAATATCGTGTCGAGTATACTTATAAAATTATTTTGTGCTTGCCTCAAAATCTGACATTTTTATATTCAGGTATATTTTGGGAAATGCATGTACAATTGCTATTTCTTGTATATCTGCGCATTGACATATTAAAACTGACGTACATACAGTAAACATTTCAAATAGAAACAACATTCATCATGTACCCTGATATCATATCAAGTATTGACACACAATAACAAGAGGGCCAAATGACACTGGATCACTCAACTTGATTTAGATTAAAACTGATATCTATATATATCTATTGGAACTGAAAACACCAGGTGAGTCATATTTAGCCCCAGGGCCACAATTTGATTAAATATAAACGGGTCTACAAGGTGATGGTACATATCATATACCAGGGCGCTTGGCCTAGTGGTTTCAGACAAGAAGATCGTTCAATGTTTGTGCTAGGTAAGTTGATGCCAAAATGTAAGTGAGTATGACAAGGAAATGCCACAATCACACACTGCAGACCAACCCACGTCACAGTGATGAAGATTCAAAAACAATACTAGCAACAACCACATAAACTCGATGACCTCCAGGATGGGATCATTTGACCACAGAACCACAACTTGGTAGAGTTTCACTAGGAGATACAATGTACTACATACCAACTATTTAGGCATTTTACTATCAGACACAACTACATGATTGATATTTATATTGTGGTACTGAATTGATTTTTAACACCAAAGCGTTGCTGCACTCATTGTTGATTCTTATGGAAAAGTAAGTGAGTATGATCAGGAAATACCACAATCACACCCGGCAGACCAACCCACGGCACTGTGAGGAAGAGTCACAAAAACAGTTACAGTAACAAGACATATGCAAGACAATAAAAGCAAATCAACCAGCTCTCTCTCTTCCTCTTCAAGATAAAAGACGCATGGGGATCGACTCTGCTGACTTTTTAATTCTGTTCCTTTCTCTCTAATCCGGAAGCATATGTTTTTCAACTTATTTAAGACTTAGTCAACATATTTCCCTATTTCTATTCAAAACAATATTCTCATTAGATTTGCCTCGGCGAGTCGATTTTATGTCTAACCCGTGGCCAATGTACTGCGCTGAAAGCTGAAAACCAGTCAATAAACAGTTTAATATACATTATTATAGGTTTTTTGGAAAAAAAACTTGAACCAGGCCCCACTAAAATTGAAGCTTTTCAATGTGAAATAAGATGGCTATCATTATATGCCTTACGTGTCAATATTCAAATATATATGTATTTATATTTATAAAATAAAGATCTGTTTTAATTTACAAGACTTAAATAATTGATGTCTTATTTGACTGAACAATTATAGTAGTAATAATCGGAGAATATCAAGTATACTTTTAAAACAAATGCTAGACGTTTAAGTAACTATGTTCCTGGAGATAAGTAGAACGCCTTAAGTATTTTGATATTAAATATTTATATTTCATAATCTGCAGGAAATATAATTTTTGACGAGGATATATGACCATGTGAATAAAAACACACACACACATTTTTTTTGACTTTGCAACATTTTTGAAAAACCGTAGACTGTGATACTGAACTGCCTCTTAACACAATTTTGGACCAAGTAATGAGCCGCGGCACGTGATTTCCAACAATGTGGCAGTTTGACATGAATTGACTCAGACGAGCATGTGTAGCCTTTAATTATGCTTAGAAACATCAAATGCTGGTAGGTCAGTAGCTCAACAGTCATAGAATATTCAAACGACTAGAAAAGGCTCTGATCAGTCTATTTATATGCGCAGGCTGGTCTGAGCCTTTGCTGGTCGCACATACCACATTGTTGGAAATCTCATGTCGCGTTTTATATTTTGTCATCAAGGTAGAATTAACGTTAGTTGCACATTAAACTATTTTTTTAAAAAAAAAAAAAATCAAAAACAAACCAAAACCAAATAAACCAAACAATCAATTAACACTTTTAATACTCCTGACTTGGAATTTAAAATACTTTAAATGTGTTTTTGTTATCAAGCATTTGTCTTATAATACTTTTACACATAATTAATAAAGGATTACAAATGTTAAGGGTCGCCCTTACTCATCTGTTGGCCTCACCTAGCTTGCCATAGTGGTAGAGCAAAGTATGACAACAAATCGCTTAGTTAAGGCGAAACCCATCCCAACTTGTAAAATCGAAAACGATTGTATGAATGATGCAGCAAGATAATAAAGTTTCTTGGCCGCCAGAATTACTTTTTTCAAAGAGGGACAGTGGTTTAAAAATTGGCAAAAACTTCCATTTTAGTAACGTAATTGCGAATTTCTGAAATCCATTTGTAGCAGCAGACACTTGACACTAGCAAAGAAATACTGAAAATTGTTATTGGGTCTTATATAATCCTACCTTGGTTATATTATGATATCAAATTCAGAAATAAAATGCCTTTATGTTAGGATGAAAATCAGTTTTTTTTATCAAAATAAATCCATTTTAATGTCATCTGATTGGTAGAGTTTCAAATATCATAGTTATGATATAACTTATTTCAAATTTGATGCTGCATTATTCAACTTACATAATATCTTGTCGTGTATACTTATAACATTATTTTCGTGCTTGCCTCAAATCTGACATTTTTATATTAAGGTATATTTTGGGAAATGCATGTACAATTGCTATTTCTTGTATATCTGCGCATTGACATATTAAAACTTACGTACATATAGTAAACATTTCAAATGGAAACAACATTCATCATGTACCCTAATATCATATCAAGTATTGACACACAATGACAAGAGGGCCAAATTACACTGGATCACTCAACTTGATTTAGATTAAAACTGGTATCTATATATATCTATTGGAACTGAAAACACCAGGTGAGTCATATTTAGCCCCAGGGCTACAATTTGATTAAATATAAACGGGTCTACAAGGTGATGGTACATATCATATACCATGGCGCTAGGCCTAGTGGTTTCAGACAAGAAGATCGTTCAATGTTTGTGCTAGGTAAGTTGATGCCAAAATGTAAGTGAGTATGACAAGGAAATGCCACAATCACACACTGCAGACCAACCCACGTCACAGTAATGAAGAGTCAAAAACAATACTAGCAACAACCACATAAACTCGGTGACCTCCAGGATGGGATCATTTTGACCACAGAACCACAACTTGATAGACTATTTAGGCATTTTACTATCAGACACAACTACATGATTGATATTTATATTGTGGTACTGAATTGATTTTTAACACCACTTCCACCGCCCCTCTTTGAAAAACTAATTACGGCGTACCCCAAAAAATTTCTGCACCTTGCCATATTATGCATACAATTTATTTCCATAAATCTTCGCTGAGAAAAATAAATTAAACATTTAATAAGCTTCACTCTACGGGTATCATAAAATGCTTATGACACAGGGTTATTGTAAAAGATTCAGCCAGAGACGCCCAACGTAATATGATAAACATAAAAAAATAATTAGCACAGCGTTGATGCTTAAATTTTAATCAGAAAAATGAGAAATCAAGCAACCAAGAATCTGTCAAACAATGTATTGAGACCTCACATAATAACAGACATCCAGCATTCTTCTCCTTTAATTAAATTCTTTTCCTTAAGCCTCCAGTATTAAAGTCGTATAATCAGATTGGGCAAGTGTTATGTTCCGTGTCAAATTTTGTCAAATTGGTTAATGAAATTTCTGGGAAAGAACTAAACAGATTTTGGTACGTCAAGAGAACACGTTTCTTTGGGTCTTAACCCTTAATGCGCCAATCACAACAAAAGTCGTCTGCTTTTCTCGTCTGCTGAAATGTTTAAGGAGCCTGTATGGCAAACAGTGTGGACCCAGATCAGACTGCTCGGTCCACGCTGTCTGCTTCCATACTTAATTCGTCAGAAATGTTAGGCAATTATTTGCAGCAGACGACTTCAGCAGACGACATTTTCAGATGCATTTTTTTGGCGCTTTAAGCGTTAAAATCAAGTTTTTATTTAGTCTAATAAAATCCGTTTGCCAGCAAATTTCTTGAAATATGTGGGGTTTATACATGTATAGAAATTATTCTAGCTAGTCAGCGAAATTAATATCGGTAGTCAGAATAGCAGACTGGTCTGTCTCTTTGCGAATCGGAGCTAGCATATGGACATTGTTTTCTGATGGTGGGACTCATTTGTGAAAGACGCTAAGTCTAATAACATTATTGTAACGACGCATTGCCAGTTGATGACATTTTCTTACGCACAAGGGTACTTCCAGATAAAATCGCTGATGCATGTCACATTGTTAATACGCATTTGTAATAACGAAGGTGTGTCATGTTCCTTTTATTTCCCGTTGATTCATCCTTTAAGCAAACCTAAGCGCCTATAAGTTTTATGTAGATTTCTAGAGAGTTCCATAGATATTGAATAAGTCAGGTTATAATGAGGAATCTATCAAAGTTTGTCTTAAGTTGATGGCCTCCTATATGATAAGGATCCTGTTTGTACTGATTGTACTGGATGGCTCAGCTATTTTACCCGGCCTTCTCACGGGCGAATTACGTTGTCCGTACTTGCTTTGTTTCAAAAATGCCTGATAATTGCTTTTTTTTAGTTTCTTTTTACTTTAAATGCAATAAAAAGTATTCATAACATTTTTTTAAAAAAAGATAGACAATTTTAATATAATCGCCCCTCAGAGAAAAACAAACATATTTCTAAACAGAGTGGGCCTGATAATTGCTTTTTTAGTTTCTTTATACTTTAAATGCATTAAAAAGTATTCATAACATTTTTTTTAAAAAAAGATATACAATTTTAATATAATCGCCCCTCAGAGAATAACAAACACATTTCTAAACAGAGTGGGCCTATTTCAACCCTTTGTATACCGGAAAACCCATAAACGGGTACTTTGGCAAACAATGAAGACCCAAATGAAATGCAGCATTATGCTGCATTTCATCGTGGTCTGTACTGTTTGCTAAGATTAAAATATCCTTCGGAGACATATATACATCATATTAAAAAAAAACCTCTCCTTGCTACTGAACCTCTTAGAGAACACAGTGGGCAGTCCGATAGTTATTGTCTCAATTTTCAGAATAAAATGGGTTAAATATTAATGCTAATATGAAGCTCTGTACTTCTCGGTATTCCTCAACATTAAGGCTGAAAAGAAAATGCAGTTCGTGCTTCCGATAAAAAATGCTAGTTTTCTACAATAATATGCAATGCTCGCAATGCCTTACTTACTTTCTATACAATTCAGATGGACTTTACCCTTAAAAATAAAGCCTATTTTAAATTGGTGTACACTATTATTTTATTTTGATGTTGCAATCGTAGGAAACGTGAAAATCATGATTGTTTTGCTTATACTTTGTTCAATTCCAGTGGTTATATATCTATTAAAGAGATAGAGAGCCATATATTGCTTAACACTCGCAGTACTTATCACATTGTATAAGCAGTTAGTTACAGGTCCTTGTCAGACTTTTTCATCACAATTAATCCGATTTGATTGATACTCATCTGTGAGTAAGTTTGGTTCCCTGTTACAAGGCCGTCGTCGCCGGTCCGGCAGGACGGCGAGCGCCGGACCATTTTTTTGGACGAGTATGCTTTCCGCCGTGTCCCTTTTTCTCGTTTTGTCTCATTTTTCTTTGTGCTTACCACTGATTTTACAATTTATTGCGTGTCATCCATAGACCGACCTAGGCAAGGTGTGAAAACATTGAAAAACAATGCAATTATTATCATACTTATGGACCGTGTCGAGAGAAAATCTGACGTAGTTGCATTCGAAGATTAAAGGCGCTGACCAGCCTACACATCCGCGCAGTCTGATCAGTGCCTTTGTTGTTCGCCCCTTTGAAAGTATAATTGACAAACTTGCTACACGCAAAATTTCAGCTTTCTAGCTACATGTACTCTCTGTAACCGAGCAGGTTGGTTCGAGTCTTGCATGGTCGTAAACCCCGAAGACAGGTCTTCTCGCATTGAGGCCCAGATAATTTCTATGCGCCAGTTTCATTTCTCTCAAATTGACATTTTTTCTTCTTCTAAATAACATGTCGAGCGACTAAGTATATGTTTTAACGTTACGAGCATCGTGGGCATGTGTTGTTACAATTCATTCCTTTTGGATATACAAGTTCTGACTGATCCAATTCAGTCCAAGACTTTTCGGTTCCCCCAACGTTCAATCGGCTTTAAGAAGCATGAACAGAGAAGGGTTCAGCCGTCGCGATCGTAGTTCGACAGTAGGCTCTGGTTTCATTACGATTTTCAAAGCAAAAGATCTCACGTTATGCCTATCGACAAGGGAACTCCTCAAGGAAAGCTGTGCAGCAAAAATCTAGATGAAGCCTTCTGCATCCTTAAAGTAACGCGTGTACTAATTGAAAAGACGCTTATGTATATCTTTTCGAAAATACAACTCTTTGAAGTACAACCATGCGCGGATCCAGAAAGTTATGTCAGAGGAGGTCCAACTTTGATTTTTTTTTAGTTGATGAGGGGAGGGAGGATCAAAATACCACTATAGGCGCGCCATCATCGGCCCGCCAGCGAAACGCCATTTCGCTGGGGGCCGATAATGGCCCAACATTGAATGCTGGCTTTGTAGCTTTGTGATTTTTCAGGAGATCTGGACCAGTATTGCTTAGAAACCCTAAATTGTGATTTTTCCGGGGGGTCAAGAAATATGCTGAAGAAAAAAAGTAAAAAAAAATCGTGACTATCTGAAAACGATTTTGTTTAGCATTCGGTTTTCTCATGCGCCAAGAAATATCTTTTCTAGCAAAATAATTGTGACTGAAATCTGGTTCCAAACGCATAAAAACCCATTAAAAACGCACATAGAAGCGCTAAAAAAATCAAAATTTTCTCGGGGGAGACCCCATACCGAGAGGGGGAGTCCCCCTCTCGTGCTCTCCCCCTCTCATGCCGTCGGCACGCGATGATTTTCTCCGCCGGACCACTTTTAAATACGCGGCGACGGCCCTGTGTTACAAAGAAAAAAGCAAGTAATCGAAAATGTTCAGCGAAGTTTTCAGAAAACAAAAACACATACATTTTCCTCTCCTAATGGTTTAACGTAAAACGGGTAGTGTCAAATGACCAAGAACATTGTCAATATAGCTCTCTTTAGTAACCTCAGCCGCCGATGAACGTAAATGATAAATAAATGGAATATTCTAACACACCTCGCCCATAGAGCCAACGGAAACAAACTGATATCACAGCTAAAGTGAGTGATAGCTGACGTCAGTGGAAATGACGTCATTCATGGCGTTAGACGGTGAAACGTCGTTTATACGCTTGAAAGACGTTACAATTACATGTAAACGTTTGCGACGTAGTCTAAGTATTGGCGGGAGTTCTTAAGTGCAATGGCGGAAATTTGGAAGAAGCTGAAGACTTCGAATGTGTTTTCGTCGTTTTGTGTTAGAATCGAAATAGATCAGCTCCAGTGCATGAATTGTTGAGTATTAATTCACTGTTTGTCCGCGCTCGTGGATTGATCTTCTTTACAACTGACCTCCAAACAGTGAATTATTTCTCAACAATTCACTGCTGGACCTGATCTATTTCTTAAATATTTCTCAGTGAGTAATAGCAAACCTTGCGCTTTCAATGAGACGGAGATGCACTGCATGCATAGCGGCAAATGGTTGATACACTCGTTATTAATTGCAATTTAAGAATCTAAAGGAATTGCTATATGATAGACTGTTGCTCTATCATATTTTGTTTTATCTTGATATGGAATTTAGAATGTTTTGCTCACATATTGATGTTGATTATTACCTAATTACTATATATTTGCGTTTTAAAGTCCTTCAGTTTATATAAAATACGCGTGAGATCGGTGGACACATTGTTTTTACATATACGAGTACCGTGCGCATGTGGATGAAAATTAAACTGCAGACCAATCAGTATAATATTTTTTGTTCCACTGGCTCATCAATTGAGGAAAATATAGAGATTCGAATGGAATGGACAATCTCTAGAGATATTAGTACATATAGCATATGTTACGGGCATGCAAATGCAATCCAGTAAGCTAAATATTACATCAGAGCTTTCATATACTTCCTCGTGAAAGTACAGGCTCGTATTAGCCTCTCACATATGCGATAAGAACTACAATCTCATGGATTTGCCGATATAAAGATACATAATTATGAGCCGTGACATGAGATTTTCAACAATGTTGCTTTTTGACAAGTGTTGACTCAGACGAGCCTGTGCAGCTTCCGTGGAAAGCTTAGATACTTCAAATGATGTTTGGTCAGTAGCTTAACATTCATATAATATTCAAGCGACTAACAAAGGCTCTGATCAGACTGCGCATTAGCGCAGGCTGGTCTGAGCTTTTACTGGTCGCACATACAAATGTACCACATTGTTGGAAATCTCATGAACTTGCCGATATAAAGATACATATACCAATTGTCTGAAGTCTCTATCAAACTTTAGATTCAATACGAGCTTGTAGAGATGTCAACCTGATAATGATAATTGTGCAGTGAATATAGATGAATCAATTCAGTCGCAGTCATTTGAAAACGGACATTCTGATTGGCTCTTTGGTGTAACATAAATACCATAGGCGTAGGAAGCTTTTCAATATCGGGGGTGGGGGCAGCGAGGCCAGCGTCAATACTGGGAGGGGGTATTGTCAAAATATACATACACACATGTACATGCTGCTCAATGTTCATACACCCATGCACGCACACACACACGCACGCACGCATGCACGCATGCACGCACATGCATACGCACGCAGGCATTTATGCATTTACATTATGATATGAAACTGATTAAAATCAAAGCAAGTGATTTCTATGGAAAAAAATAATATATTCATGTAATTCTACTTTAAGTGAGCGAAGTGAATGACGAAAGATTTTGATTATTATAATGCCTAAGAGGTATTTGAATCTGTACTCATTTATACGCCTGCATAATTAAAATCAAAGCAATGGATTTCCATAGTCCGTATTATCTAGCTTTTTATTTTTGGTTTCATCAATTTCACTGCAAAGGACACAAAACTTATTGTATTCCATAAAAGTAAAGAAGAAGGCAAAGATCAGAAATCAATACAATAAAGAACCACACAAGACCCGAGACACTGCATGGGAAAGTGACATAACACAAGGAAACATCACACACAGGAGAACTAAGATGTCAGCCCGTTCCCATCAGGTGATCACAAGGCTGCATGCGCGAGGAACAGACACGACCTTATAAAAAAGACAAAAGTCAAACATAAACAACAAACTAGAGCCACAACAAGCACCGCATTGGAACGGTCAGTAAACTAGCTCACTGGAGGGCTTAAACATGTTTAACGGTACCCTTAATTCAGATGTGGATCAAGACATAGATGTTTGGTTCGCATGTAAGATCCCTAACTTGTAGATGCATCATCTCCTAGTACATAACAATCAATATATAAAATGGAGATAAAACAAAGATAAGGTCATACAACTGAATACAGGAGCAAAAAACAAACATCCATCAGCGGGCCTTACCAAACCCCAGTGGCCTTGACCAAAGAGTTGACACCAGGCCCTAACCCTCTCATCTACAGATAAGTCTTTAAGTCGGAACCGTCATGGAGTCCGAGGTCCGAGGTGCAATTAAAGAGATAAGCAAAGTAGCAGACCACCAAGCATGCATTACTTCCGTTTCCGTTTCTATACAAAGATATATTTGAACGTCAGCCATTATAATTGCAGAGAATACTTTTTTATTATTTTGTTGTCATCAAATCATCCGTCCCAATATAAATAATACCAAATTGGGTTCCCTGAATTTACTCATGAATGTAGAAAAAACTTAGATTAGGGATAATACATGTTTGTTTGATACATGTAACTACGTGCTTGGTAGAGAATGTACATGTACGGATATATTGAACAAAATGCGACTGAGTCCAACTGTCAAAACCTTAAGTCTAATGCACTTATGAATGTAACGCGGCGTCCGATTGGAAAATGTGATAATTTGCGACAGTATATCCTGCGACATATTGTCGCAAACTCGACGCAATTAAGCAACGTCACTATTAAAATGGGGATTACATGTACCATATTCGACATTTTCATTTGGGGAGGTATATCGTCGGAAATACGTTCGGGAATCACGTTTTGCGGCTCCGCTCGCGCGTCGCCGTAAAATTAAATTTCCGACCGAATATCCGATGATATACCTCCCAAAATGAAACTTTTGAATACAGTTATCTCTGAATGTGTCGTAAAAACAACAACAAGACGTGAGTACTTTTACGTTCAGGATATGCAACAATCACAGACTAAAGATCAATTTAGCATACGGCAGAAAAAATACATCTAAAGTAAAGCAACCAGCTACATGCGCGGATCCAGAGGTGGAGACAGGGGGTCCAGATCCCCCACATCTAGAAAATCATAAAGCTATAGGGTTTCTTAGCAATAATGGTCCGGATCACCTAAAAATTACAAAGGTACCAACCCAGCATTCAATGTTAGGCCATCATCGGCATGCTAGCGAAACGCCATTTAAATGGCGTTTCGCTAGCGAGCCGATGATGGCCCGCTTCTAATGGTATTTTGACCCTCGTTCCCCTCATCGACTTAAAAAAAGTTGTAAAAGTTGGTCCCCCTCTGACAAAACTTTCTGGATCCGAGGAGGCATTTGGAAGAAATGTAACATTTACATGTATAACTAGCCGCTCTGAAGACGTTCATTAGGGCATATAATCACCATTTTCTCATGTTTGTTCCTCAAATGCCATCAATAAACTGCGATAATGATAAAATAGGATACAGACGTTAATTCGGTCTGATCATGAAAACGATTTTGATTGTAACTGTAACTAGCCTCGAGAAATTGAACCTATTTATATGTGACAATCTTGAGACTGGTATTGGTACAAACAGGTGGTAATGACTCAATATCAGATAACTCACTACTATTAAACAAGGAGATTCCGAGTGTGATGTCATAATTTGTTTTGGTACTAAATTTTAGTTATCAGTAGATCTTACAGTTATTGAAAGTATAACGGCTTTGGCATTTCTCGCACACCAGATAGGAATTTCCGTTGTTTTTACCCATGAGAGAAAATTCTATCTCACATAACCGTACCAGCCTGTGGGAAAGATAACAATCGAAAAGCCGCATGTCGGTCGCACACGATTCGTGACGCCATTGTTATGTTAATCTGACGTCGGCTTGTCGCATCTCAGCGAATTTGCCCTATTTAGTCCATTTAAAATTTCCAGAACATAGAAATGTTGAGTACAATGAGGGTTTTTTGCTGATTTGTGATGTTGATGTGTTTTAGAATAAATCTGGCTGGGTTGCCGCACCAGCAGCTTTTGGCAACTCCTACAATTTGTATAAATCCAAGGTGGCCGCCATGAACACAATTAAAAAAGCAACTTCTTAATTTATTGTTATAGAATGGTGTACAGTATGTCTAAATAGGGTTTTTTGTATGCACAATCCATTTTTTGCTGTTATTTTTGCGTCTCAATGCTCCATTATAGACATATCGAAGATGGTAGCCAGACGCCATCGTGAAAATTGACTGTTTAACTGATTATAACATGTGATATGATATATAATATGGGTTTCTATCAGAAAATCAGAAATGTAATATAAGTTTCCATCAGAAAATCAGAAATGATCTAACTGACAGGTGGATGGCACTGAAATACCTATAAAACAAACAATATATAAAGTATAATGTCTCTTTTATTTCTTTATCTTAATTTCCACTCATCCAAATAGCTTGAAATTGGGTCGTCAGGAACACCTCCACCCTCATTGTCTTGTTCAAAACCATCATCAGAATCACCTGGAATGTTGCTGTCAATGTAACCTGTTTCGGTCTCCTCTTCAGCTGATTGGGCAATTTTTCTGGTTGTACACTTAACAACACTTATAAGTGTGCACATATAAATGGACCCATATCTTCATAAACAATAGTCAGATCATTTTGAAATTTTCAACAGATATAGATGGCATTCATGATATGATATTCCACCAATTTTAATTTTCATAAAACTTTAACTTGTATAATGCGGAATCAAACTTCAAATATATCGTAAAATCAAAGTTCACAGTTTTGTGCAGGGAAATGGCCGCCGCACAAGGATATACAGATAACGAGGGGAACGTTTAGGACAACTGCATAATTGAACATGTCAGTCAAGGTGATGATTCTGTTATGATGTGGGCAGGTGTGTCCTTACATGTTAAAACTAACATTGTCTTCATAAAGGGGAACTTAACTGCAGCTCGCTGTCCACATGAAGTGCTGAATACGGAGGTCATTCCATTGTTGAGAAACCACAGAGGAATGCAGCTGCTGCACGATGGTGCTCCAGCCCATCGGGCAAGGGCCACCACTGCATATCTGAATGCAAACAATGTTAACGTCGTCGATTTTCCCCCAAAATCACCAGACTTAAACATAATTGAAGACATTTTGGGATGAACTAAACCGCCGTGTAAGGAGCACAGGGGCTATTCCAACCACACCGTCAAGATTCTCTACGAGTGGAACAGCCTCTCTCAGAATTACGTTCAGCGTTATGTGACGTCAATGAGACGGCGTCGTATTGCCGTAGTGAACAGTGCAGGGGGACATACCTGCTACTAAGTTTACATGAACATGGACGCCGCTGCATGATTTGACTTAAGAATATTGTGATATTTAGTTTGTTTTGTGATATATTTGATCAAGTTTGGTCTCTTCTAAAGTATTGGAAAAATGTGAACTTTGATTTTACCATATTTTGAATTTTGCGTTCGCATTTTTTAACTTTTTATTTTATTCGAAACAAAATAAATGCAATTTTATAACACACATGTCGTTTATATTTGTTGAAAATTTGAAAATGATCTGACCGGTATTAATGGAGATACGAGCCCATTTATATGTGCACACTTATAAGTGTTGTTTAGTGTAGTGAATGGATTCAAGAAATCATGTCCTCCATGTCAGTTGCAGAATGGCATGTATGACAGGTGATGCTTGTGGCGTCCACGTGCTTCTGTAAAACACTTCTTGTCCTGTGCTTTGCACGGACACTGAATCACATCAAGTAACTCTGGTTTAGCAGGATCACCTTCAACAATGACTGGTATAGAAATTCCAACCTCGAAAGTGCCACTTAAAGTTTGTGATATCTCCTGAATCACCTGGAGGACCTTCTCAATCGGCTGCTTTACACAAAATGACTTGAAGATGAGCCCTAAATTGCAGTAGATTCACTGATTTTTGAGGTACATGTAAAACCATCACTTTAGGATTTCTTCTTCTTGTGAATATAATACAGCGAGCAGATTCCATGGATAATCCTGGTGGCTGACCGTATAATGCAACCAATAAAGGCATTGCTGCATTCATTAACTCTGTGTCAGTGGTACCAACGTCACCTATAGTAGCTAAAACCTTGGTAGTTTCCAGATACCATAGTATTCAGTACAGTGACATTTCCTTTGTCGTAAGGGTAGGAAGTTGTATCACCACCATTGCGCACATGCATACCTAGAAGCTGCAAGTATTTCTGACCAAGATCAGCACATGTGGCATAGATGCCAAGTTCTGATCAATAACAGCTGTACCTTGCTTTGCGAGTCTGCGGGATTCACCAAATATGCAAGTAGAACAAATACATCTGCGTCATCACTAGGTATGTGGATCACACTTTGACCACACAAGCTGCATCCAGCACAAAGGACGCCATTGTCACATTAGCTTCATCATGAACAAAATACATGTACAACCATCCCCTGTCTCCACTGTAGTATTCTCGCCAATATTGAAGGTATCTAACACACTGGCAAGTTTTCGCTTATTGGATTAACTATTATGATCGCATCTTTCTTAGGCGGATGACTTGCAATGGAGAGGTCATAGTCAATTACAATTTCACTAGCTGGCCGCATCCTCTCATAGTCAAACTTAGTAGCCTCAGGATAGTTACTTTAACGTTCTTCGTTGGATGCAATAAGTTCAGATGAACTACCGCCATGGGGCCAGATAATGTGATAGAAGAACTGTGAAGTCATCACTTCAGGATTTCTCTTATTCTTCGTAAATACATTGTAGCGAGCAGATTCCATTGGTGTTCTTGGTGGCTGACTGTATAATGCAACAAAGAAGGGCATTGCTGCACTAATCAACGTGACATACAGTTGCTAAACCTTGGTAGTTTCCGGATATCATATTCAGAGCAGTACTAACCTTTCCTTTGCGGCAAGGGCAGGAAGTTGTATCACAACGGCTGATTGTTAGCGTTTCTGACCAAGATCAGCCCCAAAAATTGAGCTCTTTTTAATTTTAGGATAGAAAATAGGAATAATAGGAAAAGCTTGAAAAGCCGACTTCTCTCTGAAAAAAATGATACATATAAACTTTCCTACATCCATACAAGGTGATAACAGCCTGCTTACTAAAATTAACGAAAAAGTATTAAAATCTGAGCAAATTGTCTGCTCTCAGAGAAATTAAAACCAAATTCAAATACTCAGAGCGAGCGAGGATATTTTTTTACTAATTTTAATTTGTGGAAGTTGCTTATTTTACCCTGAGTTACAAGCAATTATATGTCAATTTAGACAGATTATTGGGGGTGGAGCACATGCTATTCTACACCCCCTACAATATTATTGGGAGTGGCTGCCCCCCCCCTCCTCTGGACCCTATGCATGGACCTTACAAAGCTAGGCAAAATAGTTGAGGTATACGAGAATATATACTGTATATGTAGTTCAATGTAATCCGTCAAACAGAAACTTCTAGGGGAAGTTACATCGAACACATTTTACAAGTGTCAGATTATAAGTTCAATGTGTCTTAAGGTCTTGAGCGTGCCTCGCTTTCGGATGTAGAGACACATAAAAGGCCTGGATTACGCGCACACCCACAGAAGAAGAAATTGCGAGTTTAAGAAGCGAACACCATTTGAAGCAACACTATAACATAAAACCAGGGTCGGGAGCAATATTATAGCAGAGAATTAGCAACAACTAAATCAAGTAATCAGTAATGGAAACACCTTAAAGTAGAAGCTTGTCACTATCCTCTCACACAAATGCACTACACTCAGCAGCTATACGACACAGGTCTAGAACTATTGCTTACATCAAATCAGTCTATATGGACAGACATTTCAACCCGCTTTGAGTCCTTCAATGTATAACACGTATGCCCATATTACACTATATCAACAAGATAAAAACTTCACCAGACCGAATAAGCTTCAATACCACCCCTTATACCCACGAAGCAACGTTTTTGTTTACATCGCAGATTGGAGCGCAGTGGCTCAGTGGTAGAGTGCTTGACTCGAGACCGGCGTCACTGCGTTGTGGTCCTTGAGCAAGACACATTTATCCTAGCTAAGTACTGGATCCACCTAGGAAGACCCGTCCCTGTTTAACTGAAAGATTGTTGATGGGACGTAAATAATCAAATCAAACAAAACAACACATCGCAGATTAGAAACAACAACACAATGGATTCTGGTGAGTTGACGATTCTTTTTTTAATTTTACAGACATAAATACGAGGAGTATTGAGTCAAAAGTTTGTGGAGAAACGAGATGTACCTAGCCATATTTAGTATTTAAAGATATAAAATACCCTCTGTAACAGAAATAAAATGTTTGTGTTGGGAATATTCCACCATAGACATGAAAATTGATTACACTTGCTAATTGCTCGGGTTCTTTTTTTATCGATTTTCCTTATCAAAGTTTCTGGATATACTAGAAACATTCTTTGCTACGTACCAGCAAATTTTAGTGAAATCAAGCCGGCTGCTAAACTCACAAAGGGTGCGTATGGCGAAATATAAAGGTAGGCACACTTTATTTCTCCGCAAACACTTGACTCACAACTCCTCGTATGAATGTCTGTAATAGAAAACAAAATCGGCAACTCACCAGAATCCATTCTTGCACACGACCTGTGTTGTTGCCTCCAATCTGCACTTTAAACAACAACTTTGCCATGTGGTTATAGGGGGTGAATATAATATAGTTAGTATTAAGTATTAACAGTGGTAAGTGTTTTATGCAGTTTATCTCTTAGATAGATTAATTGGGTATCGATACGAGAAAACATGACTGTGAAATTTTACGCGCAGAACAGATATTCGTGATCAGCACCTTTGATTTTCGCTCACATAAGAACAATGTATAAGCTTGCTTCACACAAAATTTCATTATTCTAGCTTGCCTCTGTGGCTGAGTAGATTCTTTTGAGCATGATCTTAATGCTAACACCGAAGACAGGTATTCTCGCGACGAGGCCCATACGAAATCCTATCATTCCCTGTCGGTTTATGGCTATATTGTTGATGAAATACTATATATGATATGCTTCACAGCTGCAGTTGTTATGGATATAAGAAGTAAGGTTTCATAAAAACAGATTGACAATATGAGGGTACATTTTTAATGATATAGATACTGTAACAGCGCATCTAGTAACACATGTTTTGCATCAGTCATTATGCTTGCATTTGATACTTCTTCAAACGGGCAGGTACATGTACCTAATGTAGCAAGATACCTAGCAATTTGTCTGAGCCGTTTTGATTTTGGTACTTATCGATTATGCGCAAAATCATTATTTAACCATGCATATGCAGCTATCTAGAACGGCTAGAGACCCTTATCTTTGTCCCTACTGTGTGTGTTAGAGCAGAAAATGCTCTGGTAAGACTGTGCGGATAACTCGCCTATTAGACTGATGGCTGAGAATGGATTATGTTACACCCTCCTAGAGATTGTTGCAGACATATTCAAACTTAAAGAAGAATTAAAGTTGCGTTGAATAAAAGGTACCTTCACTCTGTACGCACTGGTGTCAGCCTGTGACAGCATGTTACATAACTTACCAAATCAAAGAAAGAAATAGTATAATAAAATTTTGAACTTCAGAAAGAAGGCATTAAACTGTCTTATTATATAAATTACTCATATAGTGTGCATACTGGATACCTTAGCTATACGTGAACGCTTTTGAAACGAAATGACGGCTTTTTAAGGTGCTATGTGTGTTAACATAAATTAAATTACCCATAAAAAAGTAATTGCGACTAATATACTAGTCAAAAGTTCTAATCGGCCACGTGTGTTTTACGCATTTTCTGAAAAGTAGTGAGCACTGTGTCAATTTCATTTGCATTACCAAATAGGTCAGCCTACCAGTAAATGATACCAGAAAACGGCTAAGCAAAATTCATTAAATTGTACCCGGTAGGCTTTGCCGAATACGTGTACCCTCAATTTCAAAATTCACAAGAAATTGCGTTAGATGGTGGGGTATTTTTTGACATATTGGCCAATAGCAACAAGTCTCATGCAGATGGAGTGTTAATTTCAATATTTTAGTGTTCAATATGAGTCTGGCATTTCAAATGAAAACGTTTTGCGTGTGAAAGGGGGTTATTTCAAAAAGTCACGACTCGCAAATTGTGCCAAAATGCGAATTTTGAAAATGGGGGTACCACTATTCAAATTGGCATCCTTCATGTACTGTTAAACATTTTGTCAATATCTTTCTGTCTAGGGTGCATGACACGCCTTGCTATTTAGAGATGCAAAAAGACTAGTAATAGCATTTCACGTTTTGAAGAAAATTAATAAAATGCAGGTGGCCGGTTAGAACTTTTGGCTAGTATATAATTTTCTTTTACAACTGATCTGTGCCCTTTTTAAAATGTGTTTGATCTTGTTATACTAACATACTTATTTTACTTATAGAAAAAAAAAACGTATGCTTTTCTATCTTGTTTATATTGTCTTAAATGAGCTATTAAACAACCCTTCCCCAAATTTCAATGAGCCTATTTTGGTAGGTATTGTTTAAGTAAAACTATATGAAAGTATTTGATGTTGCTAGATATCTTACATATTTGGAATTGTCATGTCCATATGATCAAGAATCATATATTTGCAGGTTTAACAACAAGATCAGAGCACCTGTTAAAGGCTGTAACATATACGACATGGCATAATAAATAAGCAAGGACATTGAATTGGTGTAAGAGATGATATTTCAGAAAAAAAGAATATTTTTCACATGCTTTTCTATCAGTCTCTAGTCTCTGGTGACTTCATCATAGGAATTATATTCATTGCTGATTACAAACCCATAAACATTTTACAATTATTATAAATAAACCTTTTTTTTAATATTTCCCTTATATGTAAAATACTAAAATATAGATAAATTGACCTGAAAAACAATAATTTCACATTTAAACATTACAATTTAGCAAATGCTCCTTTTAATGTAAATACTCTAAAGGAATCATTACCCAAGTCATATACAATGTGTATCACTGTGACTGCTACAGTGGCTAAACAATTGTCCATCTCATCAAGACCAGTAGAATCATCAAACAGTATTTTGACTGTAAACTCAGAAAGGGCATGTTCCATTCCAAACCCCTTTGGAATTTTGCAGTCATATCCTCTCTTAAAGAACAATATAAGGTGCATTGATTAAATGTTTGTACTTTGTAAGCTGGGGCGTTAGCCTGTAACAGTTTGTTACATAAGTAATTATATCGATTTAAGAATTTTATAAAATGAAAGTACAAACTGCAGATATAAGACATCAAGACTAACTAGTCATTTGACGTTCTCATAGAGTCTGTATACCGGATGCCTTTACCACATATGAAACTGTGTTTAACAAAGATATGGCTTTCTGTGGTGTTATGTGCGTTACATGAAATTAATTACAGTTTAAAAGTGGTAATTGTGGTTATCGTCTTTTAGTTAAAAACTCGTTCTGTGTGGGTTTTCTAAACTGTTTTAAATAAGGTTTTACTACCATACTTAATTGACTGATACAAAATTTGATATATATGCCTGGTAATTTGCTCTTTGAGCATGTGTTTCCAGTGGTGATGCACTGCAAGGAGGAGAAAGACTAAAGCGCTACACTGAGAAAAAAGACTAATATAAAAGGCATCAAAAATACTGAGTACCTCGCCTTATGTACCTTGATATTTGTATAAAAAAGAATCATATCTAATCTGGTTTAGTTTGCTATAGGTTTGCTTTATTTACCGAACATTTTTCATCTTTACTGAAGCCTTCAAAGACTTCTATGACATCTTAGTGCTTCTGAAGTGCGGATAGAGAGGGGGTAATTAATTCCATTTCAGATGAAAGAGATTGATGTATCACAGCAGGTAATGCAATGAAATGCAGGATGAACAGAAATACAAAGTAGACCCTTCACGTCAGTAATTCACTAGGTATCTTAGATCAGAGCGCTTATTAAAGGATGTCACATGTATAACTTGAAAGATGAGCAAGGAAATTGTCTTGACATTATCCTTTTTTATTACACTGTCGGAGGCAAAAGTTTTCAATTTCAGTATTTTCAGCGGATCATGAAATGAGACAGCCTTATCAACGTGTTTACTCTGTATAAAATACTCCTTTGAGCATATAGACCTACTGGTTATCCTATGCTACATTGGGTCCAGTTCCCTTTTTGCATGCAACAGCTGATAATATACCTGCAAATACTTGGAAAGCGAAGGTCTTACTTACTTCCAGCCATTGACAACAACAAATTGACTGATAGCAAACGTAATGGATGGTAATGTCCAACTTTATGCCCTTTTTCACTTACCAGATAGCTTTCAATGTGTAGCGGAAATAGTATTAGGCCACCTGCTAAAATCATATCGATGGAAAGGTTTCGTGAAAAATGATGTAGCAAGATACAGCTTATAATATTCCTGATTGACCAATGGCAGTTATCTTATTGTATGCAAAGAGGAACACGGTAGAAAAATGTATTTTGCAAACTCAGAGCAATGCTTTCACTTGACTAGCACAGATGCAGAGTCAGTTGCAGTAGCTCAGTTGATGCTCTCGCCACTTCACATGAAGATAAAGATGCCAGAATTATAATCGATTGTATGCATGAATGTGAACCAATACCAAACACTAACCATATAAATTTAGTGTACATGCTGGCTCGGCTTTTTGAAGAATGCTAAGGACTTAAATTATAGCTCAGTCATTTGTTTGATATTAGTGCAGGCCACACCGAAAGGTCATTTAATTAATGCAGCACATATAACACCATAGGAAGCTGTTGATGTTGTTTCTGCTCAAAAAGCTTTCATATGTATAGGCATTCAGCATGCAGACGCCACAAATGGTCCAAATAAATAGATAGTTTAATGTCGTCTTTCTGTTGCTCAGACTATCAACTTACTTATTCTTAAGTTGATATAGTAACTTATGAAACAGATTGTAAAATGCTAACCACCTGGCTTACATCTCTTATTTAATGTAGATTGACCTAAACCTGCTGTATTAAATTCTTTGCTGATTCAATATCTTTCTGAAGTCTGTAGATTCCTTCTTGCAAATCCTTTATCTGCCGAGAATCCTCATTCTCTTGAGGCAGTGTCTGTTTGACTGTCTTTATTCTAACCTGTGCTATTGAACTATCATTTAAACTCTGGCTGCTATGGTGTACCACATCGTGTCTGTTTGACTGTCTTTATTCTAACCTGTGCTATTGAACTATCATTTAAACTCTGGCTGCTATGGTGTACCACATCGGCTTTGCTAGCGCTCTCTTTCCTCTTCATATGCGTATACCAATGTGACTGTCTCATCGTTGTTTCACCAACTGATTCTTTCCATTTTCGTTTCTCCCTGCATACAGATGTGAAGTGGTTATATTTTCTGCATATTTCACATTGAATTCCATAAGCAGGACAATGTCTGCCCCTAGGATGCATTCCTGTCAAACCGCAATAAGAACAGGGCTTTGTTCTAAATTGTATGCAGTTTTGACTCTGCGGCCATTCACTTCTTTGTTCTTCAACTTTAGATATCTTCTTGATCCATTGATCTGTTTTCATGTTGTCCAATTGCACTGTTATATCTTCAATTTCAATTTGCTTAGCTTGAGTCAGAAACGTCTTTATATATACATTTCTGTATAAGGTATTGGTTCTCCTTTGTATGGATAAGATTCTCTAATAACCTGCCGTCATTCACTGTCTCTTCCTCGTTCTACCACAGTAAGACTGTGTGATTTGTAATTTTGTGTTCTGTGATTTTGTGATCTGTAATTTTCTCACCTGCGATTTTATAAACAGTAATTTTGTGATATGTGATTTTGTGATCTGTGATTTGGTTATCTGTTTTTTATCATACTCTCTTATTGTACAGTTTAATCTCGTAAATTCGAAGTCCTCGGGACTAGAGTTTATTTTTCAAATCATCAGTAGTTCGAATTATAGGAAGTTATATACATAAATATATATTACCTCCAAAGTGACTATCAGTTTTTTTTTTCTTTCAAACAATGATAAGTTTTAGGTGCGTAAGAGAAAAATCTCAAGAAGAGGCGTTTTTTGCGAACCCAAAACATATGATATTATAGACAGTTGTTGAAATATAGCAAGAATAGGTTTTTTTCTCCAAATCCAGAGTGTCCCATATTTATTTCGAATTCACGAGCATTTTGAAAATTCGAAGTTCGAATTTTTGAGGTTTTACTGTATTTGTTTTTGTTTTTTCAGTCTGAATATGGTGTAATGATTGAGGTCATGTGTTATGTGGTGTGCAATAATCATAACCTAGCTCGGATCGGATTGCCATAAAGAGAAGACATGTTAGTGAATCAGGCACCCACAAGTGAAAAGCCATGATTCAAATTAGTCTGCGCATTTTTGCAGTCGTATCTGCATCAATGTTTTGTAACAATTACATTTTGTTTGTTGTACATAACAGATAAATAATTATCAACAGGCATTATCTATAGCGATACTCTAAGAAATGCATGGAATAAAGGTTCTATTGATAATCGATAGACAATTAATTGTAAACTATTTCAAAACATGGATGCTATCTAATAGATACGTATGTACAAAGACGCTGAGCCATTGCATGTTCGTAACAAGTTTGTTACAAATAATGTCAAAGGAAAATACCGATAATTGGATGTGGTGCAAATATGGTGCAGTGATGTACACGTGTTTTTGTGTTGATGTGTTCACACAGAGTATGGCTGCGTATAGTATGTCCTACAGAGTTCTTTGTTGGTAAAATGCATAAGGGACATTTGTGAATGAAGGCCGCCAATTAGTTCTGATACAGATTACAAGTACATACTTAGGAAGATGGATCCACAGGCAGAATTCCTGTTGTATTATTCTAGGATCGCTAATTTGACAACGCAACAATAACGTGAAAAAAAGTTAACTTGATTGACCTATTGGACGTAGTTCCAGCTTTATGAACACGACGACTTCTGTTAATTGTTAAATACAACATTGGGTTAAAAACTATATTTTATGGTTATTTAGTCTATAAATTCAAACGAATTGTTGGAAAACCTAATTTTAGTGATCAATTCAAAAAGATAGTAAAACGTTATATTAGGGTTGGATATAATTTGGATATCATGCGACAGTCTGCATGCCTAGTTTTAAACCCAATCGCGGTTTATAGCTATGGTTTCCTCTTTAATTGCACGATGGTGGGTCAGGCCTCAGACTCTTTGACGGCTCTGACGTAAAGCTTTAATCGGTGGGTTGGTGCCTGATGCTTATCTGTAGCTGGACCCACCGTGGCTCAACTTGAGGTTTTCTTTAGCTCTGACTATCTGTGAGTCATGAGCCCTTTTCTTTGTTTCATCATGGAATGTTAATTTGATTAGAGTGTTTTCCATGATGATACATTGCATTAGTTAGATGGCATCCATGCGAGCTGAACAATTCTTGTACTTCAATAACAGCAGAATCTAGGGCGAAGATTTGGTTCCAGTAAAATGCATTTAAGCCCCTCGGTGGCTTAGACTGCTGTCCGTTCTAAGGCGGTGGTTCTGTTGTTGTTGACTTTTTGTTTGTTGCTACTCCCATTGGGGGAGTCTGTAATTGTTCTATGTTTTGTTGTACGTTACTTTATGTCCATTCTAGTATTGCAATCATCTTGATGGGGAAGAGAGAGCTGATTGCTTTGCTTAATTTGTCTTCCTGGTGTCTCGTGATGGTTGAGCAGCCCTTCCTCGCGGTGCCACGGGGTTGTCTGCAGTTTGTAATTGTGGTATTTCCTGATCAAACTCACTTACTATTTTTAATGAAAGCAGGACCAATGGCGACTAGATTCACTTTACTTTCCATACTTTTCGAGTTTTGTTTTTTGTTGTTTTACGTCCCAAGTCAACAGCTATGGTCTTGGCGGGACGGTCAGTTCACCAAACCACACTTTTCCTGGGCAAGATTGAACAAGAACTTCGTGCACATACTTTCGCTTGTAACTGACAACAACCTTTCTTGAATGATTGAGCGGAAGGGAGGAGAATGACAGTAGAAATTATTTTCATGATCAATCTCCACGAAAACATGGGACCAGGCCAGGATCGAACTCGCAACCCCTAGATCTGCAGTCAGACTCGCATCTGTTGCCAGACACGTTACCGACTGTGCTATGCGGCCCGATACTTTACGTATTTAAGTTAGACGTATCAGGTCCTTGCTTTGTCTGCAAATAACACTGACGTTCTCCTGTAAACCATTAACCTATTTAAGCCGAAGGAATTTCCTAACGTTATCAATTGGAACAGTACATTTCCCGTTAGACGGATGGCTGAGAATGGGTTTGCCCCCCCCCCCTAGGGAATTTCGCAGACATATACTATCTTGTAGAAAATTGAAAGCCGAGTCTTTTAAGAAATGTTTGCACCCTGTGCGTTTGGGCGTTAGTCTGTAAGAGCCTGTAACATACGTTACTTTATCAAATTTAGAAAAAGTAAATTGAAAGTTTGGGCTACATATTAAAGACATATAAATATTTATTTTTAAAAATTATTCATATAGTCTGCATACTGGATATCTTAACTACGTATGACAGCCATTTGAACAAAATTGCGGCTTCCTTAGGTGTCATATGCGTTACATAAATCAGATTACCCATTAAAATTTGCAAGTGTGGCTAGAATCATTTACATTCACAATCTCTCTGTGTGTTTTGCAAAATGTTTTTAACCATGTCTGACTAGCTTATGCAATTGGCTAACATAAAAATTAAAGTTTGTTTCCCTAGCTTGAATAATGTATCTAAAATAAGCATTTAAACAACCCTACATCTACCCAGTTTTAAGGTGAAATGTTTGGTATTAAAACTAAAGTAAAAAAAAATAATATATTTGCAGTTGATGAATATGTTTCATTGTTTGGGATTTATTTGCTTATATGAAAAGAATCATAAATCTGCAAGTCTGTAGCAAAATTATTAATATAAAAGGCTGTAACATATGTTACCTGATGTAATAAATGGGCAAGCTCATTGTCTTTACGTAATTTATACCTAAAATGTTTTAATCTCCTCAAGGGAATTTTGCAGACATATTCCTTCTTATAGTACAACTCAAGCTGCATAGAATAAGGGATGTTTGCACTCTCTATGTTGGGGTGTTAGTCTGAAACAGCATATTACATGCGTTACTTTATCAAATAAAGGAAATGTAGTTTGAAAGTTTGAGCTAATATTGCGAAAAACTCGCAGCTGCTGGATATCTTGCATTGTTTATGGATTTTAAGCTGGCTCGTATGATAAAGACTTATAGATCTGCTAGTTGTCACCAAGTTTTAAAGACGTTACATATGTTAGCGTGATAAGTAAAATCATCAAACAGTATTTTGACATCAAGCTGAGTAAGGGCCTGCTCCATTCTAATCCCCTTTGGAATTCTGCAGACATATTACATCTTATGTAACCATTCAAGGTGCATTTAATAAGAAATGTTTGTACTCTGTAAATCGGGGCGTTAGCCTGCAACAGCTTGTTACATATGTTACTATATCGATTTGAGAATAAGAAATTTGGATGTTTGAGCTACAGAAAAAAGACATTAAAATTATCTAATAAATTGACATTCTTATAGTCTGCATACTGGATGTCTTTACTAAATGGAAGCTGTTTAACATTAATACGGCTAACTGTGGCGTTATGTGCGTTACATGAACCTAATTATAATTTAAAAGCTATATTTGTGGCTATCGTCATTAAGTTAAACAACTACTATGACTTGGTTTCAAACTGTTTGATTAGATATTACGAATATATACTCAATTAATGAATAGGAAAAACCAAGTTTGCTTTTCTATCTTAAATATATTGTCTTATAGGAGCTAATACACAGCCCTACTCCCAGTTTTACAGAGAAGCAAATTTTGTTCTTACCGTTTAAGTCAAACACATGAAAGCGATTGCAGCGTGTGGATATTTTACATTTTCTTTGTCTATCTTGCTCATATATCTGCAAGATGTCATTAAGTTTAAGATGAGGACACTTAATTTGTACTTATAATATAAGTCTTTGGTGCCAAAACACTAGAAATTATGTTCATTTCTGATTATCAAGCCTATGGACTGTTGTTACAGATGTTATCAATGACCTTTTGGACACATTTCCTAATACTGTGCATATAATGCTAAATATAGAGCCACAAATAGAAAAGATAGTTTTACATTTGTACAAGACAATACAATAAATGAAATGGTCCGAACTAATTCTCATTGATTTAACACTCATGTTAAACGCTTGTCGTTGTCTGCTTCTATGGCTATCATTATTATCACAAGCCTCCTTGCAACTAGTAGAATCATCACACAATATTTCAATTATTTATCGTTAAACAATTTTAACCATCAGTCAACTCAAAATTGATGAGCCATTATCAACTTTCAAATTTTGCTGTTCACAGCTTGGAATATTTGGAAACTGATATGAATTCAGTTGGCTCTTTGAGTATATGTTTCAATTGATACTCTGCAAGTAGGAGAAAGACTAAAGCTTTACAAGGAGGAAAACTATGCCATTAAAAGCAATGAGTACCTGAACTGATGTACCTTGATACTTCTGTGATAAAGGATCATATCTTAGCTGGTTAACTTTTATAAATGTAGCCTTTCCATACATGCAAGAAACATATTTTCATCTAATAATGTCTCTGCACTTATTATCTTTCCCAAAGCATTTTAAAACTTATTTGAAGTCTTAGTACTTCTGAAGTGCCGAAACCGAGATAACTCTTTCCCTTCAGATAAACAAACTAGAAGAATCACAGCAGGTAAAGCAATTAAATGCAGAATGAACAGAGCGCAAATTAGACCCTTTCAATTCAATTATTCAATAAGTTTTTAAGATAAGAGCGCTTATTAAAGGATGTAACATATATAAATCGTCATAATAAATAAGCAAGGGCATTGTCGTGACATCCTTTTTGATTTCACAGTCAGAGGCAAGTGTTTTCAATTTCGGTGTTTCAATGGATCATGAAATGAGGCACCTTATCAACTTGTTTACTCTGTATAAATCTCCCATAGAGCATAATATAGAACTACTGGTTACCCATAGTCCACTTTCCTTCTTTTGAATGCAACAGCTAATGATATCGCTGCAAAAACTGAGAAATCATTGGTTTTACATTATTTTAAGGCTTGCTTCAATGTACTGACATAAAAAACAACCAGCTGCAAACACAATTGATGACAATGTCCAATTTAATTATTCTTTCTCTTATATCAGATAACTTTCAAGGTGTAACAGAAATTGCTTCAGACGTTCGGCCAAAACCATCGAGAGTCAACATTGTAACTAAAGAAAATTATAAAGTTCTTTGGGCGCAGCAAAATACTAATGATCTAAGACCTGAGGACTTAAGCACCAAAGGACTGGATAGGTTCCATGGCAAATGATGCAAAAAAGCAGCCTATCAAATTTTTGTTTGATCAATGTCAGAAATCTAAAAGTATTCTTAGAGGTACACGGTAGAGATATAGCTTTTGCAAAATCAGAGCAAAGTTATCATTTGGCTAATACGGATGCAGAGGCAGCTGCAGTAAGATTGCTCTTGCCACTTCACAGGAAGAGACATATACCAGAGTCATACTCCATTGTATGCATATATGTGAAATGGCATTAAACCCTTATTTAATCAGGTGTTTGATCCCATGACACTGACCCGCTGTTACTGCTTTTGAAGAATGCTAAGGATTTAATTTATAGCTGAGTCAATTTGTTTGACGCTGGCACTAGCCACACATACAAAGAAAATTAAGTCTTTTGATGGCAAAAGAGGAGGATCACACGAAATGCTTATAAGTGATGTTTGTCACAATTACCAAGTTTAAAAAGTAATCTTAATTAATGTAACACATATAACACCATAGGAAGCTGTATATTTGTTAAAATCACTTTCTTATATATCAAAGGTATTCAGCATGTAAACTACATGAATAGTTCAAATAAATAGATAGTTTTTTGTCTTCTTCCTGTTTCTAAGACTTTCAAATCATTTATTCTTAAATGGATATGGTAACAAACGTATCTACAATTACAGCTAACCCCCTAGTTAATAGAGTGCAAACATCTCTTATTTGGTGCAGATTGAATTGCTCTTTAAGGTAGGATATATCTGCATAATTCTTAAAGGGGTGGAGAGGAACAGGATTGTACTCAGTTTGCAGTCCTGATACTATGCCATGATTCTACTGGTTGTAATGAAATGGGTAATTATTTTGCCATAGAAGCAGACACAATGATAGACATTGAGAGGGTGACTTGAATAAAGATTGTTTTTGAATAATTATATTTAATAGGAATATTTATTAAATTGTGTCATTTAAATGAGAACTATTATTTTCTATCTATATGTCTATATATTTTAATATTATAGGCATTAGGAAATATGTGATAAAAAGTTATATATAACACCTTTAACACAAATCCGTGGGCTTGTTATCAGCAATGACTGTAATTACTAGACTAAGGCACCAGAGGCTAGCGATTAATAGGAAAACATGTGAAAAATAGTATTTTTTTCTGAAATATCATCTCTTACTTCCAAGACAATTTCCTTGCCCATTCATTATGCCATGTAACATACGTTACATACTTAAATAAGTGCTCTGATCCTGATGTCAAACTTGCAAATGTATGATTCTTTATTGCATTAGCAAGACAGTGCCAAAAATGTAAGATATCCACGAGCGTCAAATATTTTCATATATTTTTCTCAACATTGGATACTTAAAATTGGGGGTAGGGTTATCTAATAGCTCATATAAAACAATGTATTTGAGATAGAAAAGCAAACTTTGTTTTTTCTATTAGTCGAATGAGTATTTTAGTAAACTAAGATTAAATATACTTGTAAAAATGCACATATCGTCTGTACAATTAAATGATGTTAGTCACGATTTCAACTTTCAAAGGGAAATTTAATCTATGTAACGCATATAACACCATTGAAGGCTGTAATTTTGTTTAAGATGCTGCTTTTATGTAGCTTAGGTATCCAGCTTGCAAACTACATAAGAAAGGATCATTGACACTTGCTAAATGCCTATGGTTTTCAGTAAAAATAAAAGTTGATGCTTCCCTAGCCTGAGTACTTTATGGCAGTGGAATCCATTTTCGATATTAAATGCTTCAAAGGTGTAAAATTTTGGGTAGAACAATCAGTTTTACATTAAAATATATGGAAATCAGAAAACATTTTTTAAAATATCATTCCCCCCCCACCCCGTGTGCCAGCAAAAGCTTTTGCCTATATATGTTTTACCATATTTTACATATTGTATGGAAGAAGCTTGCTGACACAAGGGGGGGGAGATGTTCAGCAGCCCAAAAACCCAGGGCCTAAGCCCATAAAATGCCTTTTCTACCGAATAAGAAATTAATGACAGTAATGAAGTTCTCTAGAACCAACCTCCTAAATTGCTTTGTATTCTGTGCTAGTTAAATATAAAGTTCATAAGATTAAAAGTAGAATTAGCAAGATTTATGCATTTTTTTCATAAGAAAAAATCTCGGTGTAAGTAAATAACACATTCTTTTGCAAATGTCCTGTACTTATCTATTTGCATGCTAGGGAATTGTTCACGTTTTTATTTTCGGCTGCTGACTTTCTTCAAAATTAAGTTTTTACAAATAAACCACCTCGGACCACCATCGGAGTGTCACACAGTTTGGATCCAGATGAAGACTGACATTCTGTTGGTCTTCATCTGGGTTCAAACTGTTTGCAAAAGGCTATTGGAAGACGATAAATCCACTGGCATGCAAAGAGTTATAACAGGTAAATACTTTAGTGTTCAATATAGTAGCTAATACATGTATATGTATACCATAAATATCCGGACACTTTAAATGCATTTGACATGCTATGCCCTTTAAACAAAGCAAAAGTGATATTCAAAGGATCTAGTTAGAATCAGTTTTACTTTCCAAAACTAAATGAGACACTTTCATTCCTTCAAGAGTATCTATTTCTTTTGTTTAGCTTTCAGTTTTGTATTATTTACGGTACATGTAGTCAAAAATGTACAGGTAACTTCTAAATTCTCTCCCCAAAATCATTTTATTACAAAACATATTTTGTTTTTAAAACAATTTCATCAATTATGGTGATTCCTTTATACTCTGCATATGATATGTACAATAGATACCACCATGCCTACCAAATAAATCAAGAAAACGTGCAGAAATCACTTTTTAAAGCACTTTTTATTGTCAAGAAATTTCAGACCCCCTCCCCTTTCTACCCGCCATAACTCTCTAGTGCGTAGGCTTTTTGAAAATATTTTGCTAGCTGGCTCTTACCATTAGATTCACTTTTACACTGATACTGCATGCACCACACTAGAAGCTCAAATGCAGCGTTCTGGGAATCAGAAAAATAGGCGTATAAGGCCCATATCGTCAATTATCCTTTGAATAATTAGATAGTTTAATGTCTTCTTTCTGTAGCTCAAACTTTCATTTTGATTTTTCCTTAGTTTGTTACAGTAACATATGTATTAGGCTGTCATAGACTAACGTCCCGGAGCACAGAGTGCAAACATCTCTTAAAAGATGCGACTTGAAATTTTCTTCAAGATAGGATATGTCTGCGAAATTCCCTAGTGGGGTAGCAGGACCTTTTTTTAGCTCGAAGTCTATATGGTTGTTTTTCAAATTCAAATAGAAATCATGTCAACAACCAGTGCAGACACTGATCAGACGCCGCTTATCGCAACGTCTAATCTGGGTCTGCACTGTTTGCATACGTCACACATAAAGGACACTAGGCTTATTTGGGTTGAGCAGTGGCCTATATATACGTCACCATAATACACGTCACTGGGTTGAGACCTAGTTTTAAGCAAAATGCAAAATTATCCTTATATATAATTAAGGATCGTACTGAAAACGTTTGGTATAATTGTTGAGCAAATTTAGTGCCAAACTACGGCGAGCAATTCATTAATTTTTGGTGTACATGTAGCAAATATAAATGAACTACGTCGTGAGAAAACCTGTAATGGGTGTTTGCAACCTGGGTTTAGTATCTTTTTTTTTTGTTTTGTTTTGTTTTTTTTTCATTTAGAAAATTCAGCTATTATACTGTTCAGGAAATAACAACAAATGTGACCAAGCTACGCCCGAGGGAGGTGTGTGTGTGTGTGTGTGTGTGGGGGGGGTACTCTCATGTTTTCTTGCTTCGTAGGATTGGACCCAGCATCTGCTGTTTACCATAAAAATATCAAGAATATTATGCGTACAAAAAATTGAAATTTAGCAACGCTCAATACATATTCCCATTCTACGAGTATACATTGACCTTAAGAAAATACTCTAAATTTCATTGAAATTATTCTCAAAAAATAGTTGAGTTTTGTGATAGCTCCCCAAAAGTATCAACAAAATCATCGTAGATCTTCCCCTCAAAAAATATTCATTTTCTACAAAAAAAACCCACAATATTTATATTCAAAATTTGAACCCCCAAAACTGGGCCACGCCAATGTGTATATGAAAAAAATCAGAGTACCCCCAACCCAACACCGGAGCTAAGTAGTCCTTCAACGAGACGAAGGAAAACTATAAAGATACCACGAATCAGGGACACAGATAAAGCCCCAAACGCAATAAGAGTAACAATTAACCAACCTTATAAAGGGCTGCAGTCGCAGCTTCCGATGGGGACTACATGTGGATATATATTTTAATGGCCAATCGCCCTCTAAACTCAAGCAACCGATAAGCGTCAATTAAACTGCATGGTCTGCATGCTTCGAGGTAAATGGTGTCGACTGTACGTATATACATGTATGTTTTTTTATCACATGACGTCGCGTCTCTGAGTGAAGTAACGCTATGCAATAAAATCGATAGACCACTAGTGGTTTACAGATAAGCGCGAGACGTAATGACGCCCATTATAACGTTGCATAGACTACTCTTCAAGAGGTGCGTCGGATTCGGCGGAAAATATATCCAACAACAACAACAACGATGGCAACAATATTGATGTTTTCACGCCACAAATGTGATTTTTAAGTTAATTTAATGTCATATGATAAATAGAATCTAACATTTGTGCTCAAATATTATTGAATTTATCAAACTCGTTGTGAAAAGAGATAAAATGCTCGACAAGCCTCGCATTTTATCTTTCCCCCAACTCGCTTAATAAATCCAATAAAACATGAGCACTCATGAAAGATCTTCTTTGTAAGAACAAGGTTGGTTCTGCCGATGAGCTTTCGCTGGTCTGCTATACCATAAGTGCAAGTTTAATATGTGTTGGCTCCAATGTTTAAGAGGCAGACAGTCCTAGGTAATGTTCCATATTTTGTAGCTTTAGAAGTCATTAACGTATGGAACAATATGCGAATATCACGCAATAAAGTAATATTCTTCTTTTAACCGTTACGATAATGTATATTCAATAAACAAATCCATCGTGCATGCGTTTAGGTCTATATTTCAGCAACAAGATTAAGGAAAAATATCGTCTACTCCTTATAATATTAATTATTCTTGTAAGAAGTTATTAAAACCCTGAGGTTTGGGTAAAATACGATCTCGGGATCACCGTTTGTCTATACCCACTCACATACGCACCCCGGCAGGCACACAATATTTATTTTAAATTGATTTCTTATTGAATAATGGTTGAATATTGATCAATCCATTTTCAAGGCTAACTCAATATTTATTCAACATTGTCATTTCAGGGTTGAAATACCAAGTATGATTCAATACTGATTAAACAATTAGCGATTCAATGTGAAAAGCTAAATGTGTATTCAATACTGAATCAATATTACAAATCCAATTTGAGAGCAGATGTTTCCTGGAAAGGTAAAACAATACAGATTCAATAATTATTCAATGTAATGGTTTCAATATTGATTCAACAACCTTGATTCAATACTGACTCAGAATAGCAAATCAATGCGTATTTAATATTGTCAATATTACCAATTCAATTTTATGGCGGCTGTATTTTCTATAGAGTAATGCATAGTCAACGTTTATTCAACAACTAACATTTCAAGGTTGAATCACCAGTGATGATTAAAACACGGTTCATGATAAGCACATCGATATGGAATTAACTAGACGTTTTCAATATTCGAGTTATGTATTTACGAGTGATGTCCCTTAGGGGCAGGACTGTTTATATTTTCGAGAGACTTGTTACTTTCCCATTTGTATCCTGGGTCATGTGTGGTACTTTATTGTATCGATTCCTGATCTTTGCACCCTTACTTATTTTGATAATATATTTCTTGTAAATGGTGTATCAAATATGACAAACTGTGTATTGTGTGCGATATTGTGACATTGCTATCTAATAAATAAGGTATTTGGACACACAGAACTGCTGTAAGTAATTTCAGATTCTGTCTCGCTAAACCTTGAACCACGAAAATGCGTAACACGTTGTAGTATGGTGTGATAACTGGACAGTAAACATCACTTGCTGAACCTATGCTCGAAAGAAAAAAATAAGGAAGCTCAACGTTGTCATAGCTAGACTCACATACGTATGATGGGCGTCTCTACTGAGCTTTGGCGCTTACATATTGGGTGTTTCACTATGCCAAGGAAGTGAAAGATCCAACTTAGAACTCTGAAACAAGTACCAATGAACCTCATTCGTTTAGCCATTATTTTACCTGCTCTTTGCTGAGGGAATAGAATCTAATCCTGGGCCTCAAACTGGATCTACCGGTGGTGTTACGTGCCAGGCGTAACTAGAAACAAATTCAGGAAACCAAATTTGGTATTTGGGAAGTCAGCAAAAAGCACTTTTATAATTAAACACAATTTATTAAAAAAATCAATATTATCATTTACAAAAGCAATGGAAAATATTTATACAATCAAAGAAAGTCTAATCTACAGTACCTTATATGTCCAAACTGTCCCTCATAATATTTATCAACACAATCCTTTCAGCAGTTTCAGATCCCCAGATTTTGAAGTTAATTCCAAATGAACACCAAGTCTGAATCCAAAACTGATTAATCCGAAATAAATAAATTAAACACAAAGTATTCCAGTATAGAATTCCAGCACAAGAGGTTTAGACTTTTAAATGGTGAAATTATTTCAAAGAAGCCCTTATGAAAATTTACTCTTATATACACTGTTTAAGAATGTTCCAGAACAATCAGGTAACGACTATGATATCATATGTTATATTTATTCATTCTGGAAATTTCCAGAAGTTTCTCAATGATTCTACTTACTTTCAGAAATTGCTCAAAGATTCTATTTGCATGGAAAAGAAAATTCTAGGGAATTCCAGACTTTCCTGGAAACTTCCATGACAATACATTTTTAATTTCTAGATGATTAGTCATCCTTCTAGAAAAAATCTTGTAATCAAATAAACATCTTGTTAATAACAACTTGTTTACCTTCAATATCTCCATTTTATGGGTCAACAGAAACTTAGTAAATAACATATTAAACAGATAATTATCATGCATGTTACAGTGATAATAGTTCTCTGAGAGGCAGCCCGAGAGGTTGTGGTTGCAATGGCCATAGAAGCAGTCGTGGAAGTCGACAAGATCTCACTGATAAGGCTTTTGCGGATACATCTGTATACAATCCCACTGGTCTTAGCAACTGAGTAGACCCACCCTATACCTTATGTCAACCAGCCAGATCACAAAATCAACCGTCAGTTAGTTCTTAACTGTCAGTGAGCTCTTGGCTTACAGGCTCCAAAACTCAGATTCAACCGGCCCAATCGAAGTGAACCGATCTCACAAATACAAATGTGCAGAGTGATATGGATTTAGCCAGCGAGACGTCAGAACATCGGACAGTATCTGATGAAAGTTTCAAAAAAACTAATACCACGTGAATACTGTTAGAGATACATTAAGATGTCAAGAAGATGAACAAAAAATTCGACTACTTGGAAACACAGGTTTGCCAACTAAAACGTGACAGAAATTTTTTAAAAAGATCAAAATGCTCTCCTTATGAAACAAGTCAACGAATTAAAATCATCTGTATCAAAATTAGAATGGCAAAATAAAGAACAGTAGATGAAAAATTAACAGAGTGATTCGAAGCGCAGTCCCGACGTGACAAGCTACGTTTTTATGGGTTTTATGATAAAAGTGATGAATCTTGGGAAGAATCAGAGACCAGAGTACGAAATTACATCGATGAACACCTTAACATTGATGACGTTTCCATCCAAATCGAAAGAGCATATCTTATCCCTGATAAAAAATCTCCACAACCCATTATAGTGAAGTTCTTGCACTATAAAGATAGAGAAAATGTTCTCAAAGCTTATGCAAAAAAATAATGCAAAAACATGGTGAACCAGGCTCCAGTTACCACACAAATGAAGAAGATGTATGGAAAACAATTTGTGTAAGTGAGGAGAACTTTCCTGAGCACGTTATTAGAGTGAGGTTTTCTTAAAGTCGAATATTGAAGAAGGGAGACATTCGCATTTGAAGTACAATCAACTAATGGTTGATGGTCAAGATTATACATATGACTATGATAATGCACGACACACGCTTGCCAGGAAATAGGACATAGGTCAAGGTTCAGAAACTGTTGAGTATAGACAAAACTTTGTGACGTCACAAACTAACATCCACAATCATGGAAAACCCCAGCACACTGTATGTTCGCTGAATGTGCAAGGTTAGAAAAATTCGAAGTTGACCACAGTTTCTTATTTTTTTTGCAGAAAATATGATAATAGTAATATTGTATGGAGCGTGGCAACGACAAAAAGCACTTGACTCTATTTTAGATGGTTACACAAATTTTGACTGCATGCGTGCTCCCAGAGGCACAGCACAGGGTGGATCAGGGGGAGTAACTGTTTTTGTGAAATATTTTTTGTAAATAATTGATTTAATTTTTACAGAAATATTCAGTGAATAATTCTCCACATTTCATAAGACTTTTGTCCAAATAACTGAATTTGATTGGTTGCTGGGGGCAAAATAAATGATTAATTTTTGAAAAAGTCTGCTTCCCAAAAGCCATAAGTAGGTAAAACGTGAGTTTTTGCATACATGCTAATGACATTAGCTAGTAGTAAAGTTGGGCTATTTTTATTGCCATGCTACTGCAGATGTTTTGACAAAACAATCACAACAGTGTTTCCTTTCATTGTTGTAGTTATACCTGGGCAATAGTCAGGCTTATATTGGCTTTGAGAGTCAGGTAACGTATATAGGACCATTGGTTCTCTAGTTTACTGTTGCGGTTGAGTGGGCCTTAAATAAAAGAACAAGAATCCAAGCTGGAGATTAAAGATTGACTTAGCATTGACACACCTATACAAAGAGAAACCTTGAATTAAATAATGCCTCAACGCAATGTTGATTCAATATTGACTGTCAAAGTTGAGTCTAGGTTGAATACCAAAGTATGAAAGTAAGAAAGAGGGCAAAGATCAGGAATTGATACAATCAAGCACCACACCTGACCCAGGATACTAATTGGAAAGAGACAACGTCACAAAAAAACCCATCACAAACGAGAGCCAAGAGGTCAGCCCTTTCCCAGCAGGTGACCACAAGGCATCAACAAACAGACGTGCATGAAAGCATAACGAAACAAGACATAAATAGCATAAATGATCCACAAAATAAGCCTAATTTAAGAAGGCTTGATTCAATATAGACGAACTTGGCTTCCCTCCAGTTTAAAGATATGCTTCTCTCAAGTATTGCCCAAGCTCCAGTGACCTCAAGATATAAATGCCTACTTTTGTTCACGTTTCTACCCTTGATGCAAACTGCATTACTACATTTTACTAATTTCGAGGTAACAGACTTTACCACTTCCCCTGAAACTGACCTAACCTCTTTTAAGGCATCTGACCTTACCTCTTTTGGGGTAACTGACCTTACCACTTCTGCGGCAGCTGATCTTACAACTTCCAGGATAAATGACCTTATCACTTCTTGGGAAGCTAATCTTACCACTTCTGGGGGTAACTGGTCTTACCACTTCTGGGACAACTGACCATACCACTTCGAGGCTAACTGACCTTACCACTTCTGGGACAACTAACCTTACCACTTCCGGGGTAACTGACCTAATCACTATCAGGGCTAAATGACATACCACTGCCAGGGTAACCGTTTTCATGAATTCTTTTGTCGCATCCTTCCTGCCATCTAAAGCAACTGTATCTTGAGTAACTGGTTTCACCACTTCAGGGGCAGCTGATTTTACCGCTTCAGGGGTACATGAAACTGAAATTGACAATTTCGGTTCAACTGACCTTACCTTATCTAAATTTGCAAAAGCTTTTAGTCAAATTAAGAGCAATTGCTCCTGTGCGTGTGTCAAACCCTCGCACGTTTGCAAAATATTGGAATTTTGAATATCTGTGTGTTCCAGATAGCCTCCATAACCTACACTAACTTGCATCACAAAATAACTCTGTTTCGAAATCAACACTTTCAGCAAAATCTCTACCTTTTAAGTTTATAACGGTTTCTGACTTTGACCAACTGTGACTACCTCTACTACTACATTTATACACTTCTCTAGTTCGTAGCCTTACAATCTCTCCTTACATCATTTGCATAGAAATAATCTGACCTGTGAGCAATGGTGCCAACCTGGCAGGTACAATTCTTAATTCTTGCGTACCAAGTTGATATATTATTGACTTACATGAAAGCTCTAGTCTTATACTTCTTTCGTCTGCAACGTAAAACTGTCCACTACTCATAGGAATAAAATAACCCAGCCAGTTGACCTGCAGCATAGATAGCCATTCACATTTGCTTCTGCCAACAAGAAACCAAGTCTCTTGATACTGTCCCTGACAAAATTACTAGATTTCAGAGCATTTTAGTAGCAACGATCGCCACCCAAACCATCATCTACAATGTGATGACCTTGTGACAGTTTGACCTCCAGAAAGCAACATGACGATCACGACCTTCGTACTTTTGTGTCCCACGGTTACAATCTCAAAACATTACATATTGTATATATAAATGCTTTCCTCGTCGTTTTCTTTGCGTCATGCGAAACCTAGATACGTCTTTTGACAATGATAAATGTCGATCTGATTATAAGCTCACTTTATATCAAAAGAATATAAAATGTACCTTTCTCAAGCTTTTGTCTGGCAGTGCTTATATCTTCGTATTTGAACTTTAATGTATGCAAGAATTTATTTAAGTTTCTACAGTCTAGAACTAATCTTGGCATCTGAATTAAGGGTGAGGATGGCGCCGTGAAACCGGTTGAGCCCCCCAGTTACTGTCCGTTCCAAGGCGGTACTTGATTTGTGGATCTTTTATGTTTTTTCTGTCTTGTGTTTGTTATACCTTTGTGCCTTGTTGTCGCCTGCTGCGAAAGGGCTGGCCTCTTGGCTCTCGTTTGTGGTGTATAACTGTGAGTTTGTCACTTTCCTATTGGTATCCTGGGTCAGGTGTGGTACTTGATTGTATCGATTCCTGATCTTTGCACCCTTGCTTACTTTCTTTTTTTATAATCGCCCTTGGATATGTATCCCTTAGCTGAAAGAATTCTGATTCCTTTACTTACAAACTCTGGATTGTCGCAGGCAGACCGGTTATTTCTGCATTTATGATTGAGAGATTTCTTTTTAAAAGGAATCTTATATCCTACTTCAATAAAACTTAAAATATAGCTGATTGGGCCCGCATTTTCGCCATTCATATGCTGCACCTTTTAATCTGTTCTAAAGTAAAATCTCTGGCTCATCATTATTGCCATGCTCTGGCAGAGTCTCGACTCTATGAGGGTCTGGATGGGGGGGGGGGGTGGGGTCTGGTATTCACTTTTCATTAAAAATTTAGCCCATTATTCATCTCATTAAAATTTGGGTTATTCATTAAAATAAGACCAATTATTCATTAACAGTGAAAAAGGTGGCAAAGAAATCTGATTATTCACTATTCATTAATTTTTTCTTCAATACATTAAAAAAAATAGGATTATTCATTATTTGTTAGGCCCTCAATATTCACTATTAATTATTTTACGGCTCATTATTCGCTATTCATTATAAAAAGCGCCATTATTCACTAATAATTATACCCCATCCAGACCCTCCTCTATCCGAGGCCTTTTTCAAGAGAACAGACACCGTTGCCCATGGACTCAAATTAAAGGATGTATGCATGCATCAGCGCTACAAACTGAAGAATGCATCAGATGCTATGCTCTGACTGCAAGGGGCATATAGATTAACACTTTATAAGAGTCTGAATATGCTTATACCAAGTTTTTTACAACCAAAAGAATGTCAAAATTTATTAAGCATTGTATCCATGGTTTACTTGCTTTATTTAAATCTATTCCTGTGATGGGGCCATCATTATCATGGAAGTTAATTTACCCTGTGCGCATTTTATAAAATTGATCTCATGTAGTTTGCCTAGAAATGTTTAGCATTTTTTCAATTGCTCTCTGTACATTTTGACCCAAGTGAGCATACATCATATGACGCTAAATTATAATAGTCAAGCACGGAGTTCGAAATAAAAAATATTTTGCTAATCTATAGCAACTTTTATTTGAAGTGCACAAACCCCTGTTTCAGGATGTCAAAATGTAGTCCCTTAACCTTGCACACTTTCTGCAAAATCTACCTTAACTTCTCTTTAATGAAGTACTTTTGCTAAAATATACAGTACCAGTTTTGACAAGCAACTTGAAGCAAGCATCCTACACTATTCTCACTGTCTTCTTCAAAGTAACATCACGAACATGCGTTGGTATGTAAGTAAGCTTCCTAAACTTAATATGAGTATGCATGGTGCAGGCCCCTAGTATTGCGCACTTCGGCCTTTTAACCTCTGATAGGTGTTCTAATAAAGAAACAACCTTGAAAAAGTGAATTGAAGCCTGGCTCAATTGAAATTAATAAAGTCGGGAAGTTTTTAATTACACATGCTGATTTTTGTAGAAGCCCACCCTTGCTCAGCATTAAAACAACAATTGTCAACCTTTTGTGTTTATCTCTTTCTAAAGGTAACCTGCTATTGAATATCAAATATGTTTTGGTCTGATCAAAGGTGGCATTAAGGTTATTAAGGCTAGTGCGCAATGTTAGGGGACATGACTGTATTTATGCTACGTCTATATTATGTATTATAATTACATTATATGATGATGATGGTGATGGTTGAGGTGATATTACATGAATCACGTATAAAAATGTAACATGTCCACATTTGGGGCTTTAAATGTCCTTAATATGACTGTGAACGGATGGCATCTATTAAATATTGCTATACAGTAATACCTGTGTAAAATCGCCACTCAAAAATAGTGACAAATGGTAGCTTAATGAAGGTCCACAGTATTGCAGAATGCTCCCCTTGAAACAATTTGCAATACTTTTGACATGCATTAAGCTATAATAGGTCTTGAAAACCAATTTTTGAGAGTGGACGTTTTACACAGGCTTTACTGTACTATCGAGAAATTCGATCAAGGAAAAACTAATTTTTTTCAGGGAAAATCAGTTGGAAAATCAGGGAATTTGTTTTCTAGAATTGTATGGACACCATGAATAAGGTCTAGTTCAGCTGAAACCGTGAGTTTATTCAATACTGAATGTACCGCATGAAAAAATATTCCGATCCATTCAATAGTCGATCTCTTTTCATATGACACATTTTCAACGGGGAATAAACCAAACTAATTTCTGCTCGTGTTCTCATTCTAGTTATCTTATGGCTTGAACCATCCAATGCAAAAAGTAGTAGCGCAGTAACCATGTAACGCCGGTCCCGACCTGGGTCAGCATTTTGACATTGTCGGTCCTAATCCGCGCCCAAACTGTTTGCACAGGTTATAAGCAGACAACAAAAGTAACCGCTAGCACTCGTGACAACATTACTTACTAAGAAAGTGTTCATGAAAGAATGAAATCAGCAGACGACAACAAAAACATGAAAAATTACCGAGCACGCAAAATGTTAAGAAACCAGCTAAAAGTGAACATTTTAGCCCTGTAGCGAGAAATACAGCCCTCTGTGAATGCTCAAACCAGCCTTGTCAGCTTTATAGATATGCTTGACTACCAAAATGTCATGTGATGTATGTTTAGCTATACATGTAGATTACCACACATGGAGAACAAATGGGGTCCCGACGTGACCAAACCTGACTCTATTGCATGCAAAGAACAAAGACACAGATCAATCTGCGCATCTGTGCAGACTGATCAGTGCTATATATGCGCAGAGTTAACTGCAGCATCTTGGATGTTGGAATCGTTTGGGGAATTTGCTTTACAAATTTCATCGCGAACACAGTTAGCTAAAGTTGTACGACCTGCAGGTGTGCACTTTCATCACTGTGTGAGTCCGTCTGTCTGTATGTCTGTCCGTTACCAGTGATTGAAAATGCTCATTACGCTTTCAACCACATGATATATTTTGACCAAATACATACATATGCATGTCAACATTGTCTAACCACTGGCATGCGTAACAGCCTCTTTTGGTGGACGAGGCTTTGCTGAGCATCAGTCCAGCCGGCCGTGGACAGTTAGTGAAAATGCTTATAACGTATATTAGATAATTTTTTGTTAATATTGTCCACCCACTAGTATGCAATATGATGAAGAGGCTTCTCCGAGCATCATTTCGGCTGGTCGAGGTCTTTTTGTAAAAATGCTCATAACGATTTGAACCGCTGGATATATTTTGATCCAACTATACATACTTACACATTTTAACATTGTCTTGACACTGTTATGCGAAAGGTTTTCTGATCTTTAACGATTACCATATTAACTGAAGCTTTGCAGAACTTTCTCAGTGTCCATGCTGCAAGAATCCTAAAAATTCAAACACAAATTTCTTTAGAAAAAATCAACAATTCCAGTATCAATCTGCTGGAATTGACCAATTTGCTTTCCACAATGGATACAGATTAATCTACGGTCATTACGGGTCCTGCACATTACAGTCAGCAACAATGATATAGGTATCCCGTTAATTAAAGCTATGAGCAGGACGTGTAATGTGTTTATCCCTTTGTGGCTTAATGGCTTATTCCTTTTTATTTGATACAATAAACTTGAGATGGTCATTTTTATATATCTAGGGGGGATAGGTTATATTTTTGTTAAAATTACCCTTTTTACATTAGCAGTGTAGACAATTGTATATGCATGTTTCTAGGGGTGACAGGTTATAATTTTCTAAATATAATACCCTTTTACATTAACAAACCGTGTAGACCACGATGAAGTGCTGCATTATGCGGCATTGTATATGGATCTTTACTGTTTGTTAAAGTTTCCAGTTTACAAAGGGTTAAAATATTGGAAGGGATAGAACCGGTCACGTCGTCCCACAATTTCGCCCACGACTATTTATTAAGGAATTCTTTTTAATAGACGTAAAAGAGTAAAATTGTTTCAAGTTAAGGTAAAAATTCGAATATGTTCTATTGTTCTTGTGTAGTGAGGGTTTGAATATAACCCTGAAGCGTGGAACATTTAACAAAGATATTGAAAACTACACATTTCGTATTTACTCTAAATATTGGACCAACTCGGTGCTGCATAACTAGGTAACCACTGAACAAAGGGCTCCAATGGTCAGGATCTATTGAAGTGTTATAAACTGTATTCTACTTAAAACATTGACAAATATGTCAGCTTTACTTAGTGACACAAATGTGTATTATGTAATTAATCAGGCGGGCATGTGCATATGGACACAATACACTAGACCTTCAATATAACTTGCATTTCGTACTCAAACCATGGAAATATATGCTTCAAAACTTAATTAACACTATTATGTTATTAATAAAGTGTTTTCGTATTGATCCAAGCCACACAGGGCCAATACGAAATCACTTGATGAACGACAGATTTTATTGATTAACTTCTATGTTATAGCACTTTTTTAAGGAATGAAATACACATTTGTAGCTTGCATTGGATGATGAAAACATTATGTTTTAATGTCTGTCAAGTACGAAGGGAAACGGGAGATACCGGGCCAGTATAGATCAAATCGGCCAATATGACATGTCCAATTTCAGAATTCAGACAATTGCTATTGTATTAGTATATCAATAAGATTTAAGTCGGTACAATAATGGGGGTACCATTATTTAGGGTATGTAAAATCAATGTAATACTATATTTATGGGGCAAATATAGAGACCATTGAATATCATATACAGTAAATATTCCACGCAATGGCTTCGAAAGGAAATATTGAGGTGTTCGATGTTTTTTGCGACCGATGCAAATCAAATGGTAAGTATCAAAGATGTGTATACAGCAACATTGGTTTTGTTTGATTCTTTCTATGTTCAAACACGTGCACTTAGAAAATTGGTTCCCCTAATCAAAAGTTCATTCAATCAGGCATCTAACCATTTTTTGGTTTTGATCTCAAAATCAGTTTTGGTCAGATGGAATTAAATCTTTGCACAGACAGCTTACTCACTATGCAGCTAAGCTTCTTCATGAGAAGTGGAGCAATATTCTCGAATAAATTGTCCTACACTAATAGTAAATGTAGTACACATCAGATCCTACGAGTTGCGTTATAAGTTTGGCTCTGCATATCATAATTGCATTAACAATCAATGCTGCACGAAATACATGTGAACAATCATTTTATCCGGCAAAAACGCGTGTACTAACAAGCAATTAACGTGTTGTTATTGCAGGGATTTTGTACCTGAATACACTCGTTCTGGGCCACTTAAGGACATATGCTACTAAATACTTCCCATATTGAAATATTTTCAATACTTTGCATACAGTTTGTTTTATGCATGGGCTATCCATTTATGAAATAAAAAGGATATGTCACCGTGCTTATTTTTTCAGAATCTCATATTGAAGTTTACAGCATTTGACCAATTTTCTAGAAATATAAAATAATAACACTAGTCCTAATTATCGAGCTAAAACGGTTGTAATCTTCAGCCAGCTTCTTTCTTGTATCTTAAATTACTGCCCATGACCTCAAACTTTTAAGAAAATATGCATGTTTACTTGTTATCCCATGCTGTGACAAGATACTGCATGATATATTTTGGCAATTCGTCGAAAAATGGAATTTGTTTTTAGAATAAATTATGTATTAAAAAATCTGATATTGAAAATCTTGAAAATTTATTTTTAATTCATGGACTATTATAATACCTTTCAGAAATAAGAATAAAAATCTGGGGTCACCGAACTAATTCTCTTTCTAGAGGGCCAAATTTAACCCCACCCCCATAGGTTTCATGCGTAATCCAATATAAAAAGTTCGGGGATGACCATTTCGGTCGTTTTGATGATGCCATTTTACTAGTATATGAAGTAATTTAGCATTAAAATGTTAAAAAAGAAAGAAAAAACACACTGAAAATATGTGCGCATCCGGGAATCGATCCTGGTCCTCTGGCTTTGTAGCCAGACACGCTAACCACTAGGCCACAAGGTCAGGTCGTGCGCCGCTCGAAATAACCATACAAATAGTATAGACTCGGCCACTATCGTATTCGTAACCAGGGTTATTGTGTACGTCGTTTGATTTCGACTGAGCTACATTTATCTGTCTTTAGTGCTGAGACGATCAGTTCTGAAAAGATGTCAATAGATATTTCGAACACGCTTTAATTAGTTATTTTGTGAAGAAAATGTCGGAACACCGATATGACATAAGAATATCGGAAGCTGTGTTGATCCGAATCCGTTAAGGGTCGAAACAACTTTCCCCGTTTGCAGACGCGGGAAAGGTGCGCATTGGAAATAGCCGCATATGTCTTTAATATTACGACAGCTGATCCGTTGATCACTCTTATATATGTCTTGGCCTTGGAAAACGCGTCAAACCACGTGCTGACTGTGAAGCGGTGAATAATAGACAATTTTACCCACAGGCTGACACCTTACGCTTACACCTTACACTGACTTTATTGGTGCAGTGTATTGTGCATTTGCGGTCAACTTTTTAATTTTTACCAAGCAAACTTCTACGCAAATATGTTGTCTTATATGCTTTAGTGCATTATTAAAAGGCTGTATCTATATAATGTTCTGCTATATATATCGTCACTGAACCTAATGTGAATTAAGAGTGATGACCGCAAAGCTCAAATGACATTTTCTGGGAATTACAAATATTTCAGCCACTATTTTCATGTGTTTTAAGCGAATGAAGAACTTCATATATATGGAAAACACTCTGCCCTGGGTTACATATAACAACCTCCGAGCAAACAAGACATCTTTGGGTAATAGGAATTATTGACCACAAAAACACAATCGCTATATTACACGCTCTGGTTAAGATATTGGGGGATCTTCTCAGAATACGCAGGATAACTTTACATGTACATCAGTACGGTCTATGCGTCTGCAGTTTAAAGTTGTTGGACACTGTATTGCAGAGTATATCCGTTGTCTATACGCTTTTGATATAATAACCTTTGCTCGTCATTTCACATGCATTGCAGTCATGACTATATACTCCGATTTATGGCGTAAAGAAAGGCGTCCATTGTCCTTATAAATTTCACCCATACTGTCTAGGACACATTAAAAAAATATGAGATTCTTCCATTAAACATTGACTGCTGCACCGATGATTTCTCTCTTATGTGGGATATCCTACATGTACATGTACCGAACAGCTGTACATAATTGGATGCTGAATTCACTTTTAGAAATGGCGACCTCGAATGCCTTAAGATTTTGCACCATTCCACACATGCTTCTATCTTGCCAATGTAACTGACGAGATTAACTCTTTCCGCGTTAGTGGCGAGTTGTGTCTTCGGCTAAAGTTTAGAGCCAGACTGACAACATGAACTTTGTAACAATTTGACATTCTGGTGGTATTCTGGATTATGTTTTAAAATTACCAATTTAGAGAAAATGAGCAGACTTCAAAAAAGCATGCAAAATTACCCAGCATGCAAATACGTTAACTGAATTAGAATTATCCCGTTTTCAACACTGAAGACAATGTGGTTTAAACCTCAGCTACGGTCTTTTTGAAATTATCAGACTGTTCCATGGCATGTAAAACATTCACAGTCATATATGTGATGATCTGTGGTGCTCATAAAATAGCATGCACATAACGGTGGCGTATATGTATCATCCTGAAAAATCAATACGTAACTTAAGTCTTCCTTAAGTTTAAGTAGGTATTGTAATTCCGGGCCCAGAAGACGCCCGTGAACAATCACTTTAAGGTGTCCGCATCGATGAAATAACCCACCGTGCTGGGTTTCCATTTGAAAGACGACAGCTCAAAGAAGGGAATTAACTCTCAAAGAACAAGTTATTAATTTCTAAAAGAGTTGTCATGCGTTCCATGGTACTACATGTTTTATTGAAAATTCCGTACTAATGCTGTGCCACACACGTTAACATTGCTTTACAATGAATTACACACGTTATATTAAAGCTGCATACTCTGTAACTATGAACATTTTTCGAAAAAAAAAAATTCTTTTTTAATCATTTGCAAAAGTAGAATAAAGTTATGTTGTCACAATAAATCTAATTTCTACAGTTGAAAACTGCATGAAAAAGTGAATTATCTTATAAAAACAGGTGTATTTTCTCTTGTTTGTAATTATTTGCGTCCCTCCAATAATTCAAGACAGTTAATTTTTAACATAAATGCTGTTGTTTTGGCACTAATAATTTGTTAATTATTACGAAAAAGGTAAAATGTATACCTGAATTTTAGTATTTTTACTGTGTTCTTGAAAAATAGAAACATTATTTTTAAAATGAAAATATCAAAAGTTACAGATTATGCAGCTTTAAATAAAATACATTTCTAATATATGTTCCGTTAAGAATATGTGGTCCTAAATTATGTTTAAAATGCATGTATCCGTTTTCCCAGCCGAACTATCACATAGACTCTCAGGTAAGTTGCATAAAATATGTAAGATTATATAAATCTTCGACCTACCCAAGTTAAAGAAAAAATGATAATATATGCATTCGAATAACACGTGTATCTAATGTCTTACCAATCCTATACTTATACCACGACCTCTAAGTGATGACCCTCTATTCATTCAATGCATTAACCGTTACAGTCACGCCTCAAAGCATTTTGTGGAAGTATAGTACATCTTAAGCCAGGAATTGCAATTGACAATCATACGGCTACATGCATCGACATCATATTAAGCTATATAAAGCATTTCCTTAGTTTCTCACACAAACACTCTGAGGTTATTGTTAGATATAGTTTTCGTTTGATGACTTCTGTAATAGGCTTAATCAGAACCAGCATTTAATGGTGATTTGGTTTGTAAATTCAAATGAATCGCGAGAAGACCGATAAGCTATGGGGGCTTCTTTAATTGAGAACCCTCTCCTATAACTTGTGTAAACATGAAGGGGGTTGTGTCTGGCATTTGTCTCTGACTTGGCCAAACGGCCAAACGTGGCTTATCTAGTGAGTTTCGTCAGATCTGGCTGTATATGGGTTTTGAGCCCTTTCTTTGTTTCATCACAGTTACATAGAGAATCTTACACGAGTGCTCATGTTTTATTGAAATTATCAAACGAGTTGGAAACAAGTGATAAAATGCTAAGCTTGTCGATCATTTTATCACTTTTTCGCACCAAGTTTACTCAATGTTATGATGGACGTCCTAACGTTACGTTAGTTAAGAAATAGATCAGCTCTAGCAGCGAATTGTTGTATAATAATTCACTGTTAGGAGGTCAGTTGTAAAGAAGATTAAATCACGATCGCGCAGCACGAGTGATTTACTTTCGTACAATTGACCGAAAAACAGTGATTATTACTCAACAATTCACGCACTAGAGCTGATCTATTTCGATTCTAACACACAATATACGACGAAAACAAATTTGATGTATTCAGCTTCTTAAAACTTTCCGCCATTGTACTGAAGGAATTCCGCCAATAGTTTGACTGAGTCGCATACGTTTACATGAATATGTAATTACTTTCAGGCGTATAACGACCTTACACCGTCTAACGCCACGATCGGCGTCATTTTGCAGAAATAATTGACGTCAGCTAGGGCGCGCTTTCCACGCGCTTTGAAAATGTGACTATATTGTTTGATGAAACACGTTTTTTAGCATTGGCTCTATAGGGGAGGTGTGTTAGAATAATCGGTAAACCACTTGTATGTCGTTATATCACTCCCAGGCGCGACGTCATGTGATAAATGAAATTTGACTGTCTCTCTCTAATGATACACCGAACTGCCCAGGTAGTTTGTGAACCAAACCTTATAATGTAAGTAAGCACAAGGTTTCCACAGACTTTACTGATGTAAAGGCACGGAATATATTTTCTTGAAGGTGAAACTGAAATGCAGAACTCACAGATGTTATCCTATACTCTCTCTGATCTGTTTTCGTTGTTATCTGCTTAAAAGTGAATTATAGGCAGAAATTAATTTTCGGACATCGGATCTGTTCAGGAGCGCGCTTTTCGTATATTGAACGGGGCTGTGAGGTCAAAATTGTCAAAACTACTGCTAAATAATTGTAGCGTAATTGTGAGAAAGTACATATGTCTTATTTCGTAGACGTATGGCAAGGGCAAAAACTAATTTTATGCAAATTTCTTGAAACTTGTTTTTGATGCGCTTACAAAATCTTTTAGGAAGTGAAATAAACTACGATTGCGGCTGCAATATCTTTACACATCAATTATCCTGTCCATCAGTAGCAGGAATCCACAAATTCCCTTCATGACTTTGAAAACGAAAAATCTTCACCTACCCTTTCTCTGTCAAGTTCTGTTTTCAAAGAAGTAATTCGTCTCAAAACAGCCGTTTGTATGTATGGCTTAAATTTCATGATAGTGGCATTTATGCTTTATTTCCTTATTTCAGGCAATATAAGCCAGGCGATCTACCAGTGCGATGAATGTTCACAGGATATGTGTCTTGAATGTTATGACCTGCACAAAAAATCTGCAAAGACAGGAAAACACAAGCTGGTGAAGATAGACAGAGCCAAGCGTAACAAAATAAAGACAGGCAAAGCCCGGGAAGGGTGTGATAATCATGCAGGACAGTTTGTCGAGAGCTACTGCCCGGTCCATAAGGTCTTAGTATGCCGTGTCTGTGTTAGCACATCACATAAACAATGTGAAGGGGTAGAGACTATAGAGTCAATCTCTTCAGGAATACGGGCACGGGCCGATGTGTCTTCTTTGAATGCCGAGTTGGATAAACTGACTGGGAGATTTGAGAAAGTATTAAATGAAAAACAAATGAAGCTGGAAAATATAAAGCAGCAGGGAAGACATTTGGAAGGGGAGGTTCATAAATTTCAGGATATGATTTTGAAGCTATTAGACAAAGCCGTTAAAACGATCATGGCTGAGAAAAATAAACTATGCGAGAAGGAATCTAACGAACTTGAACACAACATAACTACATGTACGAACGTTATACCAGTTTTGTTGAAGGCAAAGGGTCGCCTTGATTCAACAGCAAAGAGTGCTTCTGAGAATGATTTGTTTATTACTGTGTGCAGGCTGACTGATGAGGCAAACACGTATGATGCTATTGCAAAGAAAGTTGAAGAGACGTCGAAAGCAGTAAAGTTTGACTTTAAGATGAACAATACGTTGCCAAATATCCTTAAAGGCAAAGATGGAATAGGTCAAATCGATGTTACCACACAAGAACTAAACCTTTTGAAGTTATCGGATAAGAAATTTCAACAATTGAAATCACCAGCTCTTGCCAATGGCATAAACCCTACTGTATCAATACGAAAGGCATCTGCTTCGACAAAAAGCTCAATTACTAAAACAATTCCTGGACGAAAACCTTCTCGAGCAAGCAGCATAGTGACTTCAGTCAAACCTACTCCACTTCCACCGCTACTATCAGATACATCAGTAAATAATCAGACAAACAGTACATCACTACTACACATTGGCAAACTAGATGTGTCAATGAAATCTGACAAAGTGACTTGTTTTATAAGCAGCATGACCTATCTACCGAATGGCAGACTTTGCATTGTTGATTCAAGGAATTCCAAAATAAAAATGTATGGCTCAGACCGAAAGCTTCTTTCAAGTTTAGCATCAACGGGCATGCCACATGATATAACTAAGGTATCAGATAATGAGGTGGCAGTTACCATTCCTTCAAGCCAAAAAGTGGTGTTGATTAAAGTGGAAAAGAAACTAAAGTTAACAAATACCATGTCTATAGAAGGTGATTGCTATGGTATAGCTTTCAATGAAAAGAATGGTAAACTTTATGTTGGAACTGGCAGGGACCTTGATACGTGTATTCAAGTCTACAGTATAGATGGGACACTTTTAAAAACAATTCGAGCAAAGAACGCAGTTCTAAATTTTCCTCAGTATATGGTGTTTAATAATACATGGAGCAAACTCTACGTGTCAGACCAAGACGCAGGGATTGTTATTGTGAACATGAATGACAGAGGCATAGTGAACCAACCACATATACCTGACATAGACAAGTATTTGGGTATGACTCGTGATAAAAATGGAAATGTTTATGTTCTTACAAACAAGCCTGACGCTTTGCAAAAGGTACAACCTAGTGCTAGAAGCTTAGACATTAAAACATCGCTAAAAGACGGACCACCACCCCTTGCAGTAAGTTATGGGGAGAAAGGTGGTATAATGATTATATCATTTACTGGGTCAAACATACTGCAGTTATTTAAGTTTTCAGGGTAATATGCTAAACACATGTGTGCCGAACCAAATCCCCATCATGATGTTGCTTTGTAAAGCTTGACATTTTCCTTTATTTTGCCATATGGGGTGTAAGTTAGGTTTGTAAGACTAAATTGAATGGGTCTCGATGCTAGAGACTCTGCTTGGGAATGGGGGATGGGTGTGCATGCGGCCAGCCTTCTAGACTTTGCATGTAGCAAGCGGGCCATGGTTTTCTAAATTCTACAGTAAACCTGTCTTAAGCGGAACTCAAAAAGAACACCAAAAATTGGTTTGCAATACCAATTATCGCTTAATGCTGGTCAAAAGTATTGCAGAATGCTCCAAGGGGGAGCATTCTGTAATATTTTCGACCTCCATTAAGCTACCATTTTCCATTAAGGCCTTTGTTTTGTCTATTTTAAGTGGCAGCTTAAGACAGGTTCTACTGCAGTACACTGTAAAAGGCTTCACCTACAGAGATGATTGATCAGCTGAACCTTTTGGTGTAAACTTACACTATTCTGTACTAAAGTAACTTGATACCAACACCTCTTCAATAATAAAATTTAAACGTTTCAACCTGTTATTGCTCTGAATGTGAGTGTGTGTTGAACGTATCACCAACAGTTTATGTCATTGAGACGGGGCCACGGCTTTAAGTCTCATCCGACAGACTGGCGGAGTCGGGGATCGAGCTCGAGATCCCTGGGTACAAGGCGAGGGGTCATGTTATGGCTGTAGTTATTCTCTGGATCATTACAGAAAATAGTTTTTAAGCAGATCTCGAGGTTATAAAACTTAAGTACAGTCTCAAGCTCAAAATAAAGCAGCTTGCGGACACGTGTCCGCAAGCAGCCAATCATTGCGCTTTATTTTGAGTTTGAGAATGAACTCAAGTTTTATAACCTTGAGGCCAGTTCAACGGATACAAGTTGACAAATGGCACTTCATCTGCCTCCAAATTTGATGTAAACAGCCTTTCAAGTGCCCTTCCACATATAACTTATGAGTAGGGAAAAAGTAGGGATACAATAATTTTTGAAAAGTAGTGAGATAGTAGGGATTATCAATGTAAAAACAGGGATAGTAGGTCTTTTTTCAAATACATAATACATAACAATTAATCAAAGCAAAATACCGTTTAAGCATATGCTATGGATGTGAGGATTGTTGCACCTTCCATTAGTCCTCATGAACAGACTCAATAAAACCGAGTATGCTGTTTTCTTATAAAGTAGGAACTCTCTATTTTTGAAGGATCCGTTTTTCCAGATTATCTATATCAAAATAAGCATGATAAAAGCTGTGACAACTAGAAAACGTGCACTTAGACGCCGTGGGATTGTCCCACTGTTCTCATATACTGAAGGGGTTTAGAAACGCACCAACTATATATTTACTGTCTCTTCCACATGGTTAATTTGAGGATGTTTTCTTTATCACGTTTTATCCGCTTACACAATGGACCAGGATTTGCCATAGGTGGCTTAGGCTGCTGTCCGTTCTAAGGCGGTGGTTCTGTTGTTGTTGACTTTTTGTTTATTGTTACTCCCATTGTGGGAGTCTGTAATGGTTCTATGTTTTGTTGTACGTTACTCTATGTCCATTCTAGTATTGCAATCATCACTCCTAGATGCAGCGTTTCTTTGCTAACGTCAGTCTAAATCTTTCAAACAGCAGTGACAGGCGGATGACGCTCGCTCTTGTCGCTATATTTTTCTCTTCTACGCAACGGGTTGCGGAGTATCTTGTGGCACTAAAACATTTTGATTATTCCTGTTCCTTAGGATATAATCAGCCAATTACGTCAAAAATTGACGTCACCTAGACGAAATGAACTTTACGAGAGACCTAAAACTTCATTATTTGATTTGGTCTTTCCTTGTGCTTTCGACAACAAACATCGGTTCGAAAACTTTTTTGCACTCATTATGGACGGAGGGTATTGATACTCTGTGACTTTTTAAATGCGGGATGCCTCAGAATAATCGCGACTTCACGGCAACCATAAGCCACAGCGGTTTGATTTTCTTATTGAATGCAAACTAAATGAAGGGACTTGTCAATTACATTTTTCACATAATTAAAATATTACCTTTTGACAATAAATTAGCATTTTAAAGGTGGTGCATTTCTAAAGTCCTTCAGTATATAAAACTAGATTTTGACATCTAGCCAAACCCTGGGGCATTGAACCATAAGGTCCGAAGTCACAGAGAAAAATTCTGCCTAAAATAGTACATGTTGTTCAAATACAAACAATTCTATAAAAGCGAAAAAAATCACAACGAACTATACTCTCATCGGCATAAATTCCAGGGGTATAATACAACATCTGAACAGAATGACTTTTGCAGTTGCAAATTTAAAATTGAGAAATTCAGTGGTCTGCCTACTTACAAAAAATGTTTCATTCGTAAAAAATCGAGCAAGTGAAGCGAGAATAAGATTATTGCATAAGTGATACTTTAAAGAAAAGTAAGATATTGGGCATTTTCAAGAGAAAATAGGGAAAGGTAGGAGCATAAGAAAAAGTAGGGAAACGTAGGTAAAAGTAGGACCCTATTGAATAAATAACATTTCTGTATAAACATTGTTCACATATCTTTTAAATGAATGATTTTCTGAATTCCCTTTATAAGTCTATGGAAACTATAAGTTGGCATAGCAACCAGTATTCTTATCAGACCGATTTTTTTTTGTTTCCCCTACCTGTGGATGCTATTTGTGCAATATGGAAATAATTTACCTCATGGCTTCAGATATGTCGTTTGAAAATGTTAATGTGCGATGGATGAACTGACGGACACCGGATATGTCTATATACTTTAACATGTTTAAGCTAACATTGTTTGAGGAGACATTCTGATATGCAGCATATTGATCACTACCTGTATACAAGGTTTGTATTGAAACTTAGCAGTTAATTTGCTCTATATGTCCTGCATAGAACGCACAAACTCCTATTATTGTGACCCAATCAGACAGTGGCATCTCAATCCGGCCTATTTATATTTTCTGATCACAGATGAAACCTGCTTTCAGACCACAATTCATATTCATCGTTTAATTATTGCCAAATTAGTATAACCAATCTGTTATATATATAATATGAAAAAGAACATATGATGTATCAAGCAGATTCCAGCCTTAATTAACATCATCTATCTCAGGTCAATGAGAATGGGGTAAATTGTACCGTATATTACATCAGTAGTGTAGGTCTAATATATTAGTTTGGTTATATTGTAAATTGTTCCAGAAGTCTGAATATAAATGCCTAAGCTAAGAAAATCCATTTTATGTGTATCTTTCCGTTTGTATTTGGACCACTGCTAGTATAATTCTCAGTATAATGACTGTTTGGTATACACATGTAAGTGCATGTAACCAGACAGTGGCCAGAAAAATATTGCCTACCTATACAAAAGTAAGTATTTTTTTGAGTGATCTCCCTTAGGGGCAGGACTGTTTATATTTTCGTGAGACTTTTGATAATATATTTCTTGTAAATGGTGTATCAAATATGACATATTCTGTATTGTGCGCGGTATAGTGACATTGCTATCGGATGAATAAGATATTTTGGCACACAGGACTTTAGAGCTTGAATTTCATTCTCTGTCTCGCTAAACCATTACACGTTGTAGTGCCCTGTGATCACTTGACCGTAAACAGAACTTACTGAACCTACATTGCTAGGGGAAGCAAGAAAAAAAAGTACGGAAGCTCAACTTTGTCATAGCTGCACGCGCTATATTTATAATGGGCGTCACTATTGAGCTTTGGCGCTTACGTATTTTGCAAGATCCAACTTAGAACTCTAAAACAAGTACCAATGAACCGCGTTATTCGTTTAGTATTATTTTACCTACTAGTTGCGGAGGGAGTAGAACCATTTCCTGGGCCTCAAACTGGATCTACCCGTGGTAATTGTTCTCCGAGAGGCGCCCCTTTAGGTCGAGGTCATGGTTGCAATGGCCGTGGAAGTGGTCGTGGAAGTCGACAATATCCTATCGATGATGCTTTTGCGGATACATCTGTACGCGATCCCGCTGGTCGATTAGACCCGCCCTATACCTAACGTCGAGCAACCAGATCACAAAATCAACCGTCAGTTAATTCTCAACAATGCAAGAACAAAATAATTTTCGGACTATATACCAAATGATGACCTTGACCTAGTTTTAGAGATACTGGCTACCCGAATGACACATTCAATATATTGACAGAAACTCTAAAATTATAAATGTTTATAAAAAAATTTGGACTCTCCCTTATCAACATGCTCTGTGAAAATGATATGCATGTATAGGCTGAATGGGCGACTCTATGATGACGTAGATGGAAATATTACTTGCATATCTAATAAAGGGAAAAGTTAATTTGATTATATTATTGCTTCAACTAGTTTATTTGATAAATGCATTAAGGTTCGAATAGTGAAAACATATTATGTAATTCCATATCGATGTGCTAATTCTGAATCGTGATTTAATCAATACTGGTGAAATGTTAATTGTTGAATAAACGTTGACTATATACAGTACTCTTTTTATATAAAATACAGCCACTATAAAATTGAATTGGTAATACTGACTCAATATTAAATACATATAAGGAATTCCATATTGATTTGCGGGTTCTGAGTCAGTATTGAATAAAGGTTGGTGAATCAACATTGAAACAATTACATTGAATAATTATTGAATCAATATTGTTTTACCTTTCCAAAAATCATCTGTTTTCAAATCGAATTTGTAATATTGATTCAGTATTGAATACGCATTTAGCTTTTTACATTGAATCGCTAATTGTTAAATCAGTATTGAATCATCATTGGTATTTCAACCCTGAAATGACAATGTTGAATAAATATTGAGTTACCCTTGCGAATGGATTATTCAATAAGAAATCACAATCAAATCAATATCGTGTGCCTGCTGGGCCTCTATGAGAGCTATTCTTTGTGTTTTAACAACAATAGAATCTATGGCAAAGATGTGGTACCATTAAAATGCATTTAAGGTTCCACATGACTTAGGCTGCCGTCTGTTGACGGGCGGTGGTTCTATAGTCGTTGATTCGTTGGTTATTGTTGCTCCCATTTTTTGTAGGGGTTCTGTGTTTAGTGTCCTTTCTAGTTTTGCAATCATCTCGATGGGGAACTGAGAAAACAGAATCTAGAAACAGGTAGGCGAAGCAACTCTTAATTTATCATAAAGTATAATCATAAATGCAATTCTAGAGACAGGTAGGCGAAGCAACTCTTAATGTATCATAAAGTATACTCACAAAAAGCGAGAGCTGATTGCGTTACTTCAATGGTCTTCCTGATGTCTTGTGACAGTGTTATGTGGCTTTTCTTCACGGTTATTTGGGTTGGTCTGCAGTGTGTGATTGTGGTATATTCTGACTTAGAAGATAAAGGTGGCATTCTCTCACTCATCCCCATTCCTCAGGATAAAATCATTCGTTCGTAGCTGTGAAGACAAAGAATCGCATTTTTAAAATTAAAGTAACTTAAATTGCCTGTTTGTGAATATACTTTGATACAAACTAAGAGTTGCTTCCCCTATCTGTTTCTAGAATTCCATTTGTGAATATAATTTATTAAAAAAATACGATTTGCTTCCCCTATCTGTATAACATTTGTGAATATATTTATTAAAATTAAGAGTTGCTTACCCTACCCGTTCTTAGAATTGCATTTGTGAGTATACTTTATTAAAAAATAAGAGTTGCTATCCCTTTCTGTTTCTAGAAATACAATTGTGAGTTAACTTAATGATAAATTAAGAGTTGCATCCCCTATCGGTTTCTAGAATTATAATTGTAAATATACTTTATTAAAAAATAAGACCTATCTGTTTTTGGTATTAAATTTGAATATTTACTTTTTTATATAATATTTGCTTCCCTTGCCTGTCTCTAGAATTACATTTGTGAATATAGTTTTATTAAAAATTATGAGTTGTTTCCCCTACCTGTTTCTTGAATTGCATTTGAATATTTACTTTTTTAAAATTAAAGAGTTACTCCCCCTATACTATTTGAATATTAAGAGTTGCTTCCCTTACATGTTTCTAGAATTGCATTTGTGAGTATACTTTATGATAAATTAAGAGTTGCTTACCCTACCTGTTTCTAGAATTGCATTTGTGAGTATACTTTATGATAAATTAAGAGTTGCTTCCCCTACCTGTTTCTAGAATTGCATTTGTGAGTATACTTTTTTCAATATTAAGAGTTGCTTCTCCTACCTGTTTCAAGAATTGCATTTGTGAGTATACTTTATAATAAATTAAGAGTTGCTTCCCCTACCTGTTTCTAGAATTGCATTTGTGAATATACTTTTAAATCAAAGAGTTGCTTCCCCCTACTTGTTTCTAGAATCGCATTTGTGAATATATTATTAATCAAAGAGTTGCTTCCCCTACGTGTTTCTAGAATTGCATTTGTGAGTATACTTTATGATAAATTAAGAGTTGCTTCCCCTACGTGTTTCTAGAATTGCATTTGTGAGTATACTTTATGATAAATTAAGAGTTGCTTCCCCTACCTGTTTCTAGAATCGCATTTGTGAATATGCTTTTTAATCAAAGAGTTGCTACCCCTACCTGTTTCTAGAATCGCATTTGTGAGTATACTTAATGATAAATTAAGAGTTGCTTCCCCTACCTGTTTCCAGAATTGCATTTGTGAATATACTTTTTAATCAAAGAGTTGCTTCCCCTACCTGTTTCTAGAATTGCATTTGTGAGTATACTTTGATAAATTAGGAGTTGCTTCCCCTACCTGTTTCTAGAATCGCATTTGTGCGTATACTTTGATAAAATAAGAGTTACTTCCCCTACCTGTTTCTAGAATCGCATTTGTGAGTATACTTTATGATAAATTAAGAGTTGCTTCCCCTACCTGTTTCCAGAATTGCATTTGTGAATATACTTTTAAATCAAAGAGTTGCTTCCCCCTACTTGTTTCTAGAATCGCATTTGTGAATATATTATTAATCAAAGAGTTGCTTCCCCTACGTGTTTCTAGAATTGCATTTGTGAGTATACTTTATGATAAATTAAGAGTTGCTTCCCCTACGTGTTTCTAGAATTGCATTTGTGAGTATACTTTATAATAAATTAAGAGTTGCTTCCCCTACCTGTTTCTAGAATCGCATTTGTGAATATGCTTTTTAATCAAAGAGTTGCTACCCCTACCTGTTTCTAGAATCGCATTTGTGAGTATACTTAATGATAAATTAAGAGTTGCTTCCCCTACCTGTTTCCAGAATTGCATTTGTGAATATACTTTTTAATCAAAGAGTTGCTTCCCCTACGTGTTTCTAGAATTGCATTTGTGAGTATACTTTATGATAAATTAAGAGTTGCTTCCCCTACGTGTTTCTAGAATTGCATTTGTGAGTATACTTTATGATAAATTAAGAGTTGCTTCCCCTACCTGTTTCTAGAATCGCATTTGTGAATATGCTTTTTAATCAAAGAGTTGCTACCCCTACCTGTTTCTAGAATCGAATTTGTGAGTATACTTAATGATAAATTAAGAGTTGCTTCCCCTACCTGTTTCCAGAATTGCATTTGTGAATATACTTTTTAATCAAAGAGTTGCTTCCCCTACCTGTTTCTAGAATTGCATTTGTGAGTATACTTTGATAAATTAGGAGTTGCTTCCCCTACCTGTTTCTAGAATCGCATTTGTGCGTATACTTTGATAAAATAAGAGTTACTTCCCCTACCTGTTTCTAGAATCGCATTTGTGAGTATACTTTATGATAAATTAAGAGTTGCTTCCCCTACCTGTTTCCAGAATTGCATTTGTGAATATACTTTTTAATCAAAGAGTTGCTTCCCCTACCTGTTTCTAGAATTGCATTTGTGAGTATACTTTATGATAAATTAAGAGTTGCTTCCCCTACCTGTTTCTAGAATCGCATTTGTGAGTATACTTAATGATAAATTAAGAGTTGCTTCCCCTACCTGTTTCCAGAATTGCATTTGTGAATATACTTTTTAATCAAAGAGTTGCTTCCCCTACCTGTTTCTAGAATTGCATTTGTGAGTATACTTTGATAAATTAAGAGTTGCTTCCCCTACCTGTTTCTAGAATCGCATTTGTGAGTATACTTAATGATAAATTAAGAGTTGCTTCCCCTACCTGTTTCCAGAATTGCATTTGTGAATATACTTTTTAATCAAAGAGTTGCTTCCCCTACCTGTTTCTAGAATTGCATTTGTGAGTATACTTTATGATAAATTAAGAGTTGCTTCCCCTACCTGTTTCTAGAATCGCATTTGTGAGTATACTTAATGATAAATTAAGAGTTGCTTCCCCTACCTGTTTCCAGAATTGCATTTGTGAATATACTTTTTAATCAAAGAGTTGCTTCCCCTACCTGTTTCTAGAATTGCATTTGTGAGTATACTTTGATAAATTAAGAGTTGCTTCCCTACCTGTTTCTAGAATTGCATTTGTGAGTATACTTTATGATAAATTAAGAGTTGCTTCCCCTACCTGTTTCTAGAATCGCATTTGTGAGTATACTTAATGATAAATTAAGAGTTGCTTCCCCTACCTGTTTCCAGAATTGCATTTGTGAATATACTTTTTAAACAAAGAGTTGCTTCCCCTACCTGTTTCTAGAATTGCATTTGTGAGTATACTTTGATAAATTAAGAGTTGCTTCCCCTACCTGTTTCTAGAATCGCATTTGTGTGTATACTTTGATAAAATAAGAGTTGCTTCCCCTACCTGTTTCTAGAATCGCATTTGTGTGTATACTTTATGATAAATTAAGAGTTGCTTCCCCTACCTGTTTCTAAAATTTTATTTGTGAATATACTTTTAAATCAAAGAGTTGCTTCCCCTACCTGTTTCCAGAATTGCATTTGTGAATATACTTTTTAATCAGAGTTGCTTCCCCTACCTGTTTCTAGAATTGCATTTGTGAGTATACTTTATGATAAATTAAGAGTTGCTTCCCCTACCTGTTTCTAGAATTGCATTTGTGAGTATACTTTGATAAATTAAGAGTTGCTTCCCCTACTTGTTTCTAGAATCGCATTTGTGTGTATACTTTGATAAAATAAGAGTTGCTTCCCCTACCTGTTTCCAGAATTGCATTTGTGAATATACTTTTTAATCAAAGAGTTGCTTCCCCTACCTGTTTCTAGAATTGCATTTGTGAGTATACTTTATGATAAATTAAGAGTTGCTTCCCTACCTGTTTCTAGAATTGCATTTGTGAGTATACTTTATGATAAATTAAGAGTTGCTTCCCCTACCTGTTTCTAGAATCGCATTTGTGAGTATACTTAATGATAAATTAAGAGTTGCTTCCCCTACCTGTTTCCAGAATTGCATTTGTGAATATACTTTTTAATCAAAGAGTTGCTTCCCCTACCTGTTTCTAGAATTGCATTTGTGTGTATACTTTATGATAAATTAAGAGTTGCTTCCCCTACCTGTTTCTAAAATTGCATTTGTGAATATACTTTTAAATCAAAGAGTTGCTTCCCCTACCTGTTTCTAGAATAACATTTGTGAGTATACTTTATCCAAAATTAAGAGTTGTTTCCCTTACCTGTTTCTAGAATTGCATTTGTGAGTATACTTTATTCAAAATTAAGAGTTGCTACCCCTGCCTGTTTCTAGAATCGCATTTGTGAGTATACTTAATGATAAATTAAGAGTTGCTTCCCCTACCTGTTTCCAGAATTGCATTTGTGAATATACTTTTTAATCAGAGTTGCTTCCCCTACCTGTTTCTAGAATTGCATTTGTGAGTATAATTTGATAAATTAAGAGTTGCTTCCCCTACCCGTTTCTAGAATTGCATTTGTGAGTATACTTTATGATAAATTAAGAGTTGCTTCCCCTACCTGTTTCTAAAATTGCATTTGTGTGTATACTTTATGATAGAATAAGAGTTGCTTTCCCTACCTGTTTCTAGAATTGCATTTGTGAGTATACTTTGATAAATTAAGAGTTGCTTCCCCTACCTGTTTCTAGAATTGCATTTGTATGTATACTTTATGATAAATTAAGAGTTGCTATCCCTACCTGTTTCTAGAATTGCATTTGTGAATATACTTTTTAATCAAAGAGTTGCTTCCCCTACCTGTTACTAGAATTGCATTTGTGAGTATACTTTATGATAAATAAAGAGTTGCTTCCCCTACCTGTTTCCAGAATTGCATTTGTGAGTATACTTTATGATAAATTAGAGTTGCTTCCCCTATCTGTTCTAGAATTGCATTTGTGAGTATACTTTATGATAAATAAAGAGTTGCTTCCCCTACCTGTTTCCAGAATTGCATTTGTGAGTATACTTTATCTAAAATTAAGAGTTGCTTCCCCTACCTGTTTCCAGAATTGCATTTGTAAGTATACTTTATTCAAAATTAAGAGTTGCTTCCCCTACCTGTTTCTATAATTGCATTTGTGAGTATAGTTTATAATAAATAAAGAGTTGCTTCCCCTACCTGTTTCTAGAATTGCATTTGTGAGTATACTTTGATAAATTAAGAGTTGCTTCCCCTACCGGTTTCTACCGCACTTTCGCCACTGGATAGATAAATGATGTGATAAGAACCAAAATCTCCTTGAGTAGTTTCCCATACCACATTTCAATTTATTGTTGTGTTTCTTATATGCAGTTTGATATATGATGGTTGTTTATATCCTCTACACCATTCCTAAGATGCAGTTGTAAACATGTACATCAGGACCGAGGTTATAAAACTATTTTCATGCTCAACTCAACTGAGCATGAAATTTATTGCCCACAGAAAAGTTAAAATGCCAACAATGTTAAAATTGTCAACAATTGTTGGCATTTTAACATTTATCAGCATGATAAATACATCTGAGTGTTTGAAGGCAAATCAGGTTTTTATGCTTCAGCATTTTCAAGTGTTACTTAGGAGTTGAAAGTTTATGCTCAGTAGAGCATTAAAAGTTTTATAGATTTAGGGCGGCTGTTCCGGTGACTTGCGAAGTCTTAGATGAGCCCCCATTGGATAGCCTGCATTTTTAACAAAATACTTTACGCACATGTAACAAGTGCCATGGACCGGTTTATTTTCATCAATGGTGACAACACTGGTAATTGAGCCGAAATCTTATTCCATTGGCTTTTTGGTTAAAGTGTGAGTTAGGGGTAATTAAGCATAGCTTTAGATACCATGGTACAAAATAACAATCCTTCGTATTTACTATTACTGTATGGATATTAAACTACTTTTAGCTGATGGAATCTCCCACTCTTATCAATTGGATTGGTTCATTTCGTATTTAAGGCCTGTTGGTTTGGAGGTTTCAATTTCATTCAGATTTTAAAAGTACATTCTGTAACCAAACTATACAGAACCTGATCAGAAACCGCTTTCTGTGGTTTTCTGATCTGGTTCTGCACTGTTTGCCGATGCCCCATAAAATAGACGCTAGGCTGAAATGAGTTAAACATGATATTTTTAATTATCTAACGTATTGCCAGGTTCGTGGCAGTACATTTACAGATCGAAATTATTATGGCCTAAAAATCAATACTTAAAAATATTTAAATTTAAGGAACATGCAACTCTGGGCCCAGTGATGTTCCCACCCTTTTCCGATTTGGTGCCGGAGTCCCATACATTTGGAAAAACTACCTCTTTTCCCAAAAAACTGAAAAATATATCAAAGTTCTAGAAAAAAGTAACAAACCCGTATTAAGAAATTTACCTGTATTAAGCAATCAGGAAAAAAAATAATCGGAAGCGATATTTGCGTAAAAAGACTTCTTTTCAATCAAATAAAGTAGATTTATTTTTATTTTTAGTTGAATGAAAAGTATGTGATGTTTATTGGAAGTGCTTCGTTACAACCACTTCCCATGTGCACATAATTCACGATCCTTTAATAGACCCCTCATCTGGAGCTATGCTTAAAATAGTAAAAAAATGTAATTCCTGGGGTTAAATGGTGTTAGGGTTAACTATGAAAGCCATTGGAACAAGATACTCGAACAAAACTTTTGCACTGATACCCATGAGAAAAGGGTATTTCTTCCATATGCGTAAAGTAACTTTGATACGGACATGCGCGGATCCAAAAAAATTGCCAGAATGTTTTGGTTTCAAACTCTCAGATGTTACATTTATCCTGCTAAGAAATGTTAAAATTCAAAACAATCGTTGGCATTTTAACATTTATAAATAAGATAAATTGGATGCCCAGTTGAGTTTAGCATCGAAAAAGCTATATATTCTTGAGGCCTGGCCCCGAGGTTATAAAAATATTTCATGCTCAATCTGAGCACGAAATTTGACTTGCTCATAAAAACTTAAATACAGACAAATAAAGATTTTTCTTGCTTTAAATCGCTCAGATGTTGTATTTATCATGCTTATAAATGATAAAATGCCAACAATTGTTGGCATTTTAACATTTATCAGCCGGATAAATTTCTTGCTTAGCTGAGTTGAGTATGAAAAAAGTCTTATCACCTCGGGGCCTGATTGTATGCAAGCAACAAATGCACAGAAAAGCATGTGCATCCACGCAATCTGATCAGCACCTTTGTTATTTGCTGTATTGAAATTATAATACCTTTATTTGTTTGATTTGATTCTTTACGTCCCATCAACAATCTTTCAGTTATATAGGGACGGGTCTTCCTGGGTTGAATCAGTACTTAGCTAGGATAAATGTTTCTTGCTCAAGGACCATAAAGCAGTGACGCTGAGCCACTGCGCCACTGCGCTCCCTATATAATACCTTAAAATGCTATACCAACTTTTTATAGATTCTAAATAGTCTTTGTAGCTGTGCATGCTTGTATAAAGCTAACCTGATCCCGAGGTTATAAAACATGTACCATGCTCAACTCAGCCGAATACGAAATTTATCCTGCTCATAAATGTTAAAATGCCAACAATTGATGGCATTTTAACATTTATTAGCATGATGAATACAACATCTGAGAGATTTTAAGCAAGAAACTTCTTTATTAGTCGATATTTTAGTTTTTCATGAGCAGCTGAAAATTCATGCTCAGTTGAGTTGAGCAAAAAAAAATGTTATATAACCTCGGGCCTGGTTACGAAACACCGTTTATCTTGTGATAAGACAGGGGAGTGCAGATGATTATTTATGAAGCCACTTTTCGACGAATACATTTGAGGCGCGACATGAGATTTCCAACAATGTGGTATATGCTACCAGCAAAGGCTCAGATCAGACTGCGCATATGCGCAGTCTGATCAGAGCCTTTGATAGTCGCTTGAATATACTTTGACTTATAAGCTAAGGATTGAACATCATTTGGAGTTGCTAAGCTTAAAAGGAAGCTGTGCAGGCTCGTCTGAATCTATTCATGTCAAAATGCCACATTGTTGGAACTCATTTGTTTTGGTGATCATTGGAAGCATCTCGTTGTGTAACCTTGTGGGGTATGTGCAAACAGTTAAGGTTCTCGCATGATTAAACTGATGTCTAGGGTTGAATGTGTGAAAGTTTTCTTGAGTATTCCTGAAATCAGGATTTTGAGGCCGATTTTCTATAGAAAGTCAGCCTCAATATACTGAATTCGGTAGAACATTACCAACTGTCTGTTTTATTTTTAGAATATCTAAAGCCAATTGACCATTTAAAATTGACATTACTATAATGATGTTGGTATCTTTAAGTTTTAAAATTGAATTTACAAATTTCAGGATTTAAAAAGAATTTCAACTTCCACCCATTTTACCCATATGCGATCATATGCCTTAATCCTTCAAAAGTTGCTTAGGAGATGGTTAACTATTCTGTCAGACTTGAAATTGCACGTTGTCGTAGAACAGTCTCAGTGTGGTGGTACTAATCAAAACGTAATTCTGTAAATTATATTTCAACCAAAATATGTAAGTTTGGCCAGAAAGTAATTCATTGATATTGCGTTTTGATTAGTACTACCATTAATGGCAGCTAGTTGAGGTGCCAACAAAGTTGGTGTATCGTTTCACTTGGGTTTTGGCTAAAATTTTTGAAATTATGCCCTGAGCCTCCATACACATCCATGAAGCGAAGGCTCTGACGAGACTGCAACTTTGCGCAGGCTCGTCTGTAGCTTTGCTTCCACATGCGATAAGTTCCAAAATATCAATAGCTTTATGTTTCAATTTTTTAGATTGCGAGTCGGCTTAGAACTACCACACAGAAACTGTTGTAACTATGCATGCTGGGCAATTGTTCGTGCTTGCTGAGTTTTTTTTTTTTCAAAAAAAAAAAATATTTCAAAAAGAAAGTTCAGGAAAACTATCAGAGTGCCAAACTGTATGTATCCAGATCAGGACAAACATAATTCAGGTACGACATCCTGTCAGTCTTGATCTGCGCCCATACTGTTTGCAAAGGTTATCGGGATACACAAAAGTCGCCCCTAGCAAGGAAAGAGTTTAGACCACAACTTGCGATTTATTTAGACAGAAATTAAAGTCAGTCTAGTCAGCGTCTTTGTTAATGGCTTTCTGGAAAGTAGGGTAAAGTCAGGTAACTTCGGACATCAGGTAAATTCGGACAAACATTTGCAAACAGTCAACAGTGGAAATACAGATGAGACGGCTCCTATTGAGCCGTCTCATCAGAATTTTCACTGTTTGCTTAGTTAATTTTTTTTAGTCCAATAATTAAAGTATGAAACAAACAAGGGAGCGCAGTGGCTCAGTGGTAGAGTGCTTGACTCGAGACCGAAGGGCCGCGAGTTCGAGCCTCACCGGCGTCACTGCGTTGTGGTCCTTGAGCAAGACACATTTATCCTAGCTTAGTACTGGTTCAACCCAGGAAGACCCGTCCCTATATAACTGAAATATTGTTGATGGGACGTAAAGAATCAAATAAAAAAAAAATGAAAAAAAAAATGAAACAAACAAGGTCGCTGTCTGAATTTACCTGATGTCCCAAGTTACCTGACTTCACCCTGGTAAATCTAGTTTCCCTACATCTAAAGTAACACATTCTGGCCAGTCTCTGTAGCGGAGTAGTTTGGATTTAACCTTACCTGGCCGCAAACCAAAAAGACAGGGTTTAAAGCTGTCTATAACACCATGAAAGTTTTGGCTCGTAAAAGAAACGTCTCCTTGAGACGTTTCTTTTACGCGCCCAAAACTGTTTGGAAGACGAAGCTAAAAATGAATATTTGGTGGTAATATTTTTATGTCTACATCCCTATAATTCGAACTACAGTAAAACCTGTGTAAAACGACCAATCAAAAATAGACAAAACAAAGATCTTAATGACACATGGTAGCTTAATGAGCGTCAAAAGTATTGCAGAATGCTCCACTTGGGTCATTCTGCAATATTTTTTACCTGCATTAAAGCGATAACTGGTCCGATCTTGATAACCAATTTTTGGTCTTTTTGAGAGTGGTCGTTTTACACAGGTTTTACTGTGCTGATAATTCTAAATAAAGCTTCTAGTCCATAGAACTTCGAATTGACGAGATTCGACTGTATCAATTAGAATGGAACAAGAGGAACAATTCTTCATCTCTTGATGTCTTTAACCCTACTCGATTTGTCTTCTTTCTGTCATATGGCTGTTAGTGTTCTCTGTCTCTATAGTGTAAGAATGGCGTGGATTGGTCTGCTAAAGTGATTGTGGCAATTCCTGGTCATACTCAGTTTTTCTATGGTTCTGCTGACTTCATGGTTGCTGTATATCTCCTGAGGACGATTTTGCATAATCTCTCTTAAAAAGTGCATGTGCGAACAGTGGGGAAAGATGTATAATATTCAGTCAGATCACGCATCTTACTCCATATTCTGTCAAATGCATTCTCAGGATGATTTTGTATAGTCATTCTCAAAACGTACATGCGCATATATCAAGCGAGGCTTGAGGTCTAACATTTAGTCAGATCACTCATCTTACTCCATATTCTGATGTTGCATTCTCAAGATGATTTTGTAAAAAACATTCTTAAAACGTGCATGCGCAAACATCAAGTGAGGCTAGATTTCTAACATTTAGTTAGATCACGCATCTTACTCCATATTCTGTGGATGCATTCTCAGGATGATTTTGCAAAGTCAGTCTTAAAACGTGCATGCGCTAACATCAAGTGAGGCTAGAGGTCAAACATTTAGTCAGATCAAGCATCTTACTCCATATTTTGTGGATGCATTCTCAGGATGATTTTGTATAGTAATTCATTAAACGTACGTGCGCAAATATCAAGTGAGGCTAGAGGTCTAATTTTAGTCAGATCACGCATCTAACTCCTATTCTGTGGATGCATTCTCAGGATGATTTTGTATAGTAATTCATTAAACGTACGTGCGCAAAATATCAAATTAGGCTGGAGGTCTAATTTTAGTCAGATCACGCATCTAACTCCTATTCTGTTGATGCATTCTTGGGATGATTTTGCATAGCCATTCTTAAAACGTACATGCGCTAATATCATTGAGGCTAGAGGTCTAATATTTACCCAGATCACGCATCTAACTCCATATTCTGTTGATGCTTTCTGGGGATTATGCATAGCTATTCTTAAAACGAACATGCGCTAATATCTAGTGAATGTAGAGGTCTAACATTTAGCCAGATCACGCATCTTACTCCATATTCTGTGTATGTATTCTCGAGATGATTTTGTATAGTCATTATAAAAACGTACATGCGCACACATCAAGCGAAGCTGGAGGTATAATATTCAGCCAGATCACGCATCTTACTCCATTTCCTGTGGATGCATTCTGGGGATAGTTTTAGCATTTTTAAAACGTACATGCGCTAATATCAAGTGAGGCTGGATGCCAATATTTAGCCAGAGAACGCATCTAACTCGATATTATGTGGATGCAATCTGGGGATGGTTTTACCCTTCTTAAAACGTACATGCGCTAATATCAAGTGAGGCTGAATGCCAATATTTAGCCAGAGCACGCATCTAACTCGATATTCTGTGGATGCAATTTGGGGATGGTTTTACCATTTAAAAACGTACATGCGCTAATATCAAGTGAGGCTGGATGCCAATATTTAGCCAGAGCACGCATCTAACTCGATATTATGTGGATACAATCAGGGGAGGGTTTTACCATTCTTAAAACGTACATGCGCTAATATCAAAGTAGGCTGGAAGCCAATATTTAGCCAGAGCACTCATCTAACTCATATTCTGTGGATACAATCTGGGGATGGTTTTAGAATTCTTAAAACGTACATGCGCTAATATCGAGTGAGGCTGAATGCCAATATTTAGCCAGAGCATGCATCTAACTCGATATTATGTGGATACAATCTGGGGATGGTTTTACCATTCTTAAAACGTACATGCGCTAACATCGAATGAGGCTGGATGCCAATATTTAGCCAGAGCACGCATCTAACTCGATATTATGTGGATACAATCTGGGGATGTTTTTACCATTCTTAAAACGTACATGCGCTAATATCAAGTGAGGCTGGATGCCAATATTTAGCCAGAGCACGCATCTAACTCAATATTATGTGGATGCAGTCTGGAGATGGTTTTACCATTCTTAAAACGTACATGCGCTAATATCAAGTGAGGATAAATGCAAAAATTTAGCCAGAGCACGCATCTAAGTCGATATTATGTGGATGCAATCTTGGGATGGTTTTACTATTCTAAAAACGTATATGCGCTAATATCAAGTGAGGCTGGATGCCAATATTTAGCCAGAGCACGCATCTAACTCGATATTAAGTGGATGCAATCTTGGGATGGTTTTACTATTCTAAAAACGTATATGCGCTAATATCAAGTGAGGCTGGATGCCAATATTTAGCCAGAGCACGCATCTAACTCGATATTATGTGGATACAATCTGGGGATGGTTTTACCATTCTTAAAAGGTACATGCGCTAATATCAAGTGAGGCTGGGTGCCAATATTTAGCCAGAGCACGCATCTAACTCGATGTTATGTGGATACAATCTGGGGATGGTTTTACCATTCTTAAAAGGTACATGCGCTAATATCAAGTGAGGCTGGATGCCAATATTTAGCCAGAGCACGCATCTAACTCGATGTTATGTGGTTACAATATGGGGATGGTTTTACCATTCTTAAAACGTACATGCGCTAATATCAAGTGAGGCTGGATGCCAATATTTAGCCAGAGAACGCATCTAACTCGATATTATGTGGATGCAACTTGGGGATGGTTTTACCATTCTTAAAAGGCACATGCGCTAATATCAAGTGTGGCTGGATGCCAATATTTAGCCAGAGCACGCATCTAACTCGATATTAAGTGGATGCAATCTTGGGATGGTTTTTCTATTCTAAAAACGTATATGCGCTAATATCAAGTGAGGCTGGATGCCAATATTTAGCCAGAGCACGCATCTAACTTGATATTATGTGGATACAATCATGGGATGGTTTTACCATTCTTAAAACGTACATGCGCTAATATCAAGTGAGGCTAAATGCCAATATTTAGCCAGAGCATGCTTCTAACTCGATATTATATGGATGCAATCTGGGGATGGTTTTACCATTTAAAAACGTACATGCGCTAATATCAAGTGAGGCTGGATGCCAATATTTAGCCAGATCACGCATCTAATCAATATTATGTGGATGCAATCTGGAGATGGTTTTACCATTCTTAAAACGTACATGCGCTTATATCCAGTGAGGCTGGATGCCAATATTTAGCCAGAGCACGCATCTAACTCGATATTATGTGGATACAATCTGTGGATTGTTTTACCATTCTAAAAACGTATATGCGCGAATATTAAGTAAGGCTGGATGCCAATATTTAGCCAGAGCACCCATCGAACTTGATATTCTGTGGATGCAATCTGGGGATGGTTTTACCATTCTTAAAACGTACATGCGCTAATATCAAGTGAGGCTAAATGCAAATATTTAGCCAGAGCATGCATCTAACTCGATATTATGTGGATGCAATCTGGGGATGGTTTTACCATTCTTAAAACGTACATGCACTAATATCAAGTGAGGCAGGATGCCCATATTTAGCTAGAGCACGCATCTTACTCAATATTATGTGGATGCAATCTGGGGATGGATTTACCATTCTTAAAACGTACATGCGCTAATACCAAGTGAGGCTGTATGCCAATTTTTAGCCAGAGCACACATCTAGCTTGATATTATGTGGATGCAATCTGGGGATGATTTCACCATTCTTAAAACGTACATGCGCTTATTATATCAAGTGAGGCTAGAGGTTTAACATTTAGTTTGAGCATATTCAGTGGATGCAAGCAGCGAAGATTCTATACAAGACTTTGCATTTTAGAATGCTTGTCTGAGCATTTCCTTGTCTTCTTTGAGATAAACCAATTGCATATGCGCTTAGTCATCTTTGTATGATTGGCAATTGTTCATGATTTTGTTCTCAAAACAAATTTTTTTCAAAAATTCTTTCAGAACACAATCAGAGTGTCAAACAGTTTGGATCCAGATCAGGACCGACGTTTTGTCTGTCCTGACCTGGGTCCAAACTGCTTGTAAAGGTTATCTGCAGACAACAAATGTTGCGGGTAGCCAGGAATAAGTTAAATCATAAGCAGTAATTCAGAGAGGTGAGATTTTGAAATTCCTACTTTTGGTGTTTTTTTTGTGTGTTTTATTTGGTGGTGGGGGGGGGGTGGATCTTTTCTGTATCCTAATCTACAGCCATACTAATGGCATTCGAACAGCGAAGACTCAGGCGAGAGTGTTCATATGCAGTTACTCGTGTGAGTCTTCGTATGACCGCCTATGCAATGAATACCATATTGTCATGGAAATACTCACTGTTCCATACTGCAGCTTGGTATGCACAACATTTGCGCTATTCTTTATGGAAGAATCTCTATGAGTTAGTGATCTCAATGAAGAAAATGGGAGAAACCTGGAAGAAAAGTATATACTGCTTACAATGTAGATAATAAATAGGACATACATGTACTTATTCTTTACTTTCCGATTATTGAGATGGACTTTGAACCCTGTTTTCGGGGTTTGCGACTATGTAAGACTCCATCGAGACTGCTCAGCTACAGAGACTAGCTAGAATATTGAAATTTTGCATGTTACATGTGTAGCTATTTTACTTTTCAGAGGGTTAATAACGAAGGCGCTGATCAGACCGTGCGAATGCACAGGCTGGTCAGCACCTTTAATGTACGCAAGCAACAAAGTCCAGTTTTCCTTTGGTGTAGCCCATATTATGTTCATAGTACTCATTTGAGTCGCCTTGAGAAATTTAATCTAACGCATCGCCCATATAACATGTATAATGAAAGTTACTGCTAGAAAAGACAGATATTCAAACCGTAGCTACATATACCTGTATATTTAAGCTATATATATTGAATAAATCACTTTTGATACCAATTTTGTTTGTTTGTTTGATTTGATTCTTTACATCCTATTTTTTCAGTCACATCAGGACGGGTCTTCCCTGGTTGAATCAGTACGAAGCAGAGAATAACGTGTCTTGCACAAGGACTCAACGCAGTGCTTTCGGTGAGGCTCGGACCTGCAACCAATCTATCTCGAGTCAAGCACTCTACTACTGATCAACTGCTCTCCCCTTATAAAGATTTAAGGGAATTTTAATGATTCATAAATATTTCGCGCCTCAGAGACGTGGAAAGTTGGATATGAGGCATGCGATAAGTGGCGTTTAAGTGCCTCTTTATTCAAATCATAGAAAATATGGAATGGCAAAAACATATAAATAATATAGCATAAAAGAACGCAATTTACATGATTTGATGTAAACTGAGAGACTATCGCATTGTACTTGCTCCGTTTCGCCTCAGTGTTGGCGTCTTCAGGTCTATACCATTTAGTATTCAATGCCGAAATTGTATAACAGTTGTACAGTGCCACCGCATACGCACCCACCATTACATGCGCTGATCCAGAAAGTTTGGTCAGAGAGGGTTCGACTCCGACAACGATTTTTTGTGGTTGATGAGGGGGGGGGGGAAGGACAGAGGATCCATATAACACTAAAAGCGGGACATCATCTACCTACCAGCTAAACGCATTTTAAATGGCGTTTCGCTAGTAGGCCGACGATAGCCCGACAATGAATGCCGGCTTGGTAGCTTTATGATTTTCCAGGGGATCCTGACCAGCATTATATAGTTAAAGCTGCATACTCTGTAACTATGAACATTTTTCGAAAAAAAAATTCTTTTTAAATCATTTGCAAAAGTAGAATAAAGTTATGTTGTCACAATAAATCTAATTTCTACAGTTGAAAACTGCATGAAAAAGTGAATTATCTTATAAAAACAGGTGTATTTTCTCTTGTTTGTAATTATTTGCGTCCCTCCAATAATTCAAGACAGTTAATTTTTAACATAAATGCTGTTGTTTTGGCACTAATAATTTGTTAATTATTACGAAAAAGGTATAATGTATACCTGAATTTTAGTATTTTTACTGTGTTCTTGAAAAATAGAAACATTATTTTTAAAATGAAAATATCAAAAGTTACAGATTATGCAGCTTTAAAAAACTATATTTTTGTGATTTTCCAGTGGGGTGGCGGGGTCCGGACCACTGTCCCCCCTTCTGGATCCGCGCATGCCGGTAGTTCATGAACATGGTGCAGTATACAAAATTACGCATCTATACAAAATGTAAAAAGTCTAATCTCAAACAAAGAAATAAACAAGTCATGATCAAGAAAAAACAGAATCACAGATCACAGACCAACCTATATCTGTTACACAGGCTTCTTGATAAGTGTTCGTAATTTTTCAACCAAAACATATGTGTTGGGTACTCAAATGAACCGTCTCGATGAGACGATTTATTTGAGCACCCAAAGCACATGTTCAACTCTTTTGTCTACTAGTGCCGTCTGCTGATAACCTTTGCAAACAGTTTGGACCCAGAACAGGCCCGACATAATGTCGGGCCTGATCTGGATCCAAACTGTTTTTGCCACTCTGGTGGTATTCCTGGAAGAATATTTCAAAAACGTTGTTTTTGAAAGCATGAAAAATTGTCCAGGAGGTATAAAGAGTTGATGTATAAGTGAATAAATATATTTTTTGCACATTTACAAAGAGGAAGAGGCACTAAAACGCACACACGCACATACACACTCACACACGCATGCACGCACACACACATACACACACACGCGCATGTGCGTGTGATAATACATTCTAAATATACCTTGATGACACCTTATTGATCGTAACTCTGGCTGGTCTTACGGTCCATCAGATAGCAATCATCATTTAATGGTGTTTCGCTGGAGGGTCGATGATGGCTTGCTTATAGTGGTATTTCGATCCTGCCTACCCTCATCAACTAGAAAAAAAAATATAAAAATATCAAAGTTGGAACCCTCTGACAAAACTTTCTGGATCCGCGCATGGGCCAGCAGCTAAACGGTTCAGACCCATGACTCAGCAAGATACGCCAGCATAGGCTTCATTTAGAGGCTTTGCTTTTATTTTTTTGATCAGATTCTTTACGTCCAAGTCAAAAATTTTCCAGTTATGTCAGGACGGGTCTTCCTGTGTTGTACCAGTATTAATCAGTGATTACATGTAACGTGTCTTGCTCAAGGACACAACGCAGTGCCGCCGGTGAGGCTCGAACCCTCAAACCCTCGGTCTCGAGTCAAGCACTCTACCACTGAGCCACTGCACACTGCCACTGCACACTGCCACTGCACCCTAAAAGGGGCTTTGCGATAAGGACCAAAATCTTATGTGCTAGGCAAAATTTGTTATCGAGTTCTTGACGAGTTCTTGTCTTATTTACAGCTTATGACCAATAAACATACGTGTACAGGCATGCATACTTCATGCCATCGTGAATCATCAATTATGGATTTAAGTGAATTGTTTTCAAATATTTCACACATCATCCTCAGTAACAAAGCGTGACCCATTCCGAACCCACTGCATTGATGTATGCAGTGGGTACGGAATGGGTCACGCCTGGTAACCGAGGATGACACAAACAACACCATGATATGTTGGGTATGCTATATGTATGCCTTTTGGCTGCAGTGTGTATGCATTATGGCATATGTATGTCTTATACAATATGTATGCCCAAATTCCGGACGTTTCAATACTGGAAAGAGAGTGAATGGCTTTTCTCATCGTTATCAACTGGACAAAGTCAATTTCCAATCTAAGTATTGTTTGGTATATTTTGTCATTTTTTTTTCAAATTGGTAGTGAACATTCGCTATTAAACAGTGAAGACCCTGATCAGAATGATCTGGGACTGCACTTTTTGTCTATTGTCTCATAAAAATATGACATTCTTATACAGTAAAACCTGTGTAAAACGGCCACTCAAAAATAGACAAAACAAAGATCTTAATAACAAATGGTAGCTTAATGAAGGTCAAAAGTATTGCAGAATGTTACCCTTGGAGTATTCTGCAATAATTTTGACCTGCATTACGCGATAATTGGGTCTTGAAAACCAATTTTATGTCTTTTTGAGACAGGTTTTATTGTATAGCTCATGTCTATATATGTCTGATAAAAGAAGGATTTTTGTATTGAGATGTTATTGACTAAGGAGTATATGGACCAACATTGTGCATGCTCCTTAGTCAATACTGATGTTTGATGTCTACGTTTGTGTTCATTGCCTCGAATGCCAAAAACTGTGATTGTTCAACTCTTTACCCTAAAGTGTCGTCTGCTGATAACTTTTATAAACAGTTTGGACCAAAATCAGGTCAGACATTTTGTCTGGATCCAAACTGTTCGATACTCTGATGGTTTTCCTGAAATGATTTTTGAAGAAAAGAAATGATTTTGAAAAAAAAATAACAGACGACAAAAAGCATGCAAAGAAACCCAGGGGCATACGATTACTTAATCTAAATATACCTAATTCCACCTTCTGGTACATAGTAGGTCTTAGCTTTAGTCTATGGTCTGTGAGATATCAGTAGCCGCATACGATGTGTGACATTTTCTGTATAGTTACATATCCATGAGTGAAAGTATTCAGGATTATTCCTGAATTCAGAATTTTGAGACTGACTTTCCATAGAAAGTCAGCCTTAAAATGCTGAATTCAGCAGATTATTATAGGGTCTCTGTAACTGGAAATTATTTTTCTTATTTCTCAACCAAAACATATGTTGTGGTATTCAAGAGATCCGTCTCGATGAGACGGTTCTTTTGAGCACCCGAAAAACATGTTTAAACAACTGGAAAAGGAAAAAAAAATGAAATTTTACGCAATTCTTTTTTGCTTAACTGGCCCTATGCAGTTTATGCCAATGCGTGTATATTAGTTGAATAGTCTGTCAATCATTGTAATGGGTTGCCTATTTCAAGTTTGAGATTTGCTCTATCTTGACGTTGTTATTGCTCTTTTACGCAGCATGTCTGTGTTTGGTGCTATAAAAACAAATGAAAACTCTACCCTACATCTCGATACTGTCTAATACACCAACAACACAGAAAAATAAAAAACATTCTTCAGCAATGTATGACCTGCTGAATGAACTTTACAGTTGTTATCAACTGGACAAGACCATTTCAAATTTAAGGGTTGATTGGTATTTATCATGTTGTATTCTAGGTGAAATTGAACATTCTGTTATGAAAGAGTAAAGATCCTGATTAGACGCCATATTTGCGGCGTCTGATCTGAGTCTGCACTGTTTTTAAGTTCCATAAAATAATGCAATGCTTGTATGGGCTAATGCCTATAGATGTGTGATAAAAGAAGGCGTTTTTATTGAGCCGTAAATTTACATGTAAAGACACCAACTCCTTGGTCACTAGTGATGTCTCTTTTTGTGCCCAGTGCCTCTAATGTCCGTTACTGTGAATGTTCAAAAGGGCATGTGATTACTAAACCTAAACATACCTAAAGAGCTTCCATATTCTGCTGATACCACTGTGATCTTTTCTGTAGAAATGCAGTATTTGTTTATCACAAGCCTGAAAGTGGTAGCTAAAACGAAAAGCGAAATATAGTCGAGCAGGCGCATGGTGCCAAAGCAACGTCACATAAACGTCGAGGTGACATGTTGATGCGGAGTTGTTTTAAGTTTGCGTGCCTGCTGGGTTTATACAGGAAAATGAGAGAGAGAGAGAGAGTGAGAGAGAGAGAGAGAGAAAGAGAGAGAGAGAGAGAGAGAGAGAGACGTCGAAAATAGTTTTAGAGCAAACCAATGTCGTTTTGGACGTCATAGAGGTCAAACGTGAGAATAGAAACGTTATTCATCTGTAAATTCGAACGAATGATGTTATTTTTGTCCCTCAAAGGTTGTTATTATGTACTTTATATATCTGGCACTTTATACATGCTGAAATATCTGTTATATCAGTGCTTAATGTGATGTCGAAGTTTGTTTTTCCAGAAAGGCTCGCCTCTAGTGAGGATCTCAAAATGGAACAATAATGTTTCCAAGAAGATTTTCTGCTCAACTGCTTAGTTAAAACATTAGTCATGATTAAATAAATACTACCAACATTTTATTCTGAAGCTGTTTGAAGTTCTTCTGTGGTGACTATGATTAAATTGTTTGTTACACAAAGAAAGGACTGTTAACTCTTTGCCCCCTGGATTATTTTTCGTGTTTTTCTGCCGTCTGCCGATTGTTTTTAAGATCAACTTTTTAAAAAAAATCCTTTCCGGAATACAAAACATGTACCAGCAGTGTCAAATAGTTTGGATCAAGATCAGGTACGACATTTTGTCGGACCTGATGTGGGTCCAAACTGTTTGCAAGAATTTTCAGCAGACGATACTAGGAGATAAAGAGTAATTATATACTGACGGGCTTTAAAACGCTACACAAGGATAGCAGCGTTAATGTATGTCTCAAAAAAGAATGCAAAGCAATCAATTTGATTGTATGTGCATTTGTTAGTAACACATGAAAAACGTGTCCACTTCAAATTAATTAAAAGCATTGCAAATGTAAACTAATAGAGATAGGGGTTAACTGTTTCATTTGACAAATTTTATAACTGAAAGATCCCTTACTTCTTTAAAGCAAGAAACACGAGAAGCATCAAATGTGTGTCATGAGCTTTGTAAGTCATCGAGGAATTGCTTTCATTTTGATTGGCAGGTTTTTTATACAGCATGTTTGCTTTTTTGACGTTAATCTGTGTGTACCCGTTAATTCACTTAAAAACTCCTCTACTTAAGAAATGTTTCAGTGACTAAAACTTTACGAAGTAATAACGTGGTCGAGTTTAGTTGTACAATTAAAACATAAGTGTTGACTGAAGAATCCACTTCATGCTGACATCATTGAAGCAAAGGAAGTTTACATTCAACTGTCTTTTGAAAGATATAACAGAAAGTTAGTGTAGCGTTTTTAGAGCCCTTCAGTATAGTATAATCCAAATTTCAAAGTATTTTCGTTGAGCAGAACCATTGACGTCAAAAAAGGTGGTAGATGTTTAACGTTGATTCCACAAAATGTAATTTTGACTGTTTTTGAGTCAAACTATCAGGAATAAGGCACGAATACACTTCAGACATTTAACGTAAAAATTCAAAATGAAATTAGCATTTAAAACCGCTGCGTTTCTTTTTCTCTAAGTATATACATGTATTAATTCACAATTTTAGCTGGATATGCGGTATGCAATACTGTTGTTTATTAACACTTATAAGCCAAAAGTTTTTTAAGGAGACATGTGCAAACAGCGAAGACCAAGATCGGACGATACACACAGAACCCTGTGTCGAATCAGGGTCTTCACCTTTTGCTTACAAACTGTCCTTTTAAAAATTGATTACAAATGAAAATTAACATTGAGTAACCCATAAATTGGAAATAGACTCGTCCAATTGATTAGGATTGGAAATTATATTTGGCTTAAATGACTAAGTGCGATTTCGTTGAGAGATGCCCACGCCATTTAGTGAGTAAAACTGAATACGCTTAAGTACTAAACGATGACCAAGTACTGGTCCCAAGGTTATAAAACGTTTTTCATGAGCACGAAATTTATCCTGCTCATAAATGTTGAAATGCCAACAATTGTTGGCATTTTAACACATACTAGCATAATAAATACGAAGTACTTCAAGTGGTGGCTTTTGTAAACTGCTGATAAACTTTCAAACAGTTTGGATCCAGATCAGTACCAACAGAGTGTCGGTGCTGATCTGGATCCAAACCCTTTGACACTCTGGTGGTGTTCCTGAAAGATTTTTTTAAAAGTTATTTAAAAAAGGAAGCAAACGACAACATAAGCTTGGAAAATTACCCAGCATGCGAAAAGGAGGAGCTTCAATATTGATTTCTGTTTCCCCTTAGTCAATATTGAAGTTCTCAGATCAGACTTCACTTCGTGGTCAATGTCTTAATTGTCAATAATTATACATGGTTCATAGGGAGCGTAGTGGTTAAGTGGTAGAGTGCTTGACTCGAGACCGAGGGGCCACGGGTTCGAGCCTCATCAGTGTTACTGCGTTGTGGTCTTAAGCAAGACACATTTATCTTAGCTTAGTACTGGTTCAACCCAGGAAGACCCGTCCATGTTTAACTGAAAGATTGTTGATGGGACGTAAAGAATAAAATCAAACAAACAAAATCATGGTTCATGGAAACCACGAATTCAAGCTGGGTCTGAATTTACTCAGAGTACGTGATAACAAAATGTAATCCTACCTGAACAGCTTCTTCTTGCTAGTCTTGATTCTGGTCGGTCTGTGGTCCACTGGATGTCTTTGTCCACTGTCGCGATAAAAACTGTTCTTTGAAAGGGCAAAATGATGATTACATACCTGAAATAGTACAGGCCCCGCGGTCATATTTTTTTTCATGCTCAACTCAGCAGAGCACGATATTTATCCTGCTTATAATTGTTAAAATGCCAACAATTCTTGACGTTTTAACATTTATTAGCATGATAAATACAACATCTGAGAGACTTCAAGCAAGAAACTTCTTTATTTGTCGATATTTAAGTTTTTATGAGAAGTTGGAATTGTGTGCTCAGTCGAGATGAGCATGAAAAAGATTCATAATTTTGGGGCCTGATATTAATTCATATACTCTAACTGGTGACTTATGTAGTCTGCTGATAAATTTTGCAAACTGTTTGGACCCAGACCAGGACCAACAGAATGTCGGCCCTAATCTGGATCTAAACCGTTTGACACCCTGATAGTGTTTCTGAAAGATTTTTTTAAAAAGTTATTTAAAAAAAGAAAGCAAACACCAACAAAAGCATGGAAAATTACCCGGCATGCTTAAAGCGGGAGCTTCAGTATTTAATGACGTTTGATCTAAGTCTATATTGAAGTTCTCAGATCAGACTTCACTTTGTGTTCAATGTCTTAATTGTCATTAATTATACAAGGCTTCATCATGGTTCATGGATACGACGAATTCTATCTGGGTTTGGAGTTGTACCTTATACCTTATACTCGCTTTTTGTCTGGGAATACTCAAAGAGCACGTGAGAACAAAATTGAATCCTACCTGAACAGCTTCTTGCTAGTCTGGACTCTGGTTGGTCTTTGGTCCACCGGATGACTTTGTCTACTGTTGAGATGAAAACTGTTCTTTGAAAGTGCAAAATGTTGATCACATACCTGAAATAACACAGGCCCGAGGTTATAAACTTTTTTCATGCTCGACTAATCCAAGCACGGAATTTATCCTGCTCATAAATGTTAAAATGCCAACAATAGTTGGCATTTTAGCATTTATTAGCATGATAAAAACAACATCTGAGAGACTTAAAGCAAGAAACTGCTTTATTTTTTGGTATTTAAGTTTCATGAGCAGTTGAAATTTTGTAATCAGTCGAGTTGAGCATGAAAAAATTGTATATCCTTGGAGCCTGATATTCATTAATTTACTATAACTGGTGACTTTTGTAGTCTGCTGATAAACTTTGCAAAAAGTTTGGACCCAGATCAGGACCAACAGAATTCCGGTCCTGATCTGGATCTAAACAGGTTGACATTCTGATAGTGTTCCTGAAATATTTGTTTTGGAAAAAAAAAACATATTCAAAAATATAAACAAATGACAATAAAAGTATATAAAATTACCCAGCATGCAAAAAGTCGGAGCTTTACTATGGACCTCTGTTTGGCCTCGGTCAATATTGAAGTTCTCAGATCAGACTTCACTACGTGGTCAATGTCTTAATTGTCAATAATTATACATGGATTCACCATGTTTGATGGATACGTCGAATTTTATTCGGGTCTGGGTTTGTACCCTGTACAGTAAAACCTGTGTAAAACGGCCACTCAAAAATAGACAAAACAAAGATCTTAATGACAAATGGTAGCTTGATGAAGGTCAAAAATATTACAAAATGCTCCCTTTGGAGCATTCTGCAATACTTTTGACCTGTATTAAGCTCTTATTTGTCTTAAAAGCAAATTTTCCGTCTTATTCAGGATGGCCATTTTACACAGGTTTTACTATAATTTTATTTGTTCTGGAAATACTAAAAAAAGCATATGATAACAAAATTTAATCCTACCTGAACAGCTTCTTCTTGCTAGTCTTGACTCTGGTTGGTCTGTGGTCCACTGGATGACTTTGTCCGCTGTCTACATGAAAACGGTTCTTTGAAAGTGCAAAATGTTTGTCACACACCTGAAAAAGTACAGGCCCCGAGGTTTTAAAACTTTTTTCATGTTCAACTCATCTGAGCACGAAATTTATCCTGCTCATTATGTTAATTGCTAACAAATGTTGGTATTTTAACATTAATTAGCATGATAAATACAACATCTGAGAGACTTAAAGCAAGAAACTTCTTTATTTGTCAATATTTAAGATTTAATGAGCAGTTGGAATTTTGTGCTCAGTGGAGTTGAGCATGAAAAGATTTGTATAACCTTGTGGCCTGATATTGATTCATGTACTGTAATTGGTGACATTTGTAGTATGCTGTTAAAGTTTGCAAACAGTTTGGACCCAGATCAGGACCAACAGAATGTTGGTCCTTATCTTGATCTAAACTAATTTACACTCTGATAGTGTTCCCGAAAGTTTTTTTTAAAAATACGCTATGTAAGATAAAGTGAGCAAACAACAAAAAAAACATGGAAAATTACCCAGCATGTGAAAAGGGGGAGCTTCAATATTGACCTTCGTTTGCCTCGGTCAATACTGAAGTTCTCAGATCAGGCTTCACTTTGTGGTCAATGTCTTAATTGTATAATTATACATGGCTTCATTATGGTTCATGGATACGTCGAATTCTATCCGGGTATGTTTACGTTTTCAAAGCAAGTCTTTAATGAATCTTTACATTTTTCCAACCTTTTATAGCCTCATGAAATGCATCAATTTGATTGAAAGCTGCCAAGCTCACTTGCCCATGCACTATGCTTCGAACATCAAACTCATTTGCCAGTTGTGATTGACGGCAAGCCACAACTCATGCCCACTTGCAAAACAAGCCTCCTGTTTGCTCCATTGGCTGTCCATGTTCTGACTGGCTGTTCCGTTTTCCCAATTTTACACTCCAACAAAACGTTTAATACGTTAACATTTTAAAAATACAAAACTGTTTTGTTTCTAAAATTATAGATAATTTCTATATATTAGACATTTATAATAAAATGTAAATATAAGTAATAAATTCCATTTTTGAAATGTTTATGGAATCATGAATACTTCCGGTCTCTTGCAAAGTTACCGTAAAGCCCTTCGCCTCACTTTGCAAGAGACCTGAAGTATTCATGATTCCATGAACATTCAAAAAATCTAATTCATTCTTAACTGGATTTGTACCTTATACTTGTATTTGGTCTGGGAATGCTCAAAGAGCATGTGATAACGAAATGTAATCATACCTGAACAGTTTCTTCTTGCTAATCTTGACTTTGGTTGGTCTGTGGTCCATTGGATGACCTTGCCCACTGTCGAGATGAAAACTGTTCTTTGAAAATGTAAAATGTTTATCACATTCCTGAAATAATACAGGCTCCGAGGTTATAAGACGTTTTCCATGCTCAACTCAGCTGTGCACGAGATTTATCCTGCTCATAAATGAAAAAATGAAAACAATTGTTGGCATTTTAACATTCATAAGCATGATAAATACAACATCTGAGAGACTTAAAGCAAGAAACTTCTTTAGTTGTTGATATCTAAGTTTTTATGAGCAATTAAAAAGTTGTGCTCAGTCGAGGTGAGCATGAAAAAACTTTTATAACCTTGGAACCTGATATTGATTCATGTACTTTAACTGATGACTTTTGTAGTCTACTGATAAACTTTGCAAACAGTTCGGACCTAGATCGAGACCAACAGACGTCTGTCCTGATCTGGATCCAAACCGTTTGAAACTGTGATAGTGTTCCTAAAAGATTTTTTTTCGAAAACAGTTAGTTTAAAAAAGTAAGTAATCGACACCAAAACATAGAAAATTACCCAGAACGCGAAAGGAGGGAGCTTCATGTAAATATTGACCTCTGTTTGGCAAATATTGAATATTCAATATTGAAGTTCTCTGATCAGACTTCATTTCGTGGTCAATGTCTTAATTGTAAATAATTATACATGGCTTCATCATGGTTCATGGATACAACAAATTATTCAGGTCTGGATTTATATATTAGACCTTATACTCGTATTTGGTCTGGAAATGTGATAACAAAATTTAATCCTACCTGAACAGTTTCTTCTAGCTAGTCTTAACTCTGGTCGGTCTTTTGTCCACCGGGTGACTTTGTCCACTGTCCAGATGAAAACTGTTCTTTGAAAGTGCAAAATGTTGATCACAACCCTGAAATAGTACAAGCCCCAAAGTTATAAAACTTGTTCATGCTCAACTCAGCTCAGCACGAAATATATCCTGCTCATAAATGCTAAAATGCCAACAATTGTTGACATTTTAACATTTATTAGAATGATAAATACAACAACTGAGAGACTTAAAGCAAGAAGCTTCTTTATTTTCAATATTCAAGTTTTTATGAGCAGTTGAGATTAGTTGAGCATGTAAAACGTTGTATAACCTTGGGGCCTGATATTGATTCATGTACTTTAACTGGTGACTTTTGTAGTCTGCTGATAACTTTTGAAACAGTTCGGACCCAAATCAGGGCCAACAGAATGTCGTGCCTGATCTGTATCTACACATTTTGACACTCTGATAGTGTTCCTGAAAGATTTTTTATTAATAAAGTTATTTAGGAAAAGTAAGCAAACAACAACAAAAGCAAAGGCAATTACCCAGCATGCAAAAAGGGGGAACTTTAATATTTTCCTCCTTTAGCTTCGATCAATATTGAAGTTCTCCGTGGTCAATATCTTAATTGGCAATAATTATACTTGGCTTCATCATGGCTCATGGATAAGACGAATTCTATCGAGGTCTGGATTTGTACCTTATACCTTATACTCGTATTTGGTCTGGGAAAACTAAAAAAGCATGTGATAACAAAATGTAATCATACCTGAACAGCTTCTTCTTGCTAGTCTTGACTCTGGTTGGCCTGTGGTCTACCTGATGACTTTGTCCGCTGTCGAGATGAAACTGTTCTTTGAAAGTGTAAAATGGTGATCACATACCTGAAATAATACAGGCTCGAGGTTATAAAACTGTTTTCATGCTCAACTCAGCTGAGCATAAAATTTATACTGCTCATAAATATTAAATTACCAACAATTGTTGGAATTTTAATATTTATTAGCATGATAAATACATCATCTGAGAGGTTTAAAGCAATAGATTTGTCGTTATTTTAATATTTATGTGCAGTTGAAATTTCCTGCTCAGTTGAGCATGAAAAATGTTGTATAACTGTGAGGCCTGATATTGATTTATGTATTTTTACTGATGACTTTTGTAGTCTGCTGATAAAGTTTGCAAACAGTTTGGACCCAGATCAAGACCAACAGAATGACGGTCTTGATTTGGGTCCAAACCGTTTGACACGCTGATAGTGTCCCTGAAAGAGTTTTTGAATAAGTTAATATTTTTTTAGCAAACGACATGAAAAGCATGGAAAATTACCCAGCATGTGAAAGGGGGGAGCTTCAATATTGACCTCCGTTTGGCCTCGGCCAATATTGAAGTTCTCAGATCAGACTTCACTTTGCGGTCAATGATTTAATGGCTTCATCATTTTTCATGGATACGAAGAATTCTATCAAGTTCTGGATTTGTACCTTATAGCTTAAACTTGTATTTTGGTCTGGAAATTCTCAAAGAGCATGTGATAACAAAATTCAATCATACCTCTACAGTTTCTTCTTTCTAGTCTTGACTATGTTCGGTCTGTGCCACCTGATGACTTTGTCTTCTATAGAGGTGAAAACTTTTGTTTGAAAGTGCAAATTGTTGAAATAGTGCAGGTCCCCTTCGTCATAAAACTTTTTCCTTGCTAAACTCAACTGAGCACAACATTTTTCCTGCTCATAAACGTTAAAATGCCAACAATTGTTGGCAGTTTAACATTTATTAGCATGCTAAATTAAATTTCGTGCTCAGTTGAGGTGAGCATGAAAAAAGTTTTATAACCTTGGGCCTTATATTGATTCATTTACTTTAACTGGTGACTTTTGTAATCTGCTGATAAACTTTGCATAGTTTGGAACCAGATCAGGACCAACAGAATGTCTGTCCTGATTTGGATCCAAGCCGTTTGACACTCTGATAGTGTTCCTGTAAGATTTTTTTTTTTAAAATAAGTTATCTTTCAAAAGTAAGCAAACAACAACAAAAGAATGGAAAATTACCCAGAATGCGAAAAAGGGGAGCTTCAATATTGACCTCCATTGGGCCTCTGCCAATATTGAAGTTCTCAGGTCAGACTTCACTTCGTGGTCAATGTTTTAATTGTAAATAATTATACATGGCCTCATCATGGTTCATTGATACGACGAATTATATCCGGGTGTGGAGTTCTAGTAGGGCGGCGGCCCCACAGGACCATTTAAGCAAACATTTTGACGAAGAATTGCGATTATTTTCTTATCTATCAGTTAAAACACGTGTTTAGGTGTTCAAAGGAACCGTCTCACATCGAGACTGTTCTTTTGAGTACCCACAACATATGTTTTGGTTGAGAAGTAAAAAATAATAATTTTCAGTTACGCACTCTTATCTGGGGGCCAGTAATGTACCTTAAATCGTGTGCTCGTATTTGGTGTTGGAATACTCAAAGAGCATGTGATAACAAAATGTAATCATACCTGAACAGCTTCTTCTTGCTAGTCTTGACTCTGGTTGTTCTGTGGTCCACCAGATGACTTTGTCTGCTGTCGAGTTGAAAACTGTTCTTTGAAAGTGTAAAATGTTGATCACATACCTGAAATAATACAGTCCCTGAGGTAATAGTTTCAACTGCTCATAAAAACTAAAATATCGACAAATGAAGAAGTTTCTTGCTTTTAGTCTTTCATTGGTTGTATTTATCAGGCTTATAAATGGTTAAAATGCCAATAATTGTTGGCATTTTAACATCTATGAGCAGGATAAATTTCGTGCTCAGCTGAGATGAGCATGCAAAACGTTGTATAACCTCGGGCCCAGGCCTCCAGATAAAGTGTATGTTTTTTTTTTTATATTTTTCAACCAAAAATATTGTTGGTGCTCAAAAAAACCTTGCCTTTTGACGCTCAAAAGTTTTGCCTTACTAGCCCTATGTAAAATTATAATATGAATCAGCACATGCAGACGTGCATACACAAATATCTAGTGAAGCTAGGAGCCTACAATTTGTTCTGAATATTTATCTAAGGTACCAAAATTAGATTTTTGAATTTGCTGGTTATATATACATATTTTGGTACATGTACCTGGTATTATAATGTCTTGGTACCAAGTGTGATTGTAGAATATCATATGAATATATATGTGGCATTTACATTATAATGCAATTTTTGTCTTGCCAACAAAGTAAAGTTATGACATACATGTGATTGTGGAATATCCTGGTCATAAATGGAAGGTTCTATTGAATATAAATCGGAATAAAAGTATAATAGATTTGCTTATAACTTACCAGTTTATCTTGACTTCTGCATAGCACAGCGTGGTGTGTCTAAATACTCTGACAACCAGTCTGATGCATAACAATATTAAGCAAAGAACGTATTTTCACGGGTTTTGCTATACTTCATGTGATCTGCTGATCTTCCAGCTTCGAAGTAGAGCAGAAAATGATAAACAATTGTATTTGGAGTCTTATTAACCCATATAGACTATTATCCTTTTGATGGTACATAAGCAAACAGTGCAGATTCAGTGAGGATCTTCACTATTGCTTACAAAATGGTGGAATTAAATTTCGGAAAAAATGAAAAATACCACCAAAATCCCTAAAAATGGAAATGGACGTTCTACTCATATGTTTTGTCAAGTCCATTTGGCTAAAATGGGTTAATATTAGCAAAATATCATAATAATTGAGCCGCGACATGGGATCACCAAAAATGAGGTATTGTTGCGACCAGCAAAGCCCCAGATCAGCCTGCGCATACGCGCAGTCTGATCGGAGGCTTTGCTCATCGTTTGAATATTCTATGACTGTTAGCTACTGACTGAACATTATTTAGAGTTTCTAAGCTTAAAAGGATGCTGCACAGGCTAGTCTGAGTCTACACGTGTCAAAATGCCACATTGTTGGAAACCACATGTCACAGCTCAATTATAAAGATTCAAATGCTCAGAGATACAATATGAATATATCGCTTCCCAGCATGACCATACTTTCCAGATAGCGGCGAATAACAAAGACGTTGATCAGACTGCGCGGATGCGAATTGTTAAAACTAATTAAATGCTGATTCCAATTTTTCAGTTAAGTTGGAATATAACCAACAATTCAAAACGCGGGCCGCAATTCCCACCAAAATTGCTATCTTTTATAACAAGGCTAGACTTTAGAATCTGTCCGCCACTATTTGTTGACGTGCGTGAACATACATGTAACTTATGCACAGCATAAACCTCTATTATGGTGGTTAGAGTTAGCATGGTTAGGTTAGGGTTATGTTTAATTGCAACTATAACATATCTATATTAATTCATTCCAGCTACTGTAATTGGCGGACAGGTTCAAAAGCTGGTCCTGCATTGGAAATCCAGGTGCAATTTACCATTATTTTCACGAATGATCTGACTATGTATTTAAAAAAGATTGCTTTAAATGCGATCATTCTGTATTGCTACCACGATCGCATAAAATGTGCAAAATATCAATATTGCTTTTTGTTGTTTTCCTGATTTCCTAACTGTATTGTATGGTTACTGGGTGATTTTGACTGATATATATGTACTGCATTAGACTGGCTCCTGTCCTTAAAACATTGTTTCATCAATGTGTCATTTCATATACCGGTACTTGGAGCTAGTCTAACTCTGATGGTTCTCGTATAGATAATTTTCTTTAAACTTAATTTGTACCACATTTCGTCGAATCTGATTCAGGTTTAAAGATAAAAGAGTATTTACTTTTGCTGTCCTAAATCAGAGAAATCTTAGGTGATAATGTAGACTATTGAAAATTGCAGTCTGATCAGAGTCTACAGTCACTACAGGTTTTCAAGTTAAAGGAAAACAGTCTAAAGCCTTTGTAAATTTCAGGTAAATATGGTTTTAATATGTATTTAAGGTAAACGATATGTAAAAATTACAAAATATTGAACCAGCAGGTTTCAAATTTCGTACAGTTCATGCGATTGTAACAGCAGATAAATAAGCATGTTGTCAGCTCGTTTTGAAAAAAAAATATTGATAAAGTGCAACTGGTTTAAACAAAAGGGCCGATATATGTACACATGTACCAGCGACTTGGCAGAACTCAATACTTTTTAATATCATAGTTATTAAAATCGCAATTTTGGCAGGAAGCACGGCACTCGATTTGAATCCCCAGCATTATATTTCAACATTACCGAGACAAACAGGGACCGAGAGTGTAAAAAAAAAACATGCGCAGCTCAACTGAACATGAAATTTACCATACTCATAAATGTTAAAATGCCAATAATTGTTGGCATTATAACATGTATCAGCATGCTAAATACAATATCTGAGAGCTTGAAAGCAAGAACAGTCAATATTTTTCAACATTTTATTTTTTATGAGCAGTTGAAAGTTCATGCTCAGTTGAGTTGAGTTGAGCATGAAAAATGTTTTATAACCAGGTCTCCATACTGGCATCAGTTTTTGGTTTGTCATCTTTTCTTAACACAACGAGCTACGTGCATTAAGGGGCTTTTTGGCCCATTATGAGGCTAAAATATGAAAATTGTTTTTCACCAATTTGTTCGTTCTAGTTTACTTGAACAACAACCAAAGTGTAAAAATCTCGAATTTATTTGACTTTTACCGTTACTATGGTAACAAAAATGGCCGCCCAAATAGGTTTAAAATAAGAAATTCACCATTTTGGAGCCAATTTGAGATGCTTGACAGAGAAATTAACATAAAGCACAAGCAAATACCAAAACTACATTTTAACAGATGGTGAGAATTATTATGGCACACAACATATTCAAAGGATTTTAGCTGTGCTGATATCTAATTTTTAAATAAATGGTCTCTAAAAGCCTTAAATTTGGTTCAAACTGGCAATTTCTCTATTTTAAGCATTTTGTCGGCAATTTTGGTTGCCATAGCAACAGTAAAATTTAAATAATTGCTAAAATTTTATACTTCAGTTTGTTTTTTCTAATAAACCAACCAAAAGAAATTGGCGAAAAGCAATTTTCAGTTTTGGGCTCCAGAGGGGGCCAAATTAGCCCCTTAATGCACTTATCCCAAGTTTACTTGATTTTCTGTCGAAAGCGATATATTCACTTTGGATTTAAGCCGGATCTGATTAGCCACCCTTATCAATTTGGCCAGTCCATTTCGGTTTTAAGTGTTGTTAGGCGTTTTTCTTTTTTTTATTCGAAATTTAATAGATCTTTCTATAAACAAACAGAGGGGACCTGATCAGACGCCACGTCCAGTGGCGTCTGATCTGGGTCCGCACTGTTTGCCTATGTGCAAGGCTTATAATATGGATTAACTTGGTTTTAACAAAAACATTTTTTTACGGCGGCCAAAAGGCCGCCGTTCTAATATCGCTTAAGACCTACAATTTATGCAAATTTTCACCAATCAGAAGTATTCTTAAATTGTAATATTCATCACACCAGATAGAAAACAATGCCCTCATTGGTTAATACTCAGACTGACCACGCGATCTTATTATAGATGCAATTTAACTTGAAAATTTCCATGTAAATGGCCGAGAACCAGTCTGTGCACTAGTCCTAATAATGAACATTGATCATGAATATAGGTCAACTCCCGCTGTACAGCATTTCTAATTTGCTTTACTACCATTCTTTGCATGCCTTGCTTAATTGCACATAGTAAATAAGTGCAACATAAGATAACTCACTTTATCCTAAAGGACTTTAACAGCATTATATAAAGCAAATCTTTGTATTTTTTATTCAAGCCATTATGGTTTCCCGTATCAAATGCGCGTTACACGATTATAGTCTGTTTCATAAATTTCGACAATATGCAGTGATTTTTTTTACCTGCGCGTCCTGTGTCTCAGACGCATGCTTCTCACAAAGGACGCATGATTTTAAACCATGAGAGTCCTGCAGGATGCATTAAAATTGTGGCGAAAAGTCTGCATTTAGTATTTGCAACTTTCGATTTGAGTGTTGTTTTTTTTTAACTTGCGCATCGTGTCTTGAATAATATTGGTAAAAACCGGTACTGAAAAAAACTCCCCAACAGTATAGCGATCATTACTTCCCTTGGGAAACACGTGTTTTCAGATATGACCCGCTGTAGGGGAGTTTACCGGTAAAAGCCAGTACCGGACTACTGGTAAAAACCAGTGCCGATAAACCAGTACTGATCCAATACTACCAACCCGAAATGAAACATTTGAATAATGCGTTTTACCCGCAAGTTTAAACACCCTGCTTCGAGCAAATACCAATAGAATGGTTAAAGTATTACTGCAGGCTCTTGAAGTACGGAGACTGGACTGTGCACAGTTGATAAAAGAAAAATTAATATGGTATGACCAAAGGCTCAAATGCAGTAACTTCCAGCACTACACTTGTAGGCATGCAGAGTTAGATGAACACAGGCTAATGACCTGGGCTCTAAAAAATATATGAAAACTGCGAGACAAAAGTCTGACTCTTGGCAAAAGATGATAATATGATTTAATTAAGGAAATATACTGTCTGCAACTGAACTTTTTATTAATAAGAAAGTCAGGTAGGTTTTTATATCTTTATTATTTTACTTGACAAAGTAAATTAAGTTTTATCTTTATTATAATATAAATAAGTATGCCAGTGTTTTGCTTCCCAAATTGGCTTCTATGAATGGCCGGATTCGTATGGATACACAAAATTTATGATTCAAAGTGGACGTCGTATGGGATGCAGAACTTCGAGTTTGGGATGCGAAGAATTTTGGCCCAGTGAGTCCCGGGACTCATAGAAACAAATTTGTAAAAAAATCACTGAATTAGGTCTAGTCTATTTCTAAAACAAATATAACAAGTGTATTTAATGCATTACATTATATACAAGGGCGTAAAATTCATCGCGAATTAGAGAGTTACCTCGGGGTTCAGGCGAGTAAATACGTGCAAAGCTTGCTCTGACCGGCAAATGCATGTTTTTACAAGGACAGTGTAGCTATCGGCAGAGTCTCTCTTTAATTAGACAACATGGTGCGTTATAAATAGACAGCCAAAAAGCCCACGTTATAATGTCTATTAATAGCGCTTAACAAGATACATCTTTGTGAAAAAAGATGTATCTTAAAAAAAGAGGTTATAATGGGGATGGATATTTAACGGTAAATAATGGCACATAATTTCCTACAATTTGAATGTGCCCGCAACCCACAATCCTACACTTAGACTCAGATCAACCTCCGCAGCTGTACATGTATCAGCGTATTTTGCTATTTCCTTTAGGAAGATGACAAGCACAAGCTCTAGTTTCTTTAACTACATGTATGTCAGACGAACATGTATCATATAAGGCTAACTTCCAAGGGCTAACTTGCAAAAAGCCAACACAAATCTCGGGCCACTATGGGCCCGCCAGCAAAACGCATTTCGGGTGGTGTTTTTCTGGCAGGCCGAGAGTAGCCGGATTTTACGTGCTTACTGGGAGCTAGTCGATCAGTTTTTGAGTCTACATGTATTTATTCCCCGACCCCGGCTATGGCGAGGTGCCACAGGAAATAAAAAGGTGATAGGAGTTAGTTCCACACAAAAGTGATTTGGTATATCAGTATTTTTCTGTAAATAGAGACATTCATAATATGTAAATAGAGTGGTGAAAGTGTAAACCATTTAAGACTTGAAAACTACTCCAAGTTGAGATCTGAGACGGGCAGAAACTAGCCTATGTGACAACAACAACAACAATATGGCATGTTTTTTCCGGGTTTTCAGTTTGTTTCAGTACATACATTTATCGTCAAAATCTCCCGTTTTCTTAAAAACATTAGGACTAATAACATTGTTCCCTAGCCTTTGCTGGTGAAGTGCCTAAAATTTGGAACGATTCAGATGCATATCGCTCAGCGAAAAGAGCACCAAGCAAAAGAGAGACCAGAAACATAGCACAACTTCCAAATTTGCTGGTTTTAGACGGAACATCCTTTTCCAGCATGCAAAGACAGGGAGAATAAGGGGATTTCGTCACTTGGTTGTGTTAAAATTGTAAGTATTTGAGAGCCGCCGAATATCTTTTTTAAAGATATTTCTTGTTTGCTTTGGCATCAGTTACGCATAAAACTGGCAGAGGTGTTTAGTCTTCAGCACATTTTACAACTGAAAATAGACACAAGAGCCATGTCAAGGGATTTTGTTACTTATAGCACTGATATACGAGTAGCGAATGCTCTTGACGAGCCAGCGCATCTTCGCAGACTCGTCAGACCTTTCGGTGCTCAAACGTACAAAGTAGTGATAAAGATAAAGGCTCAGACCAAGTCAGGAGAGTTTTTCGCTTATCGGATATGCGAGTAGCGAAGGCTTTTGATGAGCCTGCGCATCGTCGCAGACTCATCAGAGCCTTGCACATGTTGCTGCACATGCATGTTTAATTTGCATGTGCGCATTAGTCTCATGAACTGGCCCATTTATATTTTAACCAATCTCAGCTGAAAATATAATGGTCTGAAATGTTTCAATGGGAACAACCAATGTAGTGCAACGGTACTACATGCCCAGGTGCAGCACTTCGACGAGTTCGAGCCTCACCGGCGTCACTGCGTTGTGTACTTGAACAAGACACATTAATGCTAGCTTAGTACTGGTTCAACCCAGGAAGATCCGTCTTGACGTACCTGAAAGAGCGGCTTCACGGGGTCCCTGGTTCATCTGCGCCCTAGAGACAGATCCGAGATAAAATGAAATTGGCCAAAACGTTTGAGCATTAAAACGCCGCTGAGAAATTTCAATTAGAAGGAGGATTTGGAAAGGGACTTACGTTTCTTGGAGCTGTTTGAAAGCGCAGTATCTTCAGATGCTCGATTCAGTTTTACTTCATTTGCAAGATGGCGTCTTCGTTCTTCCCTCGGCTTCAGTTGTTGCCTTTCGAAAAACAGCCTCTTTTAGGGTCACAGGACTATGGCTCTTCGACGTCGAAACCATCACCAGACCAGCGTCGTACCATCTCGTAGTTGTAAAATATACAAATTTTCAAAATATTACCTTTCCTCCATTTCTCCTTTCTTGAAACGCAGCCTTTCTTCAAATATTCTCTCACCCCTTTCACCACGTGCATTCAAATGGAGAATTTAGAAATCTACTCACTATACCCAGCGACTGAGCAATAAAGGAACAATGGACCCTGGTCCTGCGTAACCAAATAACATGCTATAACATGATTTCAATCCAGTCCAACTGTTTGAATCGAACTGCTACACAGTGTCACAGACTGAGTGGAAACAGTTGAGCCACTGATCAAAAGGTTCGTTAAACGCGCTGATCTATAGCGCCACTGCTTCCAAAGTAGGTTTTCGGACCAACCTGAGTAGAATTAACAATACAGAGCTACAGATAAATAGGGGAATAAAATTAAAATCACGACACAATATGGGCAGCTAAGGTTTTCATGTGTGTACAATATGGCCAACATGCGCAGATCCAGAAAATTTCGTCAGGTGTGTGTGTGTGGGGCGGGGGGAGGGGATTTGCGGGCTTTTTGTAAGTGGCGACTGTACATTGCTACACACTAAATATATACTGGACAGCAAAAGAAACGCATATTTTGAATGGTGTGTGTTTTGTATAAAATAGACTTTAAAAATAATCTAATGATATGAAAGGTGTTGCGTGGAACATGTGTATAAACCAATGCATCGTAAATGGTTGGATTTTCAGAGCAAAGCTTGTAAAGGGGGGGGGGGGGGTAATTCAGGAAGTTATAAAATAATTAATAATGAACTTCGAGATGTTGTATACCCAAAATCACAGAGCGCATTTTAATGAAAATCACTCTGCGTCTTTATCAGGCCATACATGCTACTTCTGGAGATTAAATTGTCCAGAACTATTCAAGACAAACCAATGTGTACGAGTGTCATTGTTAAACAATAAACCGGAAGTATGCATTAGACAGGCACGTTAGCGTCAAAACTGTTTTAAATGGTTCTGTTGGACATTTCTTCACTTGATATCACGCATGATGTACCAGACTTCCTTGCAGCTGAGTTTTCGGGCATTTTTCTAAATCAATGTTAAAATGTTAAAATCGTAAGATTTTTAGATCTGCAGTATACATCCTACAGCAATGATTTTAAAAGCTATATACCGTTTTCTAATTTGTTTCATTGTTCAGTGGCAATATGAAGTAAATTCGGATTCAAAACATTGCTCTTTCAACGCGCAGCACTTTTTTGCATTTTTACATTATCTAAAAAAACTGTTACATTACTGTGTAACGAGGAAAAATGTGGCCTTGAACTAGCGTATGATTCTGTCAAACATATTAATGTCATTAAGGGTAAATTTTATTATGGTTTCACATGTTAAATAAGTAATGAAAATCATGCGTTTCTTCTGCTGTCAAGTATATAAGCTGTAGTCCTGACTTAAAACTTATGGTTTCGGAGAAGGTGTTTTAAGTGTTTCCCTTTTCAAGTCTATGGAAGGTTTTGACTCCCGGGGAGTAGTCAGTTTTGACCACATGGGCATGGTTGGCAGGATTCAAAAAGGGGACCACTAAATAATTGTTTTTTGCTTGAGCCTTCCCATTATAGGTCTATGGAAACTCTTGACCCAAGGGGCGGGACCAGTTTCCACAACAGGGGTCTGGGTGGCAGGATTTATGTAGGGGACCACTAGACATTGCTATAATAAAGCACAATGTTTGAATCAATAATGAAAAGCTAAAAGAATTGGCCTACAAAATATTAGTTACGGTCCCCAAGTTTAAGTAATATTGTACTGTACACCATCAAAAATCTTTTTAAATCACCCATGCATTTGTAAGCTCATTATCTTGATTGTAGCATATATACGAGTACCACTAGTAACTAGACCACGTCCGCATATTTTTTCTCTTTGAAAAGTGAATAGTAGTTGTTCCATGACCATCACATCATAAATTCCAGCTGTCTTTTAATATGTTTTCCTTTGAGTTGCAATACATTATATAGTCATATCATAAAATTGCCTTTTCTATGTACGAGGGGTGATCAGAATGTTCGCATAAAAGTGCTATTAAATCGTATTACCTCTATCGATTGTAACGAAAGTTCATAAATATGAATTATTATTCTTTGTAAGTTGACTAAAATTAAAATTTAGAAAATGTGATGTCAGATGTACGAGCACGTGGCGCCGTTGTGACGTCACTTTTGCTTCAAGTGGCCCATCTGTACCCCTGGGTTGCCTCTCTGGTCTAAAATTCGAAGTTTTGCTTGAATTGATTGTTGTTTTTCATGGAAAGTAATTTTCCATTATTTTTAGAACATAATTCGAGGATTTTATGCTATTCTGATGCGCTATGAATTTACATTAACAAGTTTTAGATCAAAGAGGTCAAGTTTTTCGACATTTTGTAAATATTTATTAAAAATTTATCTTCTAGTCAATTTTTATTGCAATAATTGTTATTTTCGACTTAAATATCAATATAATATCTGCTGTCGTGAAACAGGATGTTTTTCGAAGTATTTAGATAGTGCTCAAAGAACGTAGATTTTTTCTTTTCGGCAGTACCGTTATTCGTTTCGATCTAAAAAAACACCTTTTAATAAAAATCTTTGAAAAATTACATAGAAGAGGAGTAAACATGTCTTTAAATATGCATACAACACAATAGTGGCTTACGCAGAATAACAAAATATTACAAGACGTAGAGTTTTAATTGGTTATTTATGTAGTAAACCATAAAAATGCAACGTAAAATTCGCCGGTTCACTTTAGAAACGTTGCCTTGCGCAGCTGTAAAGCGTGTAGACGACAAACATAAACCAAATTTTAACCATTCAAATGAATATGTGTTGCAGTATTAGGTGCTGTAATTCTAGCTCTATTGATCAAACGATGCAGAAATGGCAACTGTTTTCCGCGAACTTTCTGATCACCCCTCGTATAACGTTATTATGATGACAACATAATGCAGGGCTTCAGATTTTTTTCAAGATCGGTGGGCCGATTTGACCCATGGAGCAAATACTGATGGGCCATTTTCTGAAATGATGGGGCCCAAGTATACCAAACTAATCACAGTTGACATTTGGGTAGTATACTTTACTTACACAGTGACAGAGACACTTGTATGCATATATATATATATATATATATATATATATATATATATATATATATATATATATATATATATATATATATATATATATATATATATATATATATATATATATATATATATATATATGTGTGTGTGTGTGTGTGTGTGTGTGTGTGTGTGTGTATATTTACTGCTGATTTTACAGTAAAATACGTCTTAGGCGACCACTTAGAAATGATGACCAATTATTGCTTATTGCAGCTCAAGAATATTGCAGAATGCTCCAAGGGGAGCATCCTGCAATCTTTTTGACCTTCATTGTTATTAAGGTCTTTGTCTTGTCATTATTTTAGTGACTGCTTAAGACTTATTTTACTGTATTGACAACTGTTTTGTGGAGTTGGTAGACTCGCTGTAAGATGCATATTTTTATTAAGGTGAGATTTTTCACAACTAAAATGGATGGGTCCACTGGGCCCACTGCCTGGGAAAGTTATTGGCCATATTTTGAAATCATGGGACAATGACCCAGGCCCACCATAAATCTGAAGGCCTGCATAATGGTCTTTTAATAACTGCATTTTGCTGTTTATGAAGGGTTGTTTATGGTAAATATGTGGTACCAGCACATTTAAATACAGTAAAACCTGTGTAAAACGGCCATGCTAAAATAGACCGATTTTAAAGACAAATTATCGCTTAATACAGGTCAAAAGTATTACATAATGGTCCAAGGAGAGCACTCTTCAATACTTTCGACCTTTATTAAGCTACCATTGGCCATTATATCTCTGTTTTGTCTATTTTTGAGTGGCCATTTTACACAGGTTTTATTGTAATGCATTATACAGGTTTATCCAAGATCAATGCTTTTTTATGTATGGCCGCCTGCAACATCGTATATTTGCTTATAGCTGTTACAAATAGAATTTTCAAAACTAGTTATATACTGAATATCCTGACGCCACGCAGCATAAATAACTTTCAATTCTCTAATAAATAAACATATGTAGCTTTCTTTTTTTCATTCGAATTTGATTGGGTTTGCGACAGATTGCATGGTTTAATAAGGACTGAATTTCTTTCAGTGTTGCTGTCCCCTTTAATTAATATTACAATGTCAAAATATGTAAGGAATATGTTAAATAAAGGGCACTTCTATGGAAGATTTGTTAATTAAAAATACAGCTTAAAGCAAATTTCATTTGGTAATGACAAAGACCCTAAAGTACAAACTCTACAAGAACATATTCATGGAATTCAACAGACGACACGTTTAAATGACAGCAAGCAAAGTGGCATCTTGTCCAAAGGGAGTGATAATTATAAATTGAATCTGTCTGGAAGAGAAGTTCTGAATAGTAAAAAAAACACATAATTCGAGTCGTTTGCATGCCATTAAATATATCTGTATCATGTATATATAATTGCAATTTAAGCGAATCAAGAGCCGTGAGAACACACAACAAAACATTTCGAAGATGCAGCATTGTTCATGATGGTTATTTTCTTTCATTTTGGATTGATCTGTCATTGTTATATATACCTTATGAGTGTTTACTATAGAAACTTGACGCGTTTCAATCGCTGACAATTGCACTTTTCATCTATATTTAACGATTCGCAATGCAGAAAATTACTGTCCGCGGCTTCATTCCCATTAATACATGGCTTCAGAGGGCTTCATTGACATTTTAGCCCGCTCAAGGACATCACATCGTCTGCAAGTCAAGATATATCGTCGCTAATGTTTTATTGAGAAATGACCATACTATTTCAATTACAATAACATTAGCTCTTTTATCACACCGGATATGCGGCAAACGAAAACGCTCTGAGCAATCGATGAACGCGGATAACAAAACGTCAGAAACAGTGTTTTCGATTGCCATTTGTCGCCATTCGGGCGACAAACGGCAATCGAAAACTATGTTACTAACGATAGTCGATGGTATTAACGTGTTCGATTGCCGCATATTCGGTGTGTTTACTGATACACTGAATACTGGTAGCCAAAACAATCTGAAACAAGGGCTAGGAGTAATTTACATTTGTCACTTTTCTGTTGAAAAAATAATTTTGTTTCCACACCGGATAGGCGGCAATCGAAAACGCTCTTAACAATCGACGAACGCGGACATAAATCGACAGATACAGTGTTTTCGATTGCTATTTGTCGCCAGTCGGGAGAGTAATGTCAATCAAAAACTCTGTCTTACTAACTAACTCCGGTCTACGTTCGTCGATCATATTGACGTTTTCAATTGCTGCTTATCCGGTGTGGTTTCGTTGTATGTTTTATGATGCTACGGTCGACCTTTTGTTTGGAACTGCGTATGTGCTTAAAAGGAAGGTATATAACAATGGTGATATAACATTCCTTTCCGTATATTAACGTTTGCAAACCCCTCGTGTGATAAAGTGTTGCAGCCCTCATCGCTTCGCGGTTCGGTTGCAACACATTATCACACTCGGGCTTGGCAAACGTTAATACACGGAAAAGTTACATTACTATATGTAATAATTATTTTGGTAGTACTATAAATCACATTTCTGTGACATGCGTTACTACTGTAATGTCATAACCTACCTACCTACCTACCTACCTACCTACCTACCTACCTACCTACCTACCTACCTACCTACCTACCTATCTACCTATCTATCTATCTATCTATCTATCTATCTATCTATCTATCTATCTATCTATCTATCTATCTATCTATCTATCTATCTATCTACAACACCCCCTCACGGGGATTATGTGCAGGTGTCGGGTGTGCTTGGAACTGGGTGTCAGTGAGGTGAAAGTTAAAATAGTATAGATGGATAAAACAGTTGAGTGTAAAACAAAGATGATTGGTTAAAATGTTAAAAAGTCTGATGAAGACAAAGTGCAAAGCTAAAAAAATACATGTAAAAACAATGCTTCCATCTAAAGCTTTGAGCGGGTCAGACTGTTGACTGCCCGTCCTATAGAGTCAATATGTGGCAGTAATGATGTCCTTGAGGGCAGCCTATTCCACTAAACAATGGTGGGGGAAAGGAGTACTTATAGGAGTTCCCAACTGTACGGATTTGTCTAAATGCTTACGGATGTGATGCTGAATGTCTTGTAAACACCTGAGTATGCACAACATATGAGCCGTGACATGAGATTTCCAACAATATGGTATCTGCGACCAGCAAAGCCTCAGAACAGCCTGCGCATACACGCAGTCTGATCAGAGCCTATGCTTGTCGTTTGAATATTCAATGAGTGTTAAGCTACTGACAGGACATAATTAATAGCTTCTAAGCTAAAAGGCCGCTGCATAGGCTCGTCTGAATCTACACTTGTCAAAATACTAAATTGTTGGAAATCACGTGTCACGGCTCATATGTTTGAAGTGGCACTGCAACAAGACCATGCACAATCTTATAAACCAGTCATAATCTGGAGTATGTACGCCATCCACCTAAGTTCACCTAGCATGTTTGAGACACTACCATAAGAGGAGAAATGACACAGATTCCAGCGTGCAGCTCTCCCTGGAGCATCTCTATTCTATGCATGTTCCATTTGGTGAAGGGACTCCAAACAGGGGATGATAACTCAAGTATTGGACGCACTAGTGTTTTATAAGCTACGTCCCTGATGTTTGAGTCTTTTGTGCGGATATTTCTTCTCAGAAAACTCTCTGTGTCTGGGGACAGAATACCAAAACGTAAGTGAGTATGATCAAGAAATACCACAATCACACACTGCAGACCAACCCACGGCACCGCGAGGAAGAGCCACAGTACATTTATATACTTAACGCCAGTAAAAACGCAACTTTTTCAGTATAACCTTACTCGAGATTTAATGCTATTTTATCATCCTAATAAAATAAAACTTTAAACCTATGTTCGCGATATCAAGCCAATACTCTTTTGGTGCAGATAAAGCAGTCCAAATAAGCCAGGCTGTATTTTTTGATAAAGGGACACAACACGAACTTCGAAACAAAAGCTGCAAAATCACCTTATTATTCAGAATATCAGATCTTTATTATGAATGGCTCTTTTGGATTCAAACTTTCAGAAAATTTCAACATTGCTCTACTTTCTATGCACACGCAACAGATTTTTTTTGTCTTGAAGTTTTGACCTTCAAAATGGTCATCAAAGTTTCAGCATGAAAACCGGAAGTTAACGAAAATGCGACACTTTCGACGATAAATATTGCGATAAATGATAACCATAGGTTATCACCTTACATCTTACGCATGCCAATTTTTAAATGATTCAATTAAATTGAAGCCTTAGTGATTTCTCAAATTTCGGGGAAAGTTCATGAAAAATGAAATTTAAAACCTAAATTTTAGGTCCTTCCAGCAAAGTGAATTTTGTGTTTCAAACCGTTTTTTTTTGTTTGTTTGAGTGAAACGCAGTACTTGCATGCTGAAATTGAATAAAATTTCAAGATTTAATATGGTTACCAAAAAATTTGATGAATTTGTCATTTTTACCAAAATTTTTGGCAGAAGTGTGCAATTGAGCTCAAGCTTTGGTAAAACGTTCTCCTACGTTAGGGACGCTTGTTAGTACAAAGACAATGTGTATTAAGCTGATTAGTATAGGAAAAATGACACTTGTACCAGTTGCGTTTTTAATGGCTTTAAGTATAGTAACAATACATCTGTAAGACAATAATAACAAAGCAACCAGCTTTCTCTTCCTCTTCAAAATGATTGCAAAACTAGAAATTGCACAAGGTAATGCATAACAAAACAAACACAAACACAAAACTCCAACAAACAATGGGAAGTACATTAAACAATAGATCAACAACAACAGAACCACCGCCTCAGAACAAGTCTTGTTTGCTGAAGCTACCAAGTTCTGAATGTGATCATTCAAGGTGAAATGGTCATTGAGAGTCAATACTAGGTACTTTGAACTACTTAATGAATTTAATATCCATATATGGTGTACTGATAGGGGTCTATGTATATGGAGCACGGAACGTGGATAACAGTACATTTACTGGATTAAATTCCATGCCCCATTCCAAAGACCATTTTGTCAACTTGTCAAGATCTTCTTTGGGTATTTAAGCCTGTTATAGGTTTGATATGGCCAGATAAACTGCTGTGTTATCAGCAAATAACATCAACTTTGATTTGATGTGTTCTGTGAGGTCATTTTTGGAGACAAAAACAAGATTAGGCCTAACACAGAGAATTGTGTTCTCCTGAAGTTACTGATACGTTGTGAAGATTTCTCGCTATTCAAAACGACAGTCTATGATCTGTTTGACAAAAATAGCTTGAGCAAATGAAGAACCAGAGAATGAGCGACACAGTGATGATGTTTATGAAGCAACTTTTCATGAATGACCTAGTGTTGAAAGTTTTACTGCAGTCTGACTAAATGAGACCAGTCTGATATTTTACCCCTTTATGGTATCCCTAGATAAGTCCTCCATCAACATCACCGAGATATCTTCGATCTGAAACTATTATAAAGCAACTGGTGGGAATCCAAGCTGGTCACAATATTTGACGCAAATATGTGCTCTAGGACTTAACACGTTCAGTATCCATGCATGCGACATGGACCTGTAAGTTGATAATATGCTTTTAGCACCTTTCTTGAACAAAAAGCACGCATTTGTGTCATTCCAGTCTTTAGGGACCTAACCAGTCTCAACAGACCTTTGAAATATGACCATGAACATGGAGGCTATTACCTCCCAGTGCTCCTTAAGTACAAGAGGTTTCAGCTCATCTGGTCCTGCTGCCTTATGGGGGCACAAGTACTTCAACAGTTTCAAAGTAAGTAAGGGTGCAAAGATCAGAAATCGATACAATCAAGTACCACACCTGACCCAGGATACCAATGGGAAAGTGTCAATATCAAAGTAAGACACCACAAACGAGAGCCAAGAGGTCAGCCCTTTCCCAGCAGGTGACCACAAGGCACATATAAACAGACGCGCACAAAGGCATAGCAAACACAAGACAGAAAAAACATAAAAGATCCACAAAAGAAGTACCGCCATGGAACGGTCAGTAAAGTATGCACTGTCTATCTGTCTAAGACTCCATTCTCAGACAATTTGAAGTCTGGCATAATAGGTTGCGTATTTACATTTAAGCTGGGACAGATTTAGTGTCAAGTTTACCTTTGTCAACAAGGTCCTCTACTGTTATCTGAGCGCCAATGGGGTTTGGGGTGTAAAAACTGACGGAAACTGGCATTTGAGGATATCTGCTTTGCCCTTGTTCTTAGTATATAGCTGACCACCTTTGCTTATAGAGGATATGCATTTGGAATCATTTGGACCTCGTCGTGACGAAAACCTGTCTTCGGGGTTTCCGATAAAGTGAGATTCAAACCAGCCTGCCCAGCTACAGAGACTAGCTAGAAAAATGAAATTTCGCTTGTAGCAAGCTTAGATATAGTACTTTACAAAACGCGAATAACAAAGGCGCTGATCAGACTGCGCAGATGCGCAGGCTGGTCTGCGCCTGTGTTGTTCGCAAACCCCCGAAGACAGGTTTTCTCGCATCGAGGCCCATTTTAGACCTTTTCAGCATAGTATAGAACTTTTTAATAGAGTGTGAAGACTTACTAGGCTCAGCAGCATCTTCAATTAAGCTGATTCCAAGTATTTCTTCTAAATATTTGTTGTGGGCAAGATTAAGCGTGCAACTTATCTGGTGACTCATTTGGACACATGTCTCCCTGTCTTTATTTATTTTTTGCCTTTACTTTTGGAAGAGGATGTCCCTTTTTTTCTAATGTTTTGCGATATGTCCTGGGTTATTCATTGACGAGATGGCTTGCTGCAGATATTTTTCTTAGGGACAATTTATCAATACCTTCCTGGAGCGCAGGCTTATAGTCGAAAACCATAATTTATTGACCTACGTCGACTCATGCTCTTCAATGAATGAATCATGATATGTGTTTATGTGGCATGATAATGCATCCCAGTCAGTTTTGTTAAACACCGACATGGCCCTTGGCTTCTGAGGCATTGTGTGAGGATAGAGGCAACGTTTACTGACCGTTCCAAGGCGGCACTTCTTTTGTGGATCTTTAATGTTTTTGTTCTGTCTTGAGTTTGCTGTGTCTTTGTGCGCGTCTGTTTATATGTGCTTTGTGGTCATCTGCTGGGAAAGGGCTGACCTCTTGGCTCTCGTTTGTGGTGTCTAACTGTGAGTTTGGCACTTTCCCATTGGTATCCTGGGTCAGGTGTGGTACTTGATTGTATCGATTCCTGATCTTTGCACCCTTACTCAATTTAATACTCACTTCAGTGTAAACAATGTCATGATCCGAGAGACCAGGCATGGTTGCAACACTGTTGGCAAGCGCGTTGAATTGTTTGTCAGGAAGAAGTCAAGTATATTCTCATACCTGGTGGGTTCTGTTACCATTTGTGTCAGGTTTTGGTCCGCCAACAAGTCTGCAAAGTCACTGTTTAGACTGAGATATTTACACTCTTGTTTCAATTTAGGCATTCTATCGTCCCATAAAATTGGTAGGCTGGTTTCTTCCAGCAGCACACATGACCCTTTCCTTGGCTTACACTTTCTATAGATATCTGAATTTGATCCAGACTAGCACTATCAGACTCATGTCGCCAATAAAAGGCTTTGACACTTTTATTTCTACTTAAACCCAGAATATTTCACACTCAATCTCAAATCGTTCTACTCTATGGGCAATATATCTCTTACTTACCAAGATGAAAATCCCCCACCTCTGGATGACCTATCTCGTCTAAACATTTCAAAGCCCGTGTCATTTAGAACTATTTCGGCATTGTTGATATCTGAATTGAGCTAGGTCTCTGACCCTATTACTATATCAGGGTTCGCTTTGTTTAGCACAGCATGAATCTCATTCCTAGTTTGGGGGTTATTAAGTGAACGAAAGTTTATGTTCAGTACTTTTAACATGACATGCCTTAGCTCAGGAGCTTGCTCTGTAGCAGTGTGAGGTGACCCAGGTGGATTGCCTCTCTCAGTCACAGATCCAGAGTCCAAAGAATAAAGCTCTTTGTCTGGGAACAGAATATCAAAACTATTTACAGACTCAAGGGATGAAAGAGGTGTTAGAGCTACAGAAACTAAGTGATTTGGTGACCAACATGTTTTGCTACCCACCATAAGTTCAGGTTGTCTGTATGAAAGTAGCATTTGTTATTCTGTTGAGAATGAAATCATAGACCGCTGGAGCTGGAGCAGAGTTATTGGAAAGCAGGTCAGTCATGGCGTGTATAAAACTTCACGAAAATGCAAGTGTTTTAAAAGAAATGCCTGTCAGGATCATGCATACTAAACATCAAGCGAATTAAAGCCTTCTACGTCATTGAACAATAGAAAAAGCTAATATGGCCGCTTGAAAAAATTATTTTTACGATTTTTTGAATGAAATAGTCGAGACAGGTGCCAATACTGAACCGAAATAGTAATGTGTATGATCAGGAAATGCCACAATCACGAACCGCACACAACCCCATGGCACCGCGAGGAAGAGCCACTCAACCATCTTGAGACACCAGGAAGACAAATTAAGCAAAGCAACCAGCTCTCACTTCCCCAACTGTCATAAAAGTTTCCCTCCATCTTGAATTTACAAAGAACTGTGCTGTAAAACATAATTTTAAGATTACTTTTCAACACAACAAAGAACGTTAGTCTTGCTCTTGACATGCGCACACCAGAAACCCATCTAATTGCGATGATAAAGCAGACCACCCAAGACACCGCGAGGAAGAGCCACATAACATTTTTATGTACCTCCCATTGTTTGTGGGAATTCTGTGTTGGTCTTTATTTTGGCATGCATTACTTTAAGTCCTTTCTAGTTTTTTTTAAATCATCAGCTGGTTGCTTTGATTTTATTGTCTTTTGAGTGTCTTGTTACTGTAAATGCCCTATAGCTCTTCCTCACGGTGCAGTGGGTTGGTTTGCAGTATGTTATTGTGGTATTTCCTGATCATACTTACTTACTTTTTGGTTCTTATTTCACCAGCTCCTGGTCATTGCTAACGTTTTACCTTTTTAGTAAAATGGGCTAATCCTAACTCAAGGATAACAGATAACAATTAAATCTAAAGAATTTGATTATCTACTACGTTTTTAATGCTTGACGCTGTGATCATGTAGAAATATCCGTTGTTTTTGAATTAAGAAGCTGTTATATACAAATGTTTTGTAACATACTTTCGACTCAGCCACAATCAGATGCACTTTTTGTAACCACAGCTTGTTACGAGCTCCTGTGATAAAGAACATAGTGTTAAACATTTTTTTTGTTTCAGACAAGTGATAAGGGACTGTTTTAAGAGGACAAATAGCATTAAACATCATTTACAGAACATGTGTTTCGCACCAGAGCATAAAATGGTCAAAAATGCTTGAGAAATAATGGTATGCTGGTTCATTTGAAAAAGACCTGTTTTTAACAAATATTTCCACACCCATTTCTTCAAATGTACATATAATGATACCAATTTTAGTATAATATAGACTTTTCTTTTTATTTTGTGGTTAAATTATCAAGCTATGTCAACTAGTACATAAATGGCATCAAAAAGACCAAATGTCTCCTTTGTTATATATTTTTGAAATTTAGGAAGAACATATATAGCACAACACCCTTAATCCTTGCAAACATATTAAAAAGACAATTGTTTTAGTGAACTGTGAATGTTAACATACCAGCTAATGAGTTTGTATAACATTAGGTAGCTCAGTAAACAAATAAACTTATTGTTTTCATTCCGCTGGTAAGGTGTAAAATGGCCCCAAAAATGTCCAGTCCATAGACACCTTTGTTTTTGTTGAAGACTTGGAAAGATTAAGGTCATGTTTATGAGAAAGTGTTTAGGAGTCTTTAAATGCAAAAATGTCTCGTCCGTAGACACGTCCTGTCCGTAGACACTAATATTTAAATGAGTATTTAGGAGTGAAATTACACTAGTACTGATTCAATATAAGCTAAATATGTTTATTTTAACCTGCCTCACTTTAGCAAAAGCAAGTCCAGTAATGGGTCCACTCTGTCCGTCCGTTTGGGGTGCCTAGTTTGTGTAATCTGTAACTCCAATTTTTTCTTTCTTTTTCGTGCACATTTTATTTATATTTTCATATTTTTGAGGTTTGTTGAACTTAGACATTTTTTCCACGTGAAATGCGTAAAGGGTGCCTGGGTTGTGGGTGTCCATTTGGACATTTTATAGCGTAGCAAATACTGTGATATCTATCCAAGGTGTATTGCACTGACAGTACAAAAATGGGTACTTAACGGGTATTCTCATTCCACCAAAAACTAAGTTATTTATTTTTACAAGATATCAGAGCAGTAAGATTGATATCATTCTCCGCCAAAATTTAAATCTAGTTAGGGTTTTGCTATTTCTATGCGCATACAAATTTTCAGAGTGAAGAAACCGTTATGTAAAATTTGAAAAACGAAAAACCGTGTTCCATTTTGAGGTGCAATACTACAGTAGTTGTAGTGCAAACCTTGCTTGATAAGCTACTTGTGTTTGTACATAGATTTCGGCAGAACACTTTATTTATCTTCCTAACGCCTTGGATTTTCGATGACGATGTTTGTTGGTGTCAGCCAATTGTTAGTGTCATGGTTGATTTCTGTAAGATATTTTGTAAAAGTTTGTGCATGTGTTTACCCTCATAATGGTAATTAACAACTTTAAAAGAAAGTATTTGAGCTAACTTAGAATTGTTCTCTACCTGAATGTTTACAGATGAACTGCACATGTTCACAGCTTGACAACACTGCTTATCATATCCAGCGTGCTGCCAGCTTTGAATGATATATGAGTCACGACATGTGATTTTGAACAATGTGGCATTTGGACAAGTGTAGACTCAGACGAGCCTCTGCAGCCTCCTTTGAAGCTTAGAAACTCCAAAGGATGTTCAGTCAGTAGCTTAACAGTCATAGAATATTCAAGCGACAAGCAAAGGCTCTGATCAGACTGCGCATATGCGCAGGCTGATCTGAGGCTTTGCTGGTCGCACATACCACATTGTTGGAAATCTCATACACTGGTTCATACATGAACCTTGGTACCTAGGGGATGGGGTGCAACCAACTCTTTAATTATTTTTCACAGACGAGAATAAACAACTCAAAACCATGTTAATGAAATGAATGAACACATATATTTCAATAATATAACATGAAACCAAACACAGATAAATTGTTTCATACTGGTCCACAAACATTAAATTATCACGTCAATATATTTGTCAGATAATAAGCACATTATTTTGAGCATCATACACGTTGTAAAATCTTTTTATTTTCTGATATGGTCTACATTACAGATCACTTTTACTTTGGATACGACGAAAAATATGGAATGCAAAGTAAGGTTGCAAAGATCAGGAATCGATACAATCAAGTACCACACCTGACCCAGGATACCAATGGGAAAGTGACAAACTCACAGAAGACACCACAAACGAGAGCCAAGAGGTCAGCCCTTTCCCAGCAGGTGACCACGAAGCACATATAAACAGACGCGCACAAAACATAGCAAACACAAGACAGAACAAAAACATAAAGGATCCACAAAAGAAGTACCGCCTTGGAACGGTCAGTAAAATATTTTACTGGAGGGCTTAAACCGGTTTAACGGCACCAACCTCACCCTTAATTCAGATGTGGATCAAGACACATAGATATTTGGTTTGCATGAAAGACCCCTAACTTATCAATGCAAAACGCATCATGGTAGTATGTATACGTATCAATAATCCGCTAGCCCCATCATGTTCAGTGAGTGCGTTTATAGCTACGTAATCTCCCTCGAACCATGATTAATTACACGACACCAATCCGCATACATGTTAAACAACCCGGGTTGATTGAGGAGCGAAAAACTCTCCACCAGCGGAGTCACTGTGTTGTACCATCGAGCAAGACACTTTATCAACTGCTAAGTACAGGTTTAACCCAGGTTGACAAGAATTCGTCTCGTCACAATTGAAAAATTGTTAAACAAATAAACACTCCGAGTACAGTTGAAACTCGATTAAAGTACAGTTATGAAAATCAAGTGAATACCGTAGCACAACGTGACCACCTACGTTAATTCACTATGATTGTGTGCAAGGTATAGCGACATGCGCGGATCTAGAGGGGGGCAGGGGGCCGGACCCCCTGAAAAATCACAAAATTATTGTTTCTTGGCAAGACTGGTCCGCATCCCCTGAAAAGTTTAAAAGCTACCAATGTTGGGCCATCATCGACCAGCCAGCGAGACGTCATTTAAAAGGTGTTTCGCTTGTGGGCCGATAATGGCCCCCTTTTAAAAAATTCACTGAAAAAACTTTCTGTATCAACGCATGAGCACAATCGCTTAAGTTAACTATTTCCTAGACCCAGATCAGGGCAGTCAGAACGTCGGGTCTGATCTGGTACGAAACCGTTTGAAACTCTGACATGGTTCCTGAGTTAATTTTCCTTTTGTTTTTAAACAGTTCATTTTGAAAAAAAAAAGCATCAGAAGCCGACTACCAATTGCAAACCATTAAAAGATAACAAGCATGAAGAGAGTTAAGCTTGAACAAGCTATTTAATAGTAAAGTAAAAGTTGGTTGGTACTTAATGCATATACCACCATCGCAAACTGAAATGACCCTTTTAATTCCTTTTGTCTCATCAAAGCCTTCGCTGCTCGCTTACACAGTGAATAAGTTGAATGCAAAGACCAACAACCCTAATTGACAGTTGCGTAAAAGTGATTACGCTTACAGGAAAGTGACATATAGGCCCATCAAAGACAGACCTTATGTTGAACGTTACATGTTATGTATTGGCATCCACACATGTGTCAACGTTGCGTACAATACACACATGAGCATTCGTGTAAGACCCCTTATAGAATAACGTTTCGTACATTTTACTTGGAATTGAAATCTTCTAAAATAGAACATGTTGGATAAAGATATCGACTAATCCATTGTAGCTGCAATCGAATACCTTCTTTGAAACAGCAAATAAATAGCAATGGTAATGGGGGGGCGCTTAATATTCGGTGTACCCAGAGTGCCCCCATTACTATTGATAGCCTTGCTTAGACTGTCTCTTCACAACTGCAAAAATAGTAATAAGTTTACACCGAATTTGGTAGTAGCGGAACTTTCACTGATTAAGGTGTAACATTTCGTCTGCTTTGAAAGCTTTGTCCTCTAGTTGTTTTGATCCAGAAAATATATACAGCAATACCAGGTAGACAGATTTATTACTGTAAAAATGTCTCCAAAAGTTTAGGGGGGGGGGGAATGGGTGTAAGTATACAATAAAAGTAAGTTTGAAACCAACCCGGTGGCAGCTAAAGTGTCATCGCCCATGCGTTATGTCAGAGGGGGTCCAAATTTGAATACTTCTTTTATATTTTATTTATTTATTTAGTTGATGAAGGGATAGCTATCCAAAAATACCGCTATGAATGGGCCATCATCGGCCCGCCAGCGAAACGCCATTTAAATGGCGTTGCGCTGGCGGACCGATGTTGGCCCAACATTGAATGCTGGCTTGGTAGCTTTGTGATCTTTTAGGGGAGCCCGACCAGTATTGCAAAGGAGCCCTTTATTTATGTGATTTTTCGGTGGGGGGGGGGGGGGGGGGTCTGGACCTCCTGTCCTCCCCCCTCTGGATCCGCCCATGTCACTTTTAGTTAAAACTTACTATCATATTTTTACAGAGCAGGAGCAGTCTGCAATGGGAGGTTTTTGTCTGCACATTGTCTTCCTGTCTGAGTTATGCGTTAATGATCACTGCCTACATAAAGTGGTTTGAGCACACAAAAAGAAGAATACAGGTTTACTCATCTGCTCATGAGGCTGTCGATATAGGAAACATCTACACAGAGGCACTTTTTTCTTGCTCCTCCGTCGGCTGATCTGATGGTGTAAAATTCCGTAACGCTATTCCAGAATCAGAAACAGACCTAATTTTTAACGATCTATTCAAATCTGACCCTTGACACGCTTGTAAAATGTCGTTGTTTCCATCCGCGCACTGATTCTTTGTTTGTATCGTATGAAGGTTTGCGTGGTTTATTCTATAACCAAGTGTGACTTTGTTTACACAATTTGGGCCATTGCACTGATATCGCACACACGCAGGGTTTCGACCACCACCCAGGCGTCCGTTGTTGTTAAATTTTGTAAAGCTAGAGCTATATGGCGTTCTCACTGAACTGTATGATGTCCGTGTATATGGCGATTTATGATGAGTCCGCCAGAAGTAGTTCCTAGTAAAGGCCATGATAAGTTTCTTCTGGCTCCAATTGGATCTAAAGCAGCAACAGCATCGCACAAACTCCCGCTTGAAGTTGATGGTAAACAGTCCTGCAAAAGAAAAGACAATCAATATGAATATTAAACTTGGCCACTTTTCATCGAATTCGGAACAGCCTATTAGATAGTATAGGGGACACACATGTTTGATTAAAGAGATACAACATGATTTTATGCATTAACATCTGCTGGGCACCGAGGATGGTACTGAAATCTGAGTCTGAAAGGCGAGGATTTAACAGCCCTCGAGGGGCCTAGAAGATGTTAATGTATCAGAAAAAAATGTTTGATCGTTATCATTGCATAAATTCGTTTTGTTGCTTAATAACAATAAAGGCGCACAAAAGCGTAAAAGATGAGGACGTTTTAAAAGCGCCAGTTCCAGAGCAAAGATTTACGTCATCCTGATGTCACTAAGTTATGCCCATTTTTATGCACGTTATTGTTGGTAACGTCGATTTTTGTGACAGCCCAGTATGCGTTTATGTAAAGTCAAAAAGCCATGCATTAACAGCACGCGAATTGCTTTGTAACTACATTGGTTTGTGTCTGCTAAACATGACTGTTTTGCAGCGTGTGATGTGGCTTTTTATGCAATACTGCGTGATAAAACATGTGTGCGCCCCATATTATTTTCATTTTCAGTGCTACTGAATACGTCCTTCCATAAGAAATGGCAGTATATCGTTCCGTGGTCAGATCTAAATGGTTTCTGATATAGGATTATTATTATTATTTTATTGTTATCATTTATTTTGGTATCACAGATTAGAAGCATAAACACTATAATATGATATTAAATACACATTTAAAATACATATAAAGGTACAATATCTTAAATTGTTATATGACTAGGGAGAATCCTGTCTCCTGATTGGCCTTATTTGTCTTCATAAATCTCTCTGTCTCCCTGGAAACTGGTTTAAACCAGTTCGTATGTTAATATTGCATGAAAACCAGCTCGAAACTAGTTTCCAGAAGTTAATATTTTTGACACTTCTGCAATATTTCCCTCTAGAGAGCTAAAAATAGCATGATGAGTGTGAAACTAGCATGTGCTGCATGAAATCGACAAGATTTGCTGTTTCACCTCCCAACAGGTAAATTAAAGACTTTCATGATTTTTTACAACAGTTTTGTTTTGTTTTGATTGCTTATTTATCTTTGTCTGAATAAACAAACTGTAAAAACAGTTTTATGATAACATTTTTTGTTATATGACTGGAGAGAATCCTGTCTCCTGATTGGCCCAATTTGTCTTAAAAAATCTCTATGTCTACCTGAAAACTGGTCTAAACTGTCTCAGAAGGTGATATAGGAAGAAATCCAGCTCTAACTAGTTTCCAGAAGTTAATATTTTGACACTTCTGCAACATCACCCTCTAGAGAGCTAAAAATAGCATGGTGAGTATAAAACTAGCATGTGCTGCATGAAATTGACATGATTTGCTGTTTCACATCCCAACAGGTAAACTAAAGACTTTCATGAATTTTAACAACTGTTTTGTTATGTTTTGTTTGTTCTTTGATCTTTGTATGAATAAACAAAATGTAAAAAAAGTTTTATGATTAAATTTTACATTCCACATTCAGAGAATTAATATACATTTCAAATTGCAAAATACTACATTGAAATATTTTAATAACAGTTGATAAAACTTGTTAGAAAGTCCTTAGGTTGAAGGTTGACTTCAACAACAAAGTGAAAGTAGAAAACTTTCATTCTAAGTTAGAAAGTCATATAACAAAACAGTTATTGACTTCAATTTCGGTAGACATGAGGATTTATCTACCCTTAAATTTGATATTCACCTCGGCCTAGCGGCCTCGGTGAATTATCACTTTTTCAGGTAGATAAATCCTTATGTCTACCTCATTGAAGTCAATAATTGTATAATATTCCCCATTAAGAGAATTAATATACATTTGAAAATGCAAAATACTACATTAAAATATTTAATAACAGTTGCTAAAATTTGTGAGAAAGTCTTTAGATGTCTTAGAATGAAGGTTGACCATGTCTTTAACAACAAAAGTGAAAGTGGCAAAATTTTCATTCTTAAGTGAAAAGTCATATAACAAAACAGTTATTGACTTCAATTTCGGTAGACATAAGAATTTATCTACCCTTAAAAGTGATATTTACCTCTGCCTAGCGGCCTCTGTGAATAATCACTTTTTCGGGTAGATAAATCCTTATGTCTACCTCATTGAAGTCAATAATTGTATAATGTGCAAAGTTCCATGGCTAGCCAATCACTACCTAAGATGACACAAAACCATTGTGGTCCTGAAATAAGCCTTTTAGGAAGTGAACTAAGCATGTCTGGGCACACTCCGGGGGACTTTCAGTCAGTGTTATTGAATGCAGCATGAATATAGTATAAATAGAATGAGTCTCCCCGTCATGTTTGGAAGACTTAGATATATTTTGATGATCGCAAAATATGTGTATATCGTGTTGATACTAACCATATACTATTGGATTCATGCACGAGTTGGATACTGCAAACATAAACAGACCCTTTTGGATGCGGGCATCAATTTCACCAGCCGATTCGCTGAAAAAGAGACATAATATTTTAAAATTATCAAATAGCAAAACCAACCAAGTGGATATAGTCGGCGTTGTTTAACTTAAAACGATGTCAAGTTAAACGGCTAGTTACTACATGATGTATGCCAGAATGGTATAAAATATTTTTTGTAAACCCAATAAGGATATCTGAGATTTTACCTTGATATTCTCCCACATTTGCCTATGTAAGATTGGTTGTATGCTCATGTACGAAATTTCTTTCTCCCACCTTTGCCCATGCAAGGTAGGCTGTCAGCTCATGTACAAGGGGGTAGAACACGTGAATTGTGACGTCATTTACGTCATTGTATCAACATTTTGGCCGCGGCCAAATTGCAGCTATTATCCACTTCGATGATACAATTTTCATGCGTTCTGATTCTATTTAAGAGGTAAGCCAGATTTGCACAGTGCATAAGTCATACTTTTTTGCAGTTTTGTTGGTAACAAAAGCCATGTATGCTCCTCTGCTATCTGGTAAAAGCAAACAATTAGACACAAACAAATAACGTTTTGACAGCTGACACATTGACCTAATTAAAAAACTGGTGTCTAAGTAAAAAGGAAAACGAGTGAAAATATTTAAATAACATGAGCTGTGGGCTAGCTCATGAAATGCTTACTTACGAAATGATTACTTGCTTTTACAACGGGTGTGTCATAGAGAAAAGGCAAAAAAACTTTCCACATATGGGTAAATTTCAAATATGGCTGCGTCCTTGTTGTAACAAATATGCCGTCACAAGTCACGTGTTTCCCTACTTTGATTGTAAAAAATTATATGACCATGTGACTGCTTTCTAACATCGGCAGAGTAAAATATTATTTTATTCTGAAAAAAAGGTATTTAAAAGACCAATACATTGCGACTAAGTAACTCAAAGTCACCAAGCAAGGTTAATTGTCACTTACTGATGCCATATAAAGTTCATGACGTCACAAAACGCGCACTACGTGGCGATAATGACAGTTTGACGTTAATGGTAGAAGGCGCCTAGCAGGATTTTTTTTACATTTTGCAACTTAACTTATGATGCTCCACTCGTGCAATGTCACATCTCTGCGTATTCATGAACTTATGGGAGCCTTGTTTAACATAAACTGTGGTCTTTAATGATGGGCAAGAACAATAAGCAACTATTTGTGTGTGGGTGGGATAAATAAATTTCATCATTTGTGTTCAGTGGGTACAGGAAAATCCCAATCCAAAGGACCAACGTTTCAGTGGGAAGCAAGGCTTGCTGCATTTTCCACTCAACGGTCGACCTGAGGGTTGGGATTTTCCTGGAGCCACTGAACAGTAATGATCAATTATTTTTTCACATACCCATTTTACATTTAGCGACGTACTATATATTTTTTGTTGATGTTTATAGTCAGAGGCATATGCTGCACACATGTCAACTTTTGTGGGCATAAGTATCACAACTTTAAATAGCGATTAAACAGCCCTTTTTACAATGAACACCTATGAATGTTTCATAAAAATGGATTTAAAAGAACAACCTTATCAACAGCGATAAGTACGTTCGTTGAGGAAATTTAGTTTTTTTTTTCTTGCATCAACAAAACTCCCACCCCGATCCCTGGTGCATTCAGTCACTCACTGTTCAACGTCATTCGCAATGCATTCAGCAATTTCAAAACATTGAATAAATGTTTAATGTAAAAAAGCGCAGTTTTAATTTATATCACGTGTATGCCTATTTAACGGTTGAAATTTCAACATTGATTTTTTTCACGAAAGAATAGTCATGCGCCTTAACATTCTGCTCGTTTTATCGACTAGAGCAGAATATTTGTCTAGTCGGTACTAGCATTAACAAGGTTGTGCAGTACATTATTACTCAGTCACGCACGGACTGAGAATAAATAGGTAATACAATAGCAAACGAAGTGTCGTGTAAAGTCTGTTCTAAGGCGGCTTCACAGACGTGAGTAACACGCAAAATTTTGTAAAGATTCGAGCAAGAGATCTTGCCATGCTGATTTGCACGTCGTCATTGCTATGGGGTATACTGCACTGTATAAACTCACAGCACGTTTTTGCCAAACAAAAAAGAAAAAAGTTTGGTGTCATGTGGGCTGGACGGCAGGTACTTCGGCAATGAGAAGATCTAAGGGTCCAAGGTATCACTGTACGATTAGGCACCGTGAGCGTGATTGCGGGTGCAATAAGATTTATGAGCATTAGAAACAAGTACGGGCGTACTTTGGTCAACCCCAATTTTTGCTCTGCTGATACCTGGTCATGATTTATTTTATATACTAGAAGCTCTCCTTTAGCCAGACAGCTCCTGTAAGTTTCAGTTAATTCTGTATTGTTTCCACTTTGGGAAAAGAATTTTTCTAGGTCAGTGTATTCTTGGGCCCGAGCGGCAGGAAATTTGAAAAAAAGTACGGTCTCCACAAACTGTAAGATATTTTAGAAAATCAATCTGGCGAAACCTGGGCTTTCACTGTTTATTTTGTTTCTCTTGTGTTTTTGAACAGGAATGAGTGTTGATTAATGATCAAGGAGATGTCCTGTAGAAATAACGTGTGTATTTTGAGCATTAAACTATATAGGAAAATGCAATAGTACTGTGAGACCTTAAGTAAGCTGTGTTACTGGCAGGGCTTTCACAAGCATTTCTTAAATAATTCTTATGAAGGTCTACAACGTCCTTCCATGTCACGCTGCTCATTTGCTCACATTAAAGCGCGCCAACATGCAAACTGTGTTTGTTTTCTTTGTTATAAGTTAAAGCTACATACTCTGTAACTATGAACATTTTACGAAAAAAATTATTTTCTTCTTAAATCATTCGTAAAAGTAGAATCAAGCTATGTTTTCACAATAAACAGGTTCAGTACAGCTGAAAACTGCATGGAAAAGTGAATTATCTTATCAAAAAGGTGTATTTTTCTCTTGTTGGTAATTATTTTCGTCCCTCCAATAATTCTAGACCGTTGAATTTTAACATAAATACAGTTGTTTTGATAGTGATAACTTGTTAAGATTTACGAAAATGGTAAAATGTTTACCTGAATTTGAGTATTTTTACTGTGTTCTTGAAAAATAAAAACATTATTTTTAAAATTAGAAGATCAAAAGTTACAGACTATGCAGCTTTAAGAATAGACTAAAATATATCATGTAGGTTATCTCGCATTTGCAACTGTCCTCTTGTAGCTTATCTTGTATTAGTTACACTTGTCTCACATAGGTAGCGATGTGGGACAAATTTTGTCGACGGCAAGCTACCATAGGCGCCACTCTGTCTTGTAGGCATTAGTTTGTGTGGAAAAGAATCTCACCTTTCACTCATGATAGATTATTATACCAAGCACTGGTTTTGCCAAATGCATGAATTGAATTGTTATCGAACATGGTTAAATGATCCCTTTTTTGGCTCGCGCATTTAAACACGAATCAATGGTTTTATCAGAATAAAATGTAATTGATTCGTAAATTCTTACTTTGTGAAGCAACGGATTGATGACGTAAAAGTTCTAATAAAAGTAGCTGCGTCCTTGGTAATCAGATAGCAGTATTGTATTCATTTATCTTCTAATGACATGTAAAATAAGTAAACAGCTATTATAGTTAAGAAAGCGTAACAGAAAAAAATAGTTCACAACGAAAATATGTGTTGTAAATATTCAAAAGAATCATTGAGACGGTTCTTTTGAGCACCCAAAATATATGCTAAAATTATGAGTAAGAAAATATTTACATTTCTACGCTGACAATTTTAATTTATCTTAACCTATGATCCACAAAGCTTCAGTGCGTGATGCTTGGCTTACAGATTTAAACCAGAAAATGAGAAATTGATACTTATCGAATTTACGATCGTCGAAGGCTCAAACAAGTTGGAGTTAAAGACAAATTAATTCGTTTTCATCGTCAGAATGCATAGCAATTCAAATTGACCTACCTGTCAACCCACCACCACACAGCTATGACGAAGTATGGAGTCCAGCAGAATATGAAAACGCCCACTGCAAATAAAACAATAATCGAATATACGTTAAGAATTGATTACAAGTATGAAATATGTCAAGGGGAGACAACTTAGTTCTTGTCCTGCTGTACAAGAGTTATCCTTTTTGAAAACATTGTAAATCCCAATCAGTTGGCTTCTAACGAAGCCACCTGATGAGGATCTACACTGCTTACAACTTTAATGCTATAAGTTAGCAGGATAAAAATGGGGAGGATTGAGGTAGATTAAAATATTCAGCATGACAAGGTTTGCTTAACTATTTTTCATTAGTTAAACAAACTCAATGTTTTGTGCTTGCTGGGGCTTTCATTAAATATCTAAACGTTTGAATGAGTTATTGTCTCTTGAAGCAACATTAACCAAACCGGAATAATTTAAGTATTTGTCAACTCTGATATTGCTTGACAATATTTACCTGGCACTCATTAATTTTCGACATCATTCGGTCACGGTCGGTGTGCAATCGCTATTTTAATCGATTAATGTATGGAACAAGAACCCTTCAGCAAGTTGATCTATCACCGCTTAGGTAGCGGTGCAGCGATACTATGGTAAGCTCATATACGAGATTACATGGTCCTGTTGGATGTAGTTAAATTTTAAGCAAACCTTTTAAATATAAGTTTTTGTTAAGTCTTCTGATATTGTTTATTGCAATTTTTCTTGTTTATGAGGGTCATCCAATTAATAGAGGGAATTATCTTACAATGCAAGAATCCTTAGCATCAAAACATCGCAAATGTAATCATTACGTGGCATAACTTGTCGGACATGCAGCAGCAAAACCAAAATTTTGTTGAAAAGTGAGGTTGCTTGTCGCTTAGCAACGAAAATGTGATGCTGAAGCCAGCCTGGCCAGATTTTCCTCATACAAAAACCTAATGCTAAACAAATATAGTCTGCCATTTAATTATTATCATTTATTTGAACATAAATTTCCTATAATCAGTTATAGTTTAATTTTTCTCAATTTTGCATATAAAATATGGTCATTAACATGTATAAGTTAGTCATTGTTGCCCTGGCAACCACGCTATTGTGGGAAATTGGACTATTTGTAAAGTCTATACTTATCTGTTGCTAGGCAACAATCGACACATGTTTTACAGATACTGTTTTAAAACATAGAATATGTTCAATAATGTTAGGTTGATTTAAAACTTATATACCAGCCAAAAATAATTTGAGGGCAAATTCATGACCCATATCCCCATTTCTGATTCCACAATTTTTGCACTTTTGTTGCTTTGTTACGCTAAATGTACCTGTCAATTTGACATTTTTAAAAGAAGGCAAGGAATTTTACAGAATTATTACCATATGTTGTAGTTTATAGAATAGATTCTTTTTGGAACTGATCTGCAAATGCCAGTAACCATGGCAACCATTTTAAGGCATCCAGCCAGGTAAGCTTATATAGTTGCTAAGCAACATCTCATTCCTTCAAATATTTTGATATTTCGTTGCATGCATAACAAGTTATGCCACATTATGGTCATATTTGTGATGTTGAAATGGTACAAACTCCTACATTTTAAAGAAATTCCCCCTATTTATTGGATGACCCTCGTTTTTTTGATAATTTGTTTAATATTTCATATATGGTTTATTCTTCAAGTTTAGTTATATTCTATGAAATGTATTGCCATACAATGCAATACAATACCAATACAATTCACTCTGTTCCACTGGTTGTGTCTGTAGCATGGCCCATGCGCGCTGTTTCTGTACAGCTACTGTCGTCTAAATCAGTCGCGTCATCAGCTAGGTTGATAACGATTTTGTCTATAGTTTTGCCCACCGAATGATCGCTTGTGGTCATTTTTTTTAAAAACATTACCTTCTCCACGTGGTCACAAGCGTAGTTGTTTTTATGTTTTCTTATTCAACATAATGATTCCTACATGTAATTACACGTTTTTAAAAAATATACGAGCAGAAAAATATGCCTTATGATAAATGATCTATACGTGAGTCGGTAAGTCTTGTAAAATGGTGAAAGTCACGAGCAAATTACAACCTAAATTATTTATGAAAATAATGATTAACGACTTGTTATTAGACTCGAAGCCACCAACGCAACCTTGACATCTATAGAATATGTACACGGAGCTAATCCGTACAGTGATGGACAGTGGATTAGAAAATGTATTCCTCTAAAACGAATTGCTTTCCTAATGGTTGGAAATGTTGTTGTTTTGTTGCTTTACGTCCCAAGTCAACAGCTATGGTCATTGCGGGATGGTCAGTTTACCTAACCACACTTTTTCCTGGGCAGGCTTGAACAAGCGGTTAACCAGTAATTCGTGCACATACTTTCGCTTGTAACTGACAACAACCCTTCTTGAATGAATCAGCGGAAGGGAGGAGAATGACCGTAGAAATCATTTCATGATCAATCTCCACGAAAGTATTGGACCGGACCGGGATCGAACTCGCGACCCCTGGATCTGCAATCAGACACGCATCTGTAGCCAGACACGTTACCGACTGCCTAGGAAATAACACAATTATAGGGTTAATACAGCATATGCATGAGTGCCAGGTAAATATTGTCATACAATACATTTGTAATCAAAATATATTAGGGAGCGCAGTGGCTCAGTGGTAGAGTTCTTGACCCAAGACCGAGGGACCGTGGGTTCGAGCCTCAACAGCATCACTGCGTTGTGTCCTTGAGCAAGAACATTAATCCTAGCTTAGTTCTGGTTCAACCCAGGAAGACCCGTCCCTTTATAACTGAAATATTGTTGATGGGACGTAACGAATCAAATCAAACATACAAACATCAAAACATACGCTTATTTAATATTGATATTTGGATTGTCCTACTCCCCTTTCTAATGGCGCGAATGTCACTGGAAAGCTTCAAAATTTCAAATTGGACTTAAGTCTCTCTTGCGCCAAGGACTTTCAGAACCTGAATTCTATGGTGACTTGGTGTATAAATTAAAGAGGATTGTTGGCTCTGATAATTTTTCAGCGCAGTTCATTAAAACACTTTCCCATTATAAAAAGATTGGCTACAACATTAATGTATTGCAGCAGACTGCATGCTCGGTGGTAAACCCAATCACGGTTGGAAACTTTGCTTTCCTCTTTAATTGCACGCCAGTGGGTCGGACTTCAGCCTCTATGACGGTTCCGACTTTAAGACTTATCTATTGTCTAGATCGTAGGGGCCTGATGCTTTGGCTGTTGTCAGGCCCACCAGGGTTTACCTGTTGGATTTCTTTTGCTACGGTATTCAGTTTTATTTACTGTTGAGTCCTTATCTTTGCTTTATCTCCTTTTTATATCTTGATTTATATCTTCTAGGATATGATGCATTGATAAGTTAGGGGTGTTTCATGCAAACCAAACATCTATGTGTCTTGATTCACATCTGAAATAAGGGTGAGGTTGGTGCACCGTTAACCGGTTTAAGCACTCCAGTAAAATATTTTACTGAACGTTCCAAGGCGCTGCTTCTTTTGTGGATCTTTTATGTTATTTCTGCCTTGTTTTGTTATGCTTTCATGCACGTCTGCTTAATGATGCCTTGTGGTAACCTGCTTAGAAAGGGCTGACCTCTTGGCTCTCGTTTGTGATGTCTCATTGTGACGTTGTCACTTTCCCATTGGTGTCCTGGGTCAGGTGTGGTGCTTGATTGTATCAATTCCTGATCTCTGCCCTCTCTCTTACTTCAATCTTCACACAATCTAATAGTTCAGGTTTTTTACCAGTGTGGTTGATACACGTTTTATTTTTTCTGGCATTTGATTAGCGTATATCGTCTGATTTACCCCAACCTTCAAAGTAGTGTGTATACTGGCTCCTGCGGATGCTTCTACTTTTTTGTCGTACTAGTTTAAGTCATGGGTCGGTTATCGCCATTTACCTTTTGTCTGATTCCTCAAGACAGTTCAAATCTGGCTGATAAAGTTAATCAATTTCACCTTTTGCCAAAGAGTGGCGAGATTTGTATACAATTGTTTGGAACTTGGGCTTCAGAGCTTAACCTCAGTTATTTGAGATGTTCTAAGGAGTCTCTTTTAAATGCAACACGCAGAGCTTCTGAATAATAACGCCGATAGTTGTACATTGATTTTTCACACTTTAGTGGGTAATAGGCTGCCGTTTATTTATTGTTGTATTTGCCTTAAGTATTTAGCATCGTATTATGGTTGTATTATATTTTGGGCAAAAAAATGATCTTTTTTATTCTTGTCCTGTATTTGCATGTGACTGACACAAACCCAGGGTCAATTTTGTAATAATTTCTTTTGACTATTAAGGAGGGCGATGATCCCTGTTTCTGTCTTGTAAATTAAATTGGTGTACAACTGTATAGATTCGTTCTCATCCACCCTCGAGATACCAGTTTCAGTTACTGTTATTCTCTATGGTAGATCAGAAGTCTTTTTTTGTTGATGTATTTGTCTTCGAATTCGCATAGATTCATTTTTGTATTTTATACATACAAATAAATGCATTAAATACAGTCTCTGAAAGGCCAAAAATTATATTCTTTATGCTTGTCCCGTGGGTCTTTCTTTCATTTAGACATTAATAATTATGGCCACTGGTAAAATATAGTTGTATTTAATATCTGCAGTTTTCAAACTTCGCTTAGTTAGCGAAATTCTGTTTCTGCTTTTTCTAACAACAACAGAAAATCTCAAATCTCATTTTCTGTGTGCAATACAAAAATGTAAGTTGATCTGTGTTTGTTTTATCTCCTTTTTAATATCTAGATTTGTGTATGTACTAGGAGACGATGCATCGTAATGTTATGTATGAATCATGCGAACCAAGCATCTATGTGTTTTGATCCACATCAGAATTAAGGATGGAGTTTGTACCGATAAACATGTTTAAGCCCTCCAGTATTTTTTACTTACCGTTCCAAGGCGGTGCTTCTTTTGTGGGTAATTTTGATATTTGTGTTTCATCTTTGTCTTTGTTATGCTGCCTTGTCTGTACCTTGCAGCCTTGTGATTACCTGCTGGGAAAGGGATGACCTCTTGGCTCTCTAGTGTGTGATATTTTTTTGTTGTTTTGACACTTTTCCAAATGGTGACCCGGGCTAGGTGCAGGTGCATCTTTGCCTTCTTCGTTATTTGCCTTATTCCTATCATTAATGAGTTTAACGTCCTATAGAGCTATTTCTGAACCCTACTCGGCATGTGCAGTATTGGGACTTTATTACAACACATAATAAGGATTTGAAACAGTAATAAAATAGGTTTAAACACGAATTAGCTTGACAGTGATTATGCACCAGAAACGTTACAGACTCTTCGAGGCTTAACATTCACAGCGGTTTATTATCAAATAACTAAGTTTCACTGGATGACCTGATTCGAAGGTTCATGACCGTTGCTCCATTCGCGGATCCAGAAATCTTTGTCAGAGGGTATCTAACTCTGAAAACGTTTTTTTAGTTGATGAGGGGAGGACACAGGATACATATAACACTCAAAGCGGGTCATTATCGGTTTACCAGCAAAATGCCATTTGATGATAGCCCGACAATGAATGCGTGCTTGGTAGCTTTGTGATTTTCTAGGGGATCCGGACCAGTATTCTTAAAAACTATATATACTCAACAAAAAAAGTTAAGGAAATCTCAGAAAACCATGCAACTTAAGAACACATAAGCAAACAATTATTCAATTTTCATTTATTTGTTTAGATACATGTCATCCGTTGAGAAAAATGTTTAATTTAGTTTGCTAGCACCAATACCTTTGTTGTTGCACAGTGTCAAGTAACCTAGGGGTCATAGTCATTTTTCGCAAAAATGACCACAGAGTATTCCCTCATAAACACATGAAAAACATGTAAGTTTTCAAAACTTGAAGTGCAATTCCTTTGAATGTCACATGAAATTAACTTGATAGCCTTAAACATTACATTTCGAAGATGAGAAAGCCTTCATCAGTAACGAGAGACAGTCAGACTGTCCCCAGTCAGTGGCAAATTAGGACTAGCACCGGTTTCGCATACTCTGAATACTGGTGAGGGATCAGCATCAATATCTCATGCAACACTGCATCGAAAAGCTTGGGGTTTCTTGATGCCATTATTATGCGTTGGACCCTCTGTCCAAAATTGTCATAGACATGTTAAAATTTTAGACATGTCTGATGACCGAACTGACCAGTCAATGCGCAAAACATTGTTTTTGCTATTTCTAGTGAGGTGTATTCTGGCATCGTCATCCTAGGCCTAGTACTGTCACTGGTTTTCGCACAAAAAAGCAGGACAACAGACCTCAACACCTAATCCATGAACACTGGACTGATCAAGTGTCCGTCTACAAGCACCTGATCTGTCGTCCTAGGTTTTAAACATCTCCATCTCCCGAGGGACCTGGCGAAGGATAATGGTTGAAAACCTATGTTTGCTCCGTATATTGAATTTTTGCTAAAAATGGAGTGAAGACCAGTCAACTTTGAAATGAATTTACTAAGCTGCTATGGGCACTACAGACCCAGATAAAGCGTCAATATAAAGAAAAATGGTCATATTATACTATTGTGAAATTCAAATGTCTTTAAATGTTTTAGAACTTTTGTCATAGCCCCTCGAACACAATTTCCTTAACTTTTTTTGTTGAGTAGGGGGTGGGCGGTTCGGACACCCTATCCCCCATTCCACCTCTGGATCCGCGCATGTGCTTGCGTAACTGGCATGAGAGATAAATTCTAACAGAGGTTTTGATGAGTAAAGTGGCTCAGTGGTAGTGCATTTGACTGGAAATCAAAGATTCCTGGTCGAAGCCTCACCAGAGGGGCTGCTTTATGTATTTGAGCAAACATTTTAACTTCTATTTAATACTGGCTCAATCCAGGAAATATCCCGACGTTACAGAACAATTGATAACTGAGCGCAGTGGATCAGTGGTAAAATATTTGACTGGAGGTCGAATATTCCTGGTCTAAGCCTCACCTGAGGGCTGTGTTATGTACTGGAGCAAAACATTTAAGCTTCTATTTAATACTGGTTCAACCCAGGAAATATCCCGACGTTACAGAACAATTGATAACTGAGCAAAGTGGATTAGTGGTAGAATATTTGACTGGAGGTCGAATACTCCTGGTCTAAGCCTCACCTGAGGGCTGTGTTATGTACTGGAGCAAAACATTTAAGCTTCTTTTTAAAACTGGTTCAACCCAGGAAATATCCCGATGTTACAGAACAATTGATAACTGAGTGCAGTGGCTCAGTGGTAGAGTATTTGACTGGAGGTCGAATATTCCTTCTCTAAGCCTCACGTGAGGGCTGTGTTATGTACTGGAGCAAAACATTTAAACTTCTATTTAATACTGATTCAATCCAGGAAATATCCCAACGTTAGGAAACAATTCAGTGATGACTGAGCGCAGTGGATCAGTGGTAGAGTATTTGACTGGAGGTCGAATATTCCTGGTCTAAGCTGTGTTATGTACTGGAGCAAAACATTTAAACTTCTATTTAATACTGATTCAATCCAGGAAATATCCCAACGTTAGGAAACAATTCAGTAATGACTGAGCGCAGTGGATCAGTGGTAGAGTATTTGACTGGAGGTCGAATATTCCTTGTCTTAGCCTCACCTGAGGACTGTGTTATGTACTGGAGCAAAACATTTAAACTTCTATTTAATACTGATTCAATCCAGGAAATATCCCAACGTTAGGAAACAATTCAGTGATGACTGAGCGCAGTGGATCAGTGGTAGAGTATTTGACTGGAGGTCGAATATTCCTGGTCTAAGCCTCACCTGAGGGCTGTGTTATGTACTGGAGCAAAACGTTTTAACTTCTATTTAATACTGGTTCAACCCAGGAAATATCCCAACGTTACGGAACAAGTAATACATCAACTCAAACAAACACACTCAAAATAAGTGGTTTATATCACTATGAAGACACATGTCGTAGTGCTCAGAAACATACTAGTAATTTGTTAACCGATATAAGCCTAGCATACTTATTGTGGGACGTAGGCTAGTAGTGCAGATCCAGACCAGACGTCATAAAACGCGGCGTCTGATCAGGGTATCCACTGTTTGTTTGCAGTATGTTCTATTAAAATTTGAACAAAAAGGAAAGACACCACCCAAAATCCCTTAAAACTGAAATGGACTGATTGATAACGATAGGAAATTCTATTCTACTTTAATGGGATAAGCATGCTATCGAATCAGGCCCCCAGCTAAGAGTGCGTAACTGAAAATTATTTTTCTTATTTCTCAACCAAAACATATGTTTTTTGGGGTACTCAAAAGAACCGTCTTATCGAGACAGTTCCTCTGAGGACACAAAACACATGTTTAAACTAATGAAATAGAAAATAATCGCAATTTTACGCTTAAATTTTTGCTTAACCAGCCATATGTCGAATCACAAAAATGATCGTTGTTTATGCCGGCTCATTTCCGTTGTAGTTGTGACACCACTACCCCCCCCCCCCCAAAGTATATCTGATTGGATGTTTTTTTTATTGGTGAAGAAAACCCCAAGCATGTTTAATAAACACATGTGTGATTGGACGAGCTGCTCATAGCCAAGTTTCAAAAAATGATGGTTTAAGAATTCCTGCTGTGTCGAAGGACCAATGGGAAAGATCTACGTAGATTGTGGGGGGTTTTGTCCCTCACTCACCCACCCCATCCCTCCCCCCCCCCCCCCCAAAAAAAAAAAGTAAAAAAAAAATGTTTTTATTTTACAATTTCTTCTTATTCGTTAATAATAGAACAATAGCCCAAGTGAATACTAGCTTGACTTTTACCGTTGCTTTGGTAACAAAATGGCTGCCAAAGTAGGCTGGACAGTTCGGAACTAAGAGAGAAATTAACACAGGGCACGGGAAAATACCAAATAGATATTTGAACAAATGATAAGAATTATCAATTCACACAACATATCAAAATTGTTTTGGGGTATTTAGTTATGCTGGTATCCAGTTTTTAAAGAACACATCTCCAAAAGCCTCAAACCTGGTCTAAGATGGTCGTTGCTCTATTTTAAGCCTAATTTTGCAGCCATATTTTTCTTTCTATAGCAGCGGTAAAAGTTGAATAAATACCAGGTTTACCTGCTGGGAAAGGGCTAAACTCTTGGCTCTCTTGTGTGTGATGGTTTCTTGTGTTTTTATCAGATTCCGGTCAGGTGTGGTACTTGATTGTATCGATTCCTGGTCGTTGCCTTCTTACTCACTTTTACTCTTAGGTTATTCTTCTAATAAAACCAATCAGAATAAATTGGTGACACGCAACTTTCAATGTTTGGCATTAGAGGTGGCTAAATGCACTAGTATATTAGTCCCTAAAAGCACATGCATGTATCTCTTTACGAGTATCACTTCTATTAGCCAGTTGGATTGTGTCAGGGTTTCTTCGCTGTTTCTTTGAATATAGTGGGTATATTTCGCCATCGTGATCAATCGAAAATAAAATTGCCAATCACAAGTCTAAAACTGGGGATCTTGATTCGATGTCTCTTAAATTTTGTGATATTTTGTTGGCGGCTGCGTTATCACACCGGATAGGCGACAATCGAATACGTTATATATACATGTACTATCGACGAACGTAAATCAATATTGCTAGAAACAGAGTTTTCGCTTGCCATTTGTCGCCCGACTGGCGACAACTGGCAATCTAAACCACTGTTTTTAGCGATTTTTGATCCGCGTTCGTAGTTTGTTAAGAGCGTTTTCGATTGCCGCCTATCTGGTGTGGTTATGTCCTTAGATAATGATACTTTTGGTTATCCGTTAACCCTTGTCATGCGGGATATTGTTTGTACTACATACCCCTACCCTCAATTCCAATCTTGTTAATCTGCAATATTCCAGTCATAAGCAAATCACGTGGATCCTGATCACATGGCCTCGCCAGAAGCCAGCTGATATGGATCTAAAGTGTTAAAAAAATAATGCATACATGGGTGTACTTTAAAGGTCGTTAATATGCCAGTATAGACGACTCTAAGTAGTAATGGGTGTCACTCTGAGCCATTTTTAAGCCTGAACAAACATTAAGTTTTTTTCAGGATAAAATTGGCACAGAGATGACTATCCTGCCAGTTCTTTTCAGTTTAAAAAGAAAATGACCAATACTACTACTCTATCTAGCCAACTTACAAAATTATACACAGTCTCGTCTCGGTCACAGTGTCAGCCCGATTTTTCGATGGCATGGCTCAGTTTCTGATTCAAAGACCGGAATGCTTCTAACATTGCTATTGGAAACATTACAGAAAAGTAATTGTCCAAGGTCACTCCGAAATCGAATGTCAACAATCTGTCATAAGCTAGGGCGCTTAATTTTCGATGTTTTGTGAACGCCAAATATTGATTATGGGTTATCTAAGATATAGAGCAGCACGACTTCTACCATAAACTAGGTGACGCACAGTCAAATGTATAATTAAATTATATTCATAATTCCAAGCAAAAAGTGAGTGCGTATGACCAGAAAATATCACAATCGCACACTGAAGACCAACCCAGGGCACTGTGAAAAAGAGACATGGAACACTAACAGACAAGTGGCACCAAGAAGACAACTAAAATAAATTAGCCAGCTCTCGTTTCCCCAGCGAGATGATTGAAAAACTAGAACGGACAATAAATACTCTACAACCAAACACACAGACCTACACACAATTGGAATAACAATAAACAATTGAAAACTTGCTCGAAACATGTAAAAGTATGGTGTATGTTTGTCGTCAGGCCATTCCAATGTGCCTATAAACAGATGTCTCTTGAAGAAAAAAAGTTGCATTGACTATAAACTATTGATCAGTGTTCATAGTGTTTGCTCCCATTATAAAATGTAAACTGAACTGCACTGGAATATATGTAGCACACGTAAAAAGCAGACGACATTTTCAGGACTAAACGTATTGGCGAGCGTTAGGATGCGCCAATGTATTTTAACGTTTAGGGGCAAAGTTTTGGGGCCATCGTTACACGCAAGTGGTTACGTATTGGTATCATATGTAAATGTGGTGCATCTATTGGGGTACTGTAATGCGCGGCAACATCATCACACAGAAAACGAAAGAAAGTACCTACATGTAATAATACTACGAAACCGTCACGTGACGGCTTAAGTATTCACATTAATTCGAGCGTAATTTATATTCAGAATCCTTAATGAGAATGCGCAATCACAATTATAAGTATTTCGCCAAGAGAGTTCCATAATTGTAAGCCTCTTAACAGAGTCGTTCACTGCGATTGAAGAACGCTCTTAATTATTCAATACTTCTCTGAAAGAACTTGGTCAGCTAAAACTTTACAGTTCGGTGATAAGGATATACATTGTAAGCCATTGTTCAGAGCTTATCGATTGTTGTAAATATGGTTAGATCCATTTGAAATTTTGTCTTTGTCAAAAGGTAAGTGAGTATGATCAGGATATACCAAAATCACACACTGCAGACCAACCCACGTCATCGGATTACTGCGTGACTGTTTTGTAACTGATCGTCTACATCATTGATAAATACATAAGACATTGAAACATATGAGCCACGTCATAGGTATATGAGCCAGTGCATGAGATTTCCAATAATGTGGTATGTGTGACCAGCAAAGCCTCATATCAGCCTGCGCATGCGCGCAGTCTGATCAGAGCCTTTGCTCGTCACTTGAATATTCTATGACTGTTAAGCTACTGACTGAAGATAATTTGGAGTCTCTTAGCTTAAAGGGAGGCTGTGCAGGCTCGTCTGAGTCTACACTTGTCAAAAGGCCACATTGTTGGAAATCACATGTCACAGCTCAATTATAAGAATTAAATGTAAGGGAGGGATAGAAAAAAACTGTCCCGATGATCACCGTTTGGCATAAGGAGACTTGGCAAGTGATGACAAAGGGTGATACCGAGGGACATTTTTTTCTATCTCATCTTCACTCTAATAAAGAATTGTTAGCAATAACAGCAACAGCAATGTGTTTCGATAAGAATATTAATAGCCCTTACCCTGTGCGAGAAGCACGATCCGCTTACTACGTTTGCTGCTTGTATGCTAGTGCACTACAAACTCATTTTACCAGGAAGGAAGCAATATGAGCCATGACCAGAATGCACCTAAAGGGTAGTCTTGTCGTGACCCATATTGTTCTCAGTTTCAGTTTCATCATGGAAGCAAATAATATGGGCCTTGATCAGAACGCTCACAATGGGCCAATCTGGTCTTGGTCCATAGTATTAGCAATATCGCACACCAGGATCAAGAACAAAACATAGTTCAGTCCAATTATCGCCATAAATAACGGTAAAGGGATAACAGTGAAATGTTATCAAATATGTATTTGGTCAAGAAAGTGTGGTCCGTTTACTACTTCGGTTTTATGTATTTAAAGCTGCATACTCTGTTACTATGAACATTTTTCGAAAAAAAAATATTTTCTTTTTAAATCATTTGTGAAAGTAGAATAAAGTTATGTTGTCACAATAAATCTAATTTCTACAGCTGAAAACTGCATGGAAAAGTGAATTATCTTAATATAAAAACAGGTGTTTTTTCTCTTGTTTGTAATTATTTGCGTCCCTCCAATAATTCGAGACAGTTAATTTTTAACATAAAAGCTGTTGTTTTGGCACTAATAATTTGTTAATTATTACGAAAAAGATAAAATACCTAAATTTTAGTAGTTTTACTGTGTTCTTGAAAAATAGAAACATTATTTCTAAAATGAAAAGATCAAAAGTTACAGACTATGCATCTTTAAGTGCCTTTATCATGGGAGCAAGCAAACAATATGAGCCATGATCAGGCTGCTCCTAAGTGAGTTGTCTGATCCTGGCCCATGCTGTTCGCACTAAAGTCTTTAGACTATTTTATCATGGCAGCAAACAATGTTGACCTTGATCAGATTCTCCTAATGGGTAGTCTGGTGTTGGCCAGTATTGTTTGCAATCTTCAATAATCAACCAGAGTAAAATGTGAAACGCCAATTTTGTAAGTTAATCTGTTGACAAAATAACAACCAGTTTCCCGACACAATATCAGAATAGGTCCATAGCTTTCTAATATAAAATTATTGTAAAGAGATAGACTCTTCCTATCAAGGTGACATATAGGTCCATTGGGCCGGGTGCTTTATAATTGTATAATTTAATATTGTATTATATCATGTATGCACATGTCACTATAATAATCTCATTACTTACTTACTTACTTACTTACTTACTAAAGAATTATTTTTTTTGCTCGCCTGTGAATTACGCATTTTTATTTTATAATAGGCTCTCAGAAGTTCCTGAATACACTGAGATGAACTATTATATTGAAACGTCACTTTGACATAACTATGGCGTCACTTGACGATCATTGCACGAGGTCTAATCTAACAAATGTTCAACCCTTGCGTGACAGCCTAAATAAGATATAAACTTCTGTCTCCGGCTAAAACCTATACTCGTAGCCATACCCGTTGTGCAAGTACCCCTGTTCTGATAGAAACAGACCAGTCAGTACATGCATGAAGCCAAATCAGCGCCTTCGTTTTTGGCTGTGTTTGGCTTATATCATATGTACTCAGTACATACACATCATTTCAACAATGTCATACGATTTAATGTGTTTGCTTTTATTACTTCCTAAAGCATGTAAAGCACTAGATGTGAAAAATTCACAGTTTATAAGCTTTTGTCCATAAAATCGTTCAAATTTCCAGGCAGCATTTAATATGTTGCAGTTATATTCTTCATCTACCGACGAATACGACAATATACTAGTGAATGTTGTCAAATTCAAGATGATCACCACTATCGGAGTCTGTTGGTCTGCAATTGTCAATGCGAATTGCTGTTGCAGCATACAGTACAAGTCTTAGAGCAGATGTGCAAATAAAAGATTGTTAGTCAGAATGATTTAAGTGCATCTTTAATGATGAGCAGCATGGTTTTAAAAGGCTATGTTCTGTTCCATCTGCTCTTCATCATACATTAAATGACTTTTGTCGAAAACAGTCCACACGAATTTTGTTGATGTCAACATACAAAGGTTTGTCTTGACGCTACATGTTACACACAAATTGCTAATTACAAAAGTCCCTAGGTATGACGTAACATGCATCCCCCACTCCAGTTTTATGAGGCTGCCACAACCTGGGTGGCAGCATTAGAGAGCAGCCATCTTCCTACCGATGCTTTGACGTTCTAGCTATCATGGCTTGGCAGATGACTCTTTCTCTATAAGGAAATGGCAGGGCACACTGCCCTCGTTCTTGAAGGTGGAATCTCAGATGTCTTCAATATCTGAGTTGGGATAGCCAGGTCATGCAATAAGAGAAAAACTTTGTGCACAAAGTAATTATGTCGATCTCAACAAATGAAGCTATGTTAGGTGATGCTGTCAGAAAACAGATTTATGTCTGTGGCATATCCGGCTTGGTCTCCTGACAGATATGGGGGCAAGTATCTGAGAAAATTTAGAACAGGCATTGCCAATGCCCTAAATGGGGAGTCTGTGAGTTGGTGGTAACCAAAGCACGCAGAAAAATAGACCATTGTCATATTGTATTAATAGACCTTTCGCTTACTGTAAAGGCGGCAACTTAGATATTCATATCTGGGCGTGGTTCGGCTATTTCATCTGCTAAACAAGGGAGATCAGGCTCTATTTATAATTTGGTAAAGAATAAGTAAGTTTTTTTGGGCCACGCAAACATGCCTGCATTTCATGAAAAACCTAACCGTATACGCACTGAACTCACATTTATTAACCCTTAAAGCGCATAATCACAAAATGTATGTTTTTTCGTCCACTAAAATATTTGAAGCCTCGTTGACAAACAATGTGGAGCCAGATCAGACTGCTCCTGTAGGAGCAGTCTGATCTGGGTCCACAATGTTTGCCTCTATGCTTTGTTGAATAGACATTTTCAGATGCAGTTATTTTGCTGGCGTGTTACGATCTAAATAATGTGTTTTGCTTCTATACTGAGGTAATTGCACAAGATGATACAGTTACTTTTGAATGAAACCACGCCTCATTTTCAGCTTTTACCTATGTCTAAGGTTGACCAGTCCTAATTACGCATTCATGAGGTGCCGCCTTTACAGAAAGCGTAAAGTCTAATAATATATGTTTAGAACAAGTATCATCTTTATCTGTATTCATTGTATTTTCGTGGTTAAACTTGTTCTTAGGTTTAATGGCACAGGATGTGTTTGTCTTAGCAGTAATTACATGTCACAATTACCATGCGTAATTTGTTTACGCATATGCATATTGAGGAATATAGTTCACAAAAGTCGTTAGCCTTCCTTCTGAATCCATGTTATATAAAAATAGTCAAACAGTGATTGTAAAGTTGGTATCATGTATTTATACAAAGAAGTCAGTAAGAAGGCAAAGATCAGGAATCAATGCAATCAAGTACCACATCCGACCCAGAACACCACATGGGAAAGTGACAAAAAAGTGAAATAAAGTTTCAACAAAACCTATCTAAACAGGATAAATTTTCCAATTCCAATTCCAAGAAATTGAACGAGTCAATTTCAAATGTTAGGGCTATTGGTGGGTATGTTTATTTTTTTATATAGACCTTTATATGAGCAAACAGTGAAGACAATGATTGGAAGCCACAGTTTGAAGAGCCTGATCTGAATATGCACTGTCGCCTATGTCCCATTGAATGTACATGTATTTTGGATAATTTTACTATATTTGTGCAATAACTGTATTAAATTGATTTGAGCTGGTAGCCATCATAAGGTACAAGTTGGCATATGCGTACAGCGAAGAATCAAATCAGGTTGTTGTGCATCTACACATCCTGATCAATCTTAGTTTTCTGCTTGAAGAAAGATTGGACCCTTTGCAAACCTTAGAGCGCCCCTCTAAGACTCTGATCAGACTGCGCGCATGCGCAGGCTGATCTGAGTGTCTGATAGGCGCACATGCCAACATCGCGGATCCAGAAAGTTTTGTCAGAGGGGTTCCAAACTTGATACCTTTTTTAGTTGATGAGGGGATATAGGATCCAAATGGGCCATCATCCGCCCGCCAGCAAAACGCCATTTAAATGGCGTTTTGCTGACGTGATAATGATGGCCCAACATTGAATGCTGGCTTGGTAGCTTTGTGATTTTTCAGGGGATCCGGACCAGTATTGCAAAGAAACCCTATATTTTGTGATTTTTCAGGGGGTTCCGGTCCCCCCTGCACCCCTCTGGATCCGCCAATGTGCCAACGTTTACCTTGTGATGAACACAATTTGCTATAATTTTGTTTGGCAGTGTTGGACACTTCAAGCGCTCATTAAGGTTTTCTGTATACATATGCACCTCATTGGTTTCAAAAGTACCTACCAATCACTATCGTCATTTTCAAAGTTCTTGTTCTTGCTCGCTCGATATTTCCGACAGCTGAGCGCCGTAATCGGTTTATCTTCTGGGCTGAATTCAATTCTTGCATTTCCTCTAAAATAGAAATAACGATCAAATTAAGTCAAATTACTGGTCTAAGCAAATCAGTGTTATATCTTTGCCCAACGTTAATGATAGGTCAATCACTTAGGATACATGATTAACACTATAAAACTAGAGTTAGGTCATGATAAACCTGATTCCAACAGGCTTTGCATCCACAAATACTATACGTAAAACCAAAAATAACTTTACAGTGCTTCATTAGTGGAAACTCCCATTGCAATTTGATTGCCATTTTTCTTCTTAAACGATAGGACATTTTTATTAGATGATCTTGTCACTTACTCTCGGCAGAGGTCCAAACGAACCACTAATAGAAAGAAAATCCAAATGAAATCAGAGATACAAAAATGTAACGCGGTTAGAAATTGCAAAAAAAAAATACTTTTATTTTTTTCTAATTTAAAAGGAGTCAATTTCAAACTAAAGCAACTTTAAGATACTGCCAAAATCTAACCAAACGCCAAAGACACTTTTGACAGTATTTTTATGGGCAGTAGAAGTAAGTAAGGGTGCAAAGATCAGGAATCGATACAATCAAGTACCACACCTGACCCAGGATACCAATGGGAAAGTGACAAACTCACAGAAGACACCACAAACGAGAGCCAAGAGGTCAGCCCTTTCCCAGCAGGTGACCACAAAGCACATATAAACAGACGCGCACAAAGACATAGCAAACACAAGACAGAAAAAAAACACATAAAAGATCCACAAAAAAATACCGCCTTGGAACGGTCAGTGAAATATTTTACTGGAGGGCTTAAACCGGTTTAACGGCGCCAACCTCACCCTTAATTCAGATGTGGATCAAGACACATAGATATTTGGTTTGCATGAAAGACCCCTAACTTATCAATGCATCATCTCCTAAAACATATAAATCAAGATATAACAAGGAGATAAAGCAAGGATAAGGACTCAACAGTAAATTAAACTGAATACCGGAGCAAAAGAAATCCAACAGGTAAACCCTGGTGGGCCCGACAAACAGCCAAAGCATCAGGCCCCAACCATCTCATCAAAAGATAAGTCTTTAAGTCGGAACCATCATAGAGTCTGAAGTCCGACCTACCGGCGTGCAATTAAAGAGGAAAGCAAAGTTTCCAACCGTGATTGGGTTGACTACCAAGCATGCAGTCTGTTGCAATACATTAATGTTATAGCAAATCTTTTTATAATTGGAAATTATTTTAATGAACTGCGCTGAAAAATTATTAGAGCCAACAATCTTCTTCAATTTATACACCAAGTCACCATAGAAATCAGGTTCCGAAAGTCCTTGGCGCAAGAGAGATTCAAGTCTAACTTGGAATTTAGAAATCAAATCATAGTATCGTCTATAAAATTTTGAAAATGTTTTGCGAAGTTTATAATACCGATAGCCTTGTTTAAGAAGTTTCTGAGTTAACAATTTATTGCGAGTGTTGAAGTCAGCAACATAGCTAGATGCTCTAGCAAAACGAACGAGTTTAGAGATAAAGACTCCATAGGATGTAGAACGAGGAACATCACCATCTAAAAATGGGAAATTGACAATTTCAAAATCAAAGTGGTCACGTTTATCATAAATTTTGGTAGAAACAATATCATTAGAAATTGACAAATGCAAGTCTAAAAATGCGACTTCGGTATCAGAGGCATTGGCTTTATTAAGTTGGAACTCTGAAGGGTATATTTGACTAACTATATTATCGAAATAAACATTATTAATATTTAAAATGTCGTCCAAATATCTGGAAGTAGTGTTAAATGCATCAATAACATCAGCCTGCTTATCATCAGAAAGAGACATCATAAAGTCCCTCTCATAACAAAACAGGAATAAATCTGCAACCAGGGGAGCACAATTAGTGCCCATAGGAATCCCAACTACTTGTCTATAGAGCTTGGTGCCAAATCGAATAAAAATGTTGTCCAACAAAAAGGTCAGCGCATCACATACATTTTGACACGACCATGCATGATATTTTTTAGGTTTTTCTGAAGTTAAAAATGCATTTCTGTCATTACATGCAAGGTAAGGAGAGCCTTCTCTCTGAAGGCACTTTAAACAGCGTGTTCAAATCCTCAGCTAATTTAAGATTTTATGAGAAAACTCTGATATTGTGTTATGTACACCCATTTTTATATTAACAAATATATATTTACTCCCCTGGCATTTGTTTTGCTCTTTGTCATGTCTAGACACACTAATTGTTTGGTGTATTTATATGTGTATATATATATATATATATATATATATATATATATATATATATATATATATATATATATATATATATATATATATATATATATATATATATATATATATATATATATATATATATATATATATATATATATATATATATATATATATATATATATATATATATATATATATATATATATATATATATATATATATATATATATATATATATATATATATATATATATATATATATATATATGTGTGTATATATATGTATATATATATATATTGATGTCCAAGCTTAGATCATAAAATAGGATTGAAATTACCACTTGTTAGTCCAATCAGTGATTACCTTTTTCATCCAATCAGAAGCCAGGTGTGGACCAATCAATGATTACCATTTTTATCCAATCAGCAGACAGGAGAGTTAATTATCAGCCAATCAGATATTTGTTTAATGGAATAGCCCTTGAAATGAACTTGTCCATATATAAAGCATTGAAAGGAGTGCATTGAGTCAGTTGGCTTATGACTGCTGAACCGAAAGGTCTGAATAAGATCAATTGGAAGGCTACAAAGGCTATTGGACAGCTAAGAAGATATTATATACTGGTAATTTATCTACAAGGTGAGGAGTTGACTGAAACATGTCTACCGAGCTTTGTAGTTTATTTTATCACAGTATATAGTGACTGAGCATCAGGGATCTGGCTCATTGCAGCTCATTGTCTTAAAGGCTATTTGACAGACAAGAGCAAATATATATATTTAGTGGCTAGGCCTCTCATGAATCCTGTATAAGGCGATTGCGAGACCTAGCTCACTCTAGCTCATTTGTTTACAAGACAACTTTGTGGCTGCTCACATTGTGACAGCCTGTTTTATATATTTAACCTTGTAGTTGCTCCGGCAGTGTTGTCACTCCGGTAAATGTTGTACAACACAGTTTAATACTTATTTAGCTTTGGTTATTCCAACGGCTAGCTGCTTTGACAGCGTATTTATACTTATTTTCCTATATAGGATATAGACTGCTCTTGCAGTATTTGTCATAGTGTTGTACTTTTGTAGTCTTTGGGCTCAAAATAACAAGGTTGTTAAGGTTGTTTTGAATATGTCAGTTTGAGCTGCTCAATATTGCTCTGATAGTACTTTTGTGCTCACTGTGGCTCACTATATATATAAGTGATCAAGGGTTTACATTTTACTACTTGGACTGCTTTGATTATAGTTATTGTCAACTTTTGCTCATGTCATAATTTGTGAATGGTTTTATTATTAAACACCAAGTAGGTGACTCAATCATTGTTTGGAGCAGATAGCTCTGTCTTAATTGGGAAAAATTATTTATAGCTCATTTGGGCTCATTGAAGCTCAGCTCTTTTGATTTATACTACTTTCTTGTTGCTCCTAGGCTTGCAAAGCATACCTGGGCGTAACAATTGGGGGCTCGTCCGGGAGACATTGATAACGATAAGTGTATTTTTGTTTTCCAAGTAGTGAACCCTCATACTTTTCCTTAGTGGGACATTTTATTTAAAATGGATCCACAAGTTGAAGACTTTGTTAGTGAGCCAACTATTGAGAAGTTGTTGAAATTGAAAAGAGAACACCTGATCTCTTTGATGAGCCATTATGGCCTAGTGGTTGATAAGTCAAAGCGGAAGGCTCAAATCAGGGATAAATTGATCTCTCATATGGTTGAGAATGATATTTTGAGTGGCGATGCTCTGGAGTATATCTCCAAAGAGGAAAAGTCTGAAGCACTGATGATAAAAGAAATGGAGCTAGAGCATAAAAAAGAAATGAGGTTGAAAGAATTAGAATATGAAAAAGAGCAGGAAAGAGAAAAACTTATGTATGAAAGAGAAAAACTTATGTATGAAAGAGAAAAACATGAGTGTGAAAAAGAGCTCAAACTTAAGGAGCTGGAACTAATGGCAGCAGAGAAAGAAAAAGACAGGATAATGAAAGTAAAGCTGGAGCAATCAAAATTGGAACATTTTGATGCTTCCAAATATGTGAAGTTTGTCCCACCTTTCATAGAGAAAGATGTTGACAAGTACTTTCTTCTGTTTGAGAAAGTAGCAAAGGATTTGAACTGGCCTTTGGACAAGTATACTATTCTTCTCCAAAGTGCTCTTAAAGGTAAAGCCAGTGAGACGTATACTGCTTTGTCTCCAGAGCAGACGTCTGATTATCAGTTTGTTAAGGAAAGCATCCTTAAGGCTTACCAACTTATTCCTGAGGCTTACAGGCAAAAGTTCAGGAATTACACGAAGGAAAGTGACAAAATGCATGTAGAATTTGGTAGAGAGAAAGAAAGATTATTAGATAGATGGTGTGATAGTGAAGAGATTAAGAAAGATTATGAGCGAATAAGGCAGATGTTTTTACTGGAGGAATTCAAAAACTGTGTACACCCTGCCATCAAAAACTATATTACTGAGCAGAAAGCAAACACTCTGAGCAAAGCAGCAGAAATGGCTGATGAGTATTTTCTCTCCCATAAACATTTGCTCCAGAAAGGTTCTCCTCAACAAACATTTCAGAGAACCTTTCACTCAAATAAGAATAGGTTTGAGGGTAGCTCATCTTCCAATAAGACTACTGATTCAAAACCTACTGATACAAAATCTACATTTCATAAATCTTCTTGGAACTCAAGTCAAGATCACCGCCCAACATGTTTCTATTGTAGAAAAAAGGGTCATGTCATTTCTGAGTGTATTACAAGACAAAGAGACCAAAAGACAAAAGGCAAGGAGGCCTTCCCGAATGCTCTCACAAATTTGAAGAGTGAACCCATGTCTTTTATACCTAAGAGTGAAATCTCTACGGACAAATGTCAATCTGACTTTATACAAGAGGTGTATGAGCCTTTCCTCTCTGAGGGGACTATCTCGCTCTTACATGACAAATCTATTACAAAGCCAATTAGGATCCTAAGGGACACTGGCGCTTCTCAATCTTTGATATTGGCTGATGCCATTCCTTTGTCAGAGATGTCGCATTCTGGTAAGAGTGTTCTGATCCAAGGTGTAGAATGTGGTTTGGTCACTGTGCCACTCCACCAGGTTAACCTCAAGTCAGATCTTGTATCTGGTCCTGTTACTGTGGGTGCTCAACCTTCATTACCAATAGAAGGCGTGCACTTAATATTAGGCAATGACTTGGCGGGTGATAAAGTAGTAGTAAATCCAGTTATGACAGAAAAGCCTGAGGTTACTTTTACAATTGACCCAATAGAAGAAGAAATACCTGACTTGTACCCTTCCTGTGCAGTTACAAGAGCAAAGGCTCAAAAAGCCAACTTAGAAAATGCTCAGGTAGGAAAAACTACAAACTCTGACTACATGTATGATCTTAATGACACTTTCATATCAAGTATTTATAAAGGGAGTGATCAACAAGCATCCAGAGTTTGTCTTCCTGAAGAACAGGACATTGATCAAAATACTCCTTTGACTCAAGATAAGGACTTAATTGAGCCAAGCATTCATGTGTCAAATAAACAAGATCTTTCAACAAAGACTTTGATCTTGGAGCAGCAAAAGGACTCTACTCTTTCGTCCTTGTACCAAAACATGGTGTCAGAAGATGAGATATCTTCTGTCCCCTGTTGCTATTATAAAAAGAATGGTGTGCTCATGCGCAAATGGAGACCACCTGATGTTCCTGCAGATGCAGAGTGGGCTGTTAAACACCAAGTTGTATTGCCAAAATCATATCGCAATGGAGTTCTCTCTATGGCTCATGAGACTCCTCTAGCTGGTCATCTTGGGGTTAGCAAAACTTACAACAAGATATTGAATCATTTCTTTTGGCCCCTCATAAAAACAGATGTTACAAACTTTTGCAGGTCATGTCATACCTGTCAAATGGTAGGGAAGCCAAATCAGAAGATTCCTCGTGCTCCTTTGCACCCAATACCAGCCTTTGAAGAACCTTTTAGTAGGGTCATAATCGATTGTGTAGGCCCATTACCAAAAACTAAGTCTGGAAATGAGTTTCTGCTCACTATAATGTGTGCCTCTACTAGGTTTCCAGAGGCAATTCCTTTAAGAAACATTAAGGCCAAGACCATTGTAAGAGCTCTAATAAAGTTCTTTACTTTAGTTGGATTACCAAAATCCATTCAGTCTGATCAAGGCTCAAACTTCATGTCTGGCCTCTTTCAACAAGTAATGAGTGAGCTAAACATTGAGCAGTACAAATCATCTGCATACCACCCTGAAAGCCAAGGTGCTTTAGAGAGGTTTCACCAGACGCTCAAAAATATGATAAGGACATATTGTTTTCAAACAGAAAAACACTGGGATGAGGGAATCCATCTATTGCTCTTTGCTTCTAGAGAATCTGTGCAAGAATCTCTAGGATTTAGTCCTTTTGAGCTTGTTTTTGGACATTCAGTTAGAGGTCCTCTCAAACTCATGAAAGAAAAGCTTCTATCTGATGAACAAGTTCCAACCAATCTTCTCAGATATGTATCTGACTTCAAGCTCAAACTTTCTACTGCTTGTGAGCTTGCTCAAAAGAACCTTCGCTCTTCCCAGGCCAAGATGAAGGCTCGATACGACCAACATACTGTTGATAGAAAGTTTAAAGAAGGAGACCAGGTCCTAGCTCTTCTGCCTATTCCTGGCAGGCCTTTAGAGGCCAGATATTTTGGTCCCTACACTGTGGCTAGAAAGACAAGTGATGTGAATTATATTGTACACACTCCAGAGAGGAGGAAAAGCAAGCAGTTGTGCCATATTAACATGCTGAAGAAATATGTTAATAGAGATAGCTCTTTGGAATGTTCTGTGGGTTTAGTAACACCTGTTTTATTCCCAGATGCTGAAAATGAGCAACTCATTTCTGAAGAATCCATAGAGAATCAAAATGACCCTGACGTTCAAATAAATAGCAAAATGCTGAGCTCGCCAAGGTTGAATAATTCAGATATCTTGAATAACTTGGACTCAAAGTTGGGTCATTTAAATCCTGAAGAGCGTGACCAATTGGCACAGCTCATAGTTGATTACAAACACTTGTTTCCTGATGTCCCTTCTAAGACAGACAAAATATTTCATGATGTTGACATTGGCGACTCAATGCCAATAAAACAACATCCTTATAGAATGAGTCCAGTCAAGAAAGAGTGTTTAAAGGAAGAAATTCAATATTTGCTGGAGAATGATTTCATTGAGCCCAGCAACAGTGACTGGTCATCACCATGTATTCTTGTACCCAAACCTGATGGTGCATATAGATTGTGCACTGATTACAGAAAAGTAAATGGTGTAACAAAAACAGACTCCTTTCCCATTCCAAGAATAGATGACTGTATTGACAAGATTGGGAAAGTCAAATACGTCACAAAGTTTGATTTATTAAAGGGATTCTGGCAAATTCCCTTGACAGATAATGCCAAAGAAGTATCAGCCTGTGTGACACCAGATGGGCTATTCAGATACAAGGTTATGCCATTTGGTATGAAAAACTCTCCAGCTACATTCCAGAGGTTGATTAACAGTTTGATTGCTGGAATGGATGGGATTGGAGCTTACATAGATGATGTGATCATCTACAGTGACTTTTGGGAAAACCATATTGGAACCATAAAAGAGTTCTTTGACAGACTCACAGAGTACAGGTTAACTGTAAACTTAGTCAAAAGTGAATTTTGTCATTGTACATTGACATTTCTTGGCCATGTGATGGACAAGGACAAGTTAAACCTGTATCAGCTAAGGTTCAAACCATTTCTGATTTTCCTATACCTACAAGTAAAAAGGAGCTCATGCGATTCTTAGGCATGGCAGGTTACTACAGAAAATTCTGCAGTAACTTTTCTACTATATCTGCTCCTCTTACAAACCTTTTGAAAAAGAATATTAAATTTATCTGGACACAAAGTTGTCAAGAGGCTTTTGATAAATTAAAGGCCATTCTAAAGAGTGAACCAGTGCTCGCTGCTCCAGATTTTCAGAAACCTTTTAATCTAGCTGTTGATGCTAGTGATGTAGGAGCAGGAGGCGTTCTCTTACAAGAAGATGAAAGTGGGGTAGACCACCCTGTTTGCTATTTCTCTAAGAAAGTCAGCAAATGTCAGAAAAACTACTCCACTATAGAAAAAGAGTGTCTCGCTTTGATTCTATCTATTCAACATTTTGAAGTGTACATCTCTTCTTCATCTTCTCTTGTGACAGTTTATACTGATCACAATCCACTCACATTTCTAAGGAAAATGAAGAACAAAAATCAGAGTTTGTTACGCTGGACTCTCCTATTACAGGAGTATAACCTGGACGTCAGACACATCAAAGGCAGAGAGAATGTTGTGGCTGACGCTCTTTCAAGGATGACATAGTTCAGCACTGTACTACGGTACAATTGTAAAAGAAATCTTTTTATAAAATATTTCTTTTTCTTTAAGGGGGGAGGTGTTATGTACACCCATTTTTATATTAACAAATATATATTTACTCCCCTGGCATTTGTTTTGCTCTTTGTCATGTCTAGACACACTAATTGTTTGGTGTATTTATATATGTGTGTATATATATATATATATATATATATATATATATATATATATATATATATATATATATATATATATGTATATATATATATATATATATATATATATATATATATATATATATATGTGTATATATATGTATATATATATATTGATGTTCAAGCTTAGATCATAAAATAGGATTGAAATTACCACTTGTTAGTCCAATCAGTGATTACCTTTTTCATCCAATCAGAAGCCAGGTGTGGACCAATCAATGATTACCATTTTTATCCAATCAGCAGACAGGAGAGTTAATTATCAGCCAATCAGATATTTGTTTAATGGAATAGCCCTTGAAATGAACTTGTCCATATATAAAGCATTGAAAGGAGTGCATTGAGTCAGTTGGCTTATGACTGCTGAACCGAAAGGTCTGAATAAGATCAATTGGAAGGCTACAAAGGCTATTGGACAGCTAAGAAGATATTATATACTGGTAATTTATCTACAAGGTGAGGAGTTGACTGAAACATGTCTACCGAGCTTTGTAGTTTATTTTATCACAGTATATAGTGACTGAGCATCAGGGATCTGGCTCATTGCAGCTCATTGTCTTAAAGGCTATTTGACAGACAAGAGCAAATATATATATTTAGTGGCTAGGCCTCTCATGAATCCTGTATAAGGCGATTGCGAGACCTAGCTCACTCTAGCTCATTTGTTTACAAGACAACTTTGTGGCTGCTCACATTGTGACAGCCTGTTTTATATATTTAACCTTGTAGTTGCTCCGGCAGTGTTGTCACTCCGGTAAATGTTGTACAACACAGTATAATACTTATTTAGCTTTGGTTATTCCAACGGCTAGCTGCTTTGACAGCGTATTTATACTTATTTTCCTATATAGGATATAGACTGCTCTTGCAGTATTTGTCATAGTGTTGTATTTTTGTAGTCTTTGGGCTCAAATAACAAGGTTGTTAAGGTTGTTTTGAATATGTCAGTTTGAGCTGCTCAATATTGCTCTGATAGTACTTTTGTGCTCACTGTGGCTCACTATATATATAAGTGATCAAGGGTTTACATTTTACTACTTGGGCTGCTTTGATTATAGTTATTGTCAACTTTTGCTCATGTCATAATTTGTGAATGGTTTTATTATTAAACACCAAGTAGGTGACTCAATCATTGTTTGGAGCAGATAGCTCTGTCTTAATTGGAAAAAATTATTTATAGCTCATTTGGGCTCATTGAAGCTCAGCTCTTTTGATTTATACTACTTTCTTGTTGCTCCTAGGCTTGCAAAGCATACCTGGGCGTAACAATTGTGTTTTAAATTAAAGCACAGGTTACTCCAAAGAAGAAGAATTTTTGTTAATCGTTTTTCATGAACTATATTATATATTAATGCAAGTGTTGAGACTTCATTGAGATATTTAATTTTGCTGAAGCAAACAATAAGTATAGATATAATCGGTTCTAAAAATGTACAGCTGCTTTTAGTTTTAGTATATTTTAGACTTGTAGAAACACTGTCTGGATGAATAACAACCAGCTGACACTCAAACATAGGTTACTACTAAGCTAGAATAGTGAGCTAAATATTTAGAGGTGGTAAGGTATCATACCCAAGAAACATGCTATCGGTCCACCAGTGAAATGCCATTTGAATGATCTTGCGACGGCAGGCCGATAGTGGGCCGAGTTGTGACGCTTACTGGGGTGCTTCTTTTGTGGACCATTTATGCTATTTATGTCTTGTTTTTGTTAAGTCAGAGTTTTCTCTGACGTTTTAGTGGCTTTTCTTTATTTTGATATTTGCCACTACTAGTATATGGATTCGCCACTTAAACATCAGAAAAGGCTTGGATTAGTTTTTGTTATGCTTTTGTGCGAGTCTGTTTATTGACGCCTTATGGTCACCTGCTGGGGAAGAGCTGACCTCTTGGCTCTCATTTGTTATGTCTAATTGTGAAGTTGTCACTTTCCCATTGGTTTCCTGGGTCAGGTGTGGTGCTTGATTGTATCGATTCCTGATCTTTGCCCTTTTTCTTACTTTAGGCTAGTATAATATGTTTTGCAAATGTGTGAATGGGACTGTACAGGTGTGCCTGCTGGTCTGTGCCTTTGTTATTAAACACCTGTCAGCTATTTTTAGTGCTTATAGTTCAATAAAAATATATACTTTTCTGTACAATGTCAATATCTGACCTTTCACTACCAAGAGGTCAGGGGTGTGTGTAAGGTCAAAGTTGTTGTTGCTTCTTTGTTGGTCTATACCCCTTTCCCTTAAATTTGATATGCAACATGACCACATTCAGAAAAAATAACGTTTTGACCCAACTCCACGGGTCAAGGGTGGGTGTAAGGACTGAATGTGTGATTGCATGATGTTTTCTGTTTCAATCCCTTTAATTTGATATTCAACATGATTGCTTTCAGAAAAAAAGTTTTTGATTTTTTGACCCAACCCAAGGGTGTGTGTAAGGACATACTTTGTGCTTGCGTTGTGTTCTATGCTCCATTCATTTTAAATTGATATGCAACATGACTGCTTTCAGAAAAACAATGTTTTGACTTGTTGACCCCACCCCAGGGCAGAGGGTATGTGTAAGGACAGAATACGTTTTTGTATGGAGCTCTATGCTCCATCCCTTTTAATTTGATATGCAAACATGACTACTTTCAGAAAAAGAAAATACTTTGACATTTTGACCCCTACTTTGGGGTCGAGGGTGTTCTACGGGCAAAGTATATGCTACCATGTTGCTGCATAAACTTTCCCTTTAATCTGATATGCAACATGGCCATATTCTAAAAAAGTTCAATTTGGGCCGCCAACCAACTCCTAAGGGCTTCAAACTAAACTCCCCTTTGATATATTTCATATCTATTGTACCTCTGTCTGCATGCGTATTTCGGTGAAAAAATCGACAACTGACTTAGTTATTGCGAAATTGAAATATTTGACTTTTGAACCCGCCTTAGGGGTCAAAGGGTGAGGTAAAAACGTGTCCTTGTCATGCTCATCTTCAGGCACTAGGCAATCATGGCTTATAGTGAGAAGTTATCATATACGTATAATAGCTTTGGGGAAACTATTGAAAAAGCCAACATAGCTTTGCATTGGCCAAAACATAAGTCAAAAAAGGGCCATAGTTCAGTCAAAATTTTGAGGATGATCTCAAAATTCGAACTTGACATGTATTCAATAATGCATTACCCGTCTTTAACTTTGAATGAAATTGATGCATTACTTCAAAAGTTATTGATCGGAAACCACCACAGTAGTCATGATTCCTATGTGTCAACCTTTCTTGGCAGGCAACTCAAAAAATGCATAAAAATAGTATTCGTCGCACATTCTGAAAGCAATGCTAAGCAATGGAAGAGATGACATAGAACGAATGGCTGACGGGTAAATGTAAAAATAAATAATCTGTGGTATTTCGTGCCTTTCAGCTTCATTTTGAGTCTCTCTCGTCACAGTAATATAATTTTCAGGTAGAATCCCACTCCTCCCTCAGATTTCTCTACAATTGAATAGGATCTTGACAAACGATGCTATTATCATAGCACATATAAACGGCAATTTTCGATTTTTCTATCGCGGACTAAGCTAATTAGACAAGACACGAATGTTGCTCAGTCATTTATGGAAATAGTTTCAACCTTAAAATAATGACATGTAGTGGCTGTTTCTGAGGGATATACAGGTGCCACAGATGTTCCAAACCTGACCCAGGACAACATATGGGATAGTGACTAAAACACAAGAAAGTTACATAAACAAACACTGTAGACTGATCAGGGTCTGCTCTGTTCGCAAAAGCGTTAAAAGACAAGGTAAGGGTTAAAAAGCAATTTCGAATATCAGAAGAGGGCCCAGGGTAATTCCTCGTTTTTCATTCGGTAATATAATTGCAAACCTTGCTTTAGTATATTAGTCGTGTCATTTGTATTAAACATTCATAATATGCGTTGCTTACTGTATTACTGGAGATTTATGAAGACAGTCGAACCAAAACTTGGTCTGATATAAGTCCACCTAAGCGTATTTATTTTAAAGGATCAATAGAATATCTAAATTACAAAGACGTGCTTGTAAAATAATAATGATAATTCTAGCTCAAGGTTACATAGACATTCAAGAGGACTCGGAATTATTAAATCTATTGTCTTTTGATCAAATCATTTTTCTAAAAAAAGCAAAATTAATGTACAAAAGTTACACTATTTTAGCACAAGTTTATTTACATGAATTGTTTCAAATGAAATATATAAACCTTGCCAACACAACATCTAATTTACGGTCAGTAGCACATAAAAATACCTATTACCACAAGCAAAATGCAACTTATACCAAGGGAGCTTTTCATATTCAGGTGTGGTAGTCTGGAATAGTCTTTCAACTAATATCAAAGTTGCATCATTATTAGATACATTTGTATGGTTATGCACTGAATGGATAAAAAACCAAATATTATTATTGATATAGATTTTGCAATTATTATTTAGAAATTAATTTATAAGCCTTTGTCGTCATATGGTCATTATGTATTGTATTGATGCCTGTTCTCTCTCTCTCTCTCTCTCTCACACACTCTCTCTCGCTCTCCCTCTGTCTATCTCCTCATCATCGTGTTGTATATATTGCTTTAACTTGAAACGAGCCAGTCTTCATAGCCAGGCATGTGAACATGGTGCTTATCGAGTTTTGCTTTTGTGAATGGCTGCGAGGGACCAGGCATGATGGTATTGTGACAATCTGTCATGGGCCTTGCGATTATTTTACATATGACATACATCACGATAGTATGAATCTAGATCTTCAAGTAAATACCGTTTGATGGCAAGTTTCAAAAGGGGACGAATGTACCATTTCCTTTGTCATGGTTAATAAATATTATTTTATCATTTCACATTACTTCATGCCTACATGTTTCAAGTTTCATTTCTATATATTTTATCAATGTATATAAAGTGTGTGTTAACTTGTTAAAGAGGGCCCCAAAGAAGATTGGTTCTGCCAAATGGAACGCCCTTGTTACATGTAACTTAAGAATACTTACTTACTTACTTACTTACTTACTTACTTACTTACTTAGAGCTGTAGTCAACAACACCTTCGGACTCAGAACGAAAAAAAGTAATTGAGTATGATCAGGAAATACCACAATCACAAATGGCAGACAATCTACGGCACCGTGAAGATTTACAGTTACACGACATGCAAAAAAAGACAATAAAAGCAAACCAACCAGCTCTCTTGTCCTTGTCAAGATGATTGAAAAACTAGAAAGAACATAAAATAATGCACACCAAAACAAAGATCGACACAGAACCCCCACAAACAATGGGAGGTAAATAGAACAATACATCTACAACAACAGAACCACCGCCTTAGAACGGACAGCAGCCTAAGCTACAGGGGGGCTTAAAGGTATTTTACTGGCGCCAAATTTTCGCACTAGTTTCTGTTGTTGTTAACTCACAAAACTGTGTTTGATTGGCATGGATACTTCCTAACTAATGCAATACATCATCATCGAGAAACAATCTAATCAAATTAACACACTATGATGAAACAAAGAAAAGGCTCACAACTTACAGATAGTCAGAGCTAAAGATAATCTTAAGTTGAGCTAAGGCCGGCCCAGCCAATTACAAGCGAAGTCTACTCGTAAGCGGGCCAATGACACGCGACATTTGCGAAATTTTATAATACTTTTTTTTTGCATTTGAGGTTGTCAAATAATGTAGCTTCTTTCGTTATTATATTTAAAATGTACAACAAGATATTGGTAGCATAGTGGATGAATCGATTGTACACTGTCAATGAAGTCGCGAGTCCAAACCCCATCACTGTACCTTTTCTTTCGATTTTATTTATCATTTTATTTTTCATTTATTTTTTCATTGATACAATTGTTTGAATATAATTCGTTATCAATTCCAAATCATTTCGGTTGTGGAATACCACTTAAACAACATAATAAAATACATGTATTTGTCTAAAAATAGTGAGTTAAAACTAACTTTGTTATTGGTAAATAATTTTGAAAATACAGAATGTCAACAAAGCCAGTCGAACGCTGTGGCACTCTACAATGTAGGGAAGTGTAGTGTTATGCATGTACATGTATAAACAAAACGGCAAAAATAAAAGCATACTTCTTTAAGATTTGTTTTTACCATGCAGAAAAAAATCCATCAAACTGTAAATGTTAGCCAATAGACAAATATTTACATTTCCCACTGCGAGTCATTAAATCAACCTTCAAGGGCTGACCTCTTGGCTCTCGTTTGTGGTGTCTAACTGTGACTTTGTCACTTTCCCATTGGTATCCTGGGTCAGGTGTGGTACTTGATTGTATCGATCCCTGATCTTTGCACCCATACTTACTTTTACATTTTAGATGTGGTTCATACCTTCATGAACAAATCGATTTAAGCCACACCCACATACGCGCCATTTGAGCAGGCTAACATCAAGTGCATCCATTAACGTTGTTTGTTTATTGACGTTTGCGTGCCACTGAACATGTATCGCCATGACGTCACAGTAAGCGCGGAAATTGGGCGTTTTGGCTATTCCAAACCCAACGTTATGTCTGATTAATTTCAAAATATCTGGAAAACCAGCCAAGTTAGGTGAAAATTGAAAATTGATACTTGACTAATAATATAAAATATAAATATAAGTGATAAATTCGGTTTTTGGAATATTCATGGAATAATGAATACCTCGGGTCTCTTACAAAGTTAACGTGAAGCCCTTACTTTGCTCGAGTCCCGAAGTATTCATGATTCCATGAATATTCCAAAAATTGAAATTATTTCTTAAATGAATCTGATGTATAAAAATAAAACGAAAACCTCATTTGATTGATTCATATGTTATTTTCGGTTCACTAAAGTTAAGAATTTACACAAATATTTTGACGCCATTTAGTACCTGCTATGCGTTTAAATTCAAGCCCAACACCGTCTGATTGAACCAATAAGTCTTCAATTAAACTGCAGTGGCACAAACAATTCATACTTGTAAAAGTGCATTTATAACTGATCAGTGTGCTGGCCACAGGACAATCACTATCATGTTGTAAGAATTTCTTGTTACGCGAGCCGTGTATGCTTTACCACTGCAGTATATTTTAAGACTTCAGTTTTACAAGAAGGCTACTGCAAAATGAGTCATACCAGGTACTAAAGAATTGTACAAACTCAGTTCTACGAGAAGGGCTGTGCAGCATTTTTTAAATGCAAATGGAGTACACCAGGTACTAAAGGGTCAACTGAATTGTACAAACTCAGTTCTACTAGAAGGGCTGCGCTGCAGTTTTACATACCAGGTTCTAAATATGTCCACTTAATTGTACACTCTCATATTTAAAGTTATTCTATTTTAACCCAATATTAGAGCAGTGTATTTTTACAGCAGATATATATGTCATTGGTAAGCAGTTTTGATGAACATTTTATTCCGTTTAGATTAAACATGCTTAAAATTGCGTTTTTCGTTTGCTGTCGAGTACAAATAACAAATTGGGCCATTACATGCGATGTTGTCACATATCACACGAAAACATACAATGAAGGACTTTAAAAACGCAAAAATTTAAATTCATAGAACTAACAACTTTTAAATGTATCAATCTTATTGAGATTTGGCAAAAATAGACATCAATATATCAAAAAAACATGATTTAAATTTCATATCAAAAGGAATAATAATTTTAGAGCATCAATCTATCAAAAGACAATGCCCTTAGATTCTAAAGCTGCAATTTGAAATTTGTCTTGAAATTGGGCATGATTAGAAGTAATTGTAATAAAATAATTTTATTAAAAATCTGAAATAAATTACCCTTGGAGCCCTGCTATTCGTCTGGCAGTGTTGGTAGCCAGCCGGAACGGATATCATCGATGTAAATATCGTCGATATAATTGGCATTAGTTGCCGTCTTAATGTCGGTCACCATTTTTAGTTGGACAGACCTGTGTCGATCTTTAACTGTCCTAGTAGCCTGGTAACAATCTCTGAAGTGTTGTATAGCTGCCAGAAGGCAATTATAATATCTTGCGACCCCAGAAACACGCACCTCAGCTTTTAACATTCCAATTGCGCCAGGTCATTCATGTTCAGACAAACGTGGCACGAATAATACAGCTATAAAACTAAAGCTACTGTGTTTATATACATGTATACCTACTAGCTACATGTGAAATGATAAAATATTTTGCTTCATTGATACGTGGGGACACCACGTGCAAAAATAGTAAATCACGGATGCGTAGCTGGTGGTGGCCATTGTCTATAAAAACACTGGTATTAGGTATAGATAGAGGCAGAGTGTTGTTTCCAGCCAATTTAACTTGATAAAGAAGACTAAAATGGTCGTGGGTTAAAAAAACAATAATTTTCATTTTTTGCGTTTTTAAAGTCCTTCAGTGTACAAACTTCCTTTAAAAACCCATTTTGACGTTTCCAGTGGGGATAGAGGTCAACTTTTGGCATGATACTTCATATCTGCATTCATAATTTGTATATGTGTGCACCAAAGGCTCTGGCAAGGCAGCGCATTTGCTCAGGCTCGCGTGAGCTGTTCTTACTCAAAATGCGATAAGTACCAAAATATTATGTACTGTCCTAATTATGTATACGTTACCTCGACTTTGTCTGGTTTTCTTTGATATCTCGATGAGTATAAGAGAATATGAGAGTGTCATAATAACTAAAGGGAGCCCGTACATGGCTAGCATATGGAATAAGTTGTAGATTAGTTTATGCGTTGGTGTTGGAAAGAAGTTGAACGTCACACACTGCTTAAACCAAGGGAAATCTGGGTGTCCTTCTTCATGGAATATCACACTCTGCAAGAGAAAAAAATATGTTGGAGATACCATACTGAGCCGTGACAAGAGATTTCCAGCAATGTGACATTTTGAAAAGTGTAGACTCAAACTAACCTGTGCAGCCTCTTTTTAAGCTTAGAAACTCCAATTGATGTTCAGCCAATAGCTTAACACTATAGTCCGTACAGAAATTCAGTGAACATCGTTTTTCTTTTTTAAAATGTCTTTACTGATAAAATTTTGGACCAGAATTTTGCACATACATATAATAAAACACCGCCTAATATACAATTGTATTTTTGAATATTTATGATAGGAAAATAAGTCTGGAATCTCTTGTGAAATAAAATAACTTAGTCATTTTCGATTTAGAAAAATCCTTATTTTCCCTCAGTGTATTTTATGTGGGTAACACGTGGTTTATACAGTTCAATGAATACCATGTTTACTTTCCTATATGATAAAGAAAACGGTCACCAGCGGGATACATGTAACTCTTGGTATGTCTATATATTCACTGAAAATGCTTTGAAGAGGCTGCACAAGTTACAATTCTGTCTGAATTCTCATATTGCACGATAATCAAATTTCGCATCTTGTTTTCTTATGTGTGCCTTGGTTAAATGTCACATATAACAATTCGACCGCGACTGAGAAAACCAGTCTGGTGATTTGCAACAATAAAGGCCCAGACCAGCCTGCGCATCCACGCAGTCTCATCAGCAACTTTGTTGTCTGCTTTTTAGAAGAATCATCCCTAGACTTGCCTCGTGAGAAATAATTTCAATTTTCTATCTAGCCTGTTTAGCCGAAGGGGCTGGTTTGTTGGAAACCCAGAAGACAGGTTTTCTCGCGTCATGGCCTGTGTTGCTTGCTCGACAGCTCTAGGACAAATATTTCAAGTGCAACAGATAATAATATTAAAAACAAATATAATAAGGAGGCTGTTTATCAGATATATTAACGGGAATCACATTATCTGATTGCGCTCTACATCGTCTAATACACAAGTCATTCGTAACTTCATGTACAGCCCACAGAGCCGGGGAACGGCAGGGGCTTTGATTTTCTGGCTACTTGTCTCTGGTATGACCTTGTACTAACAGCGCATTTGTCCGACTTGTGCGTGGCTACAAATGACTGGTGCAAATAATTTCTTTCGTCTTTATGCACCAGTCATTTGTGACCACCCCCAGCTCAGAGGAATGTCGAGGACTTTGACTTTGTGTCTGCAGTTCCCCATGGTAACCACCATACTGTGGGGGCAGCTAGCTGGCAAAACCATGACAGTTCTCCCCCGCAGTCTGTTATTATACTGCACAGCAATGTAAAACCCCTACATTTCCTCCGCATAGTAAAGACAGCGTAAAAGTAAAAACACAGCACATCATATCCCCATCCTGCTCAGAGGCTTTGGTGAAGCAATGGTTACAAATGACTGGTGCATTATTTATAGCCTCTGATGTACTTCACATGAACATTTAGTTCTCAGCAACCCCAAAAACATATTGACCCCAAACACAAATATGACATCCGCTGATATATTGTTCAACCTATTTCCAAGCACATTCCCACCCCATTAGGGAGGGCAGTGGCTCAGTGGTAGAGTGCTTCACTCGAGACCGAGGGGCTGCGGGTTCGAGCCTCACCGGCGTCCGAGACTGTGTCGTGGTCCTTGGGCAAGACACATTTATCCTAGCTTAGTACTGGTTCAACCCAGGAAGACCCGTCCCTGCTTAACTGAAAAATTGTTGATGGGACGTTAAGAATCAAATCAAACATTCCCACCCCATCACTAGTTTCTCTTTCCGACCTCAGCATTATTTTTATTGGATGAGTCTATTTTTTCACTTGAATATCACACCTGACGGGTGAGCCCTGTGATTATTTTATCTTATCACTTATAGTTGCCCAGAATGCATGTTTTACATTGTCTGGTGTCAACAAATCTGTACTTGGAATAAACAAATAGAAAGTACAATTTATTTAATAAAACAAGTTTGATTTTTTTTAAATCTGATGATCAGAGAAGGAGCAGGGAACACAGAAAATCAAGATTTTAAATTGAGGAATAGGGGAACACAGAGATTCATTTCATAGGAACAAGCGGAGGGGTACCCACTAGGAAGGCCTCAATATTTTCTCGTTTGCCAAAATTCTTTGCGCCCAAACTATGGCCATAATTTGCATTTGATTTTGATATGATAAGAATCCCTTTTCCTTACACGTTACTTCGTCTTATAAAACCGTATAATTATTCATCGATAGTAAACTAAAGGCAGTGATCCGTACAAAGGTGCATTTAGGGTAAATTAAAAAATGCAGATGCTCAAATAAGGACAAATTCCATCATATCACAGCCCAATTGACAATACATTTTGTAACGAAAAAAATATCACCAATTAGGCGGTTTATATATGTATTAAATTCTGATGGTCATTGTGCGATCAGTCCGCACATAACGAAATACACGCAAAAAAGCGTTGTTCACTGAATTCCTGTACGCACATTAGTAGAATATTCAAGCGACAATGAAAGACTCTGATCAGACTGCGCGTATGCGCAGGTTGATCTGAGCCTTTGTCAGTCGCACATACCACACTGTTGGGAATCACATGTCGCGGTTCATATAACCTCGTTAGCTTTAACTGCTATAGTAGCTCGAAGAACGTAGCGATTTACCCATTTAAGCCAAATGGAATTTCCAACTTTTGTCAATTAGACCAGTTCATTTCCTCTCAAAGGGTTGTTGAGTGGTATTTTTCATCTAACTAAAATTTTAATGGAACTAATGCTAGTAAATAGTGGAGACCCTGATCAGAAGCCACATAATGTAGCGTCTGATTTCGGTCTGCACGTGCATTTTTGCCCATGTCCCACAAAAAGGACGCTAGGCTTATATGGGTTAATGACTCTATGGTTTCGGAACCGTTCAACAGTAGTTTAATTGATAGCTAACTATACTTGCACGTTCGATATACATGAGACAGCGAATTCATTCTCTATCACTGATTGACGGCGTGTCACACCTGGTTCCCACTAATTAAGCCTCTGACGGTGTTTGAAGTCCAAATTACGTAAAATTGGCAGTCCCGCTGTTCCGTTTTACATTCAAACAAATGAGTTAACATGGTTAAAAAGATTAGCCATTAACTATTGGATCAATGTGTATCCTTAAGTATGAATCAAATCTTCGTTAGATAAATATAGTAAAAATGTAAAATTTGTAAAATAATGAATGGATTCATACCAGGTGACCTATTTAAGAATTGTTTGCTTTATTACTTATCAAAATGTGTTGTCTGTGGGACGGTTCTTTTAAATTTTCACAACAAACAGTTGACGTAATAAAAACACATATTATAAGTACTAGCATCACACGGAATAACCGAATTTATCCGCCGTTAGACAACGTAAAGTAAGTAAGGGTGCAAAGATCAGGAGTCGATACAATCAAGTACCACACCCGACCCAGGATACCAATGGGAAAGTTACAAACTTACAGTTACATGTAGACACCACAAACAAGAGCCAAGAGGTCAGCCCTTTCCCAGCAGGTGACCACAAAGCACATATAAACAGACGTGCACAAAGACATAGCAAACATAAGACAGAACAAAAACATAAAAGATCCACAAAAGAAGTACCGCCTTGGAACGGTCAGTAAAATATTTTACTGGAGGGCTTAAAAATCGCTACCATCTAATCACTTAACTAACACCGGCCATTTTAGCTGCCAGATACATGTAACTGGTAATAGACATTTCCGAGAAATAATGACAAACTTTTATTTCATTCCAGAGAAACAAGCATTAACTTAAAATGTAACGTTTCTTTTTTTGCTTAGTATATATATAAGTACAAAAACAAAACTAGTCAATCATACCGTGGTTTGGCCCGTTATTTTTGTCTCAGATGACATATCAGGATTACAGAAACAATAATGGCAATTAAAGAAATGGACCAGCTCATGGGAAAATGGTACTTATCACATGCGCGTGATAGCTGTCTTCAAACATACACACTCAGCTACATAGTGGGGCCAGAGGACTAACTTGTGGCATACTCCTTTATTTACTGACATACTGTGTGTGGGCGAGGAGCAAAGATTATGGCGTGTCTGCGCATGTGCGCAGCCAGGCCAGAACCTTCGCTACTCGCATATTCTTTAAGCTTCAGTATCTCATATGCTGAACCTAATATAAAAATAATAAACATAGCTCATGACTGATCATAATTCAAGATTTTATTACTCAACTGGCAGTAAATCTTCTAGGATTTATATATTACGGTAGATTTTCAAGTAACTTCTATATTAATAAATATTCATAAATCTAGTTGAATTGGATTTTATGTCTCATTATTTGACAAATATGTTCAACAAATGTAATATTTCAAAGAGGACCATCCGTATCAAGTTTCCCCTTTTGAAAGCCATGAAACCTACATTTCCTAAATGCACAATATCGTGTATTCTTTCGCACCGTATTCTTGCGCCCCATATTTTTGCGCACTGTATTCCCTTTTGCACCATTTTCTTTTGTACCCTATTCCGCCACAAAGATAAAACTTAAAATCATGTTTATGAAACACTATGGTTCCAACCCTTTGCTTGTCAATAAGGGTTTATACCACAAGGGTCATCTTAAGCTTTAAGCTTCTTGCTGTACTACTTATCATCCTCTATCAGCTAACCTAATTTGAACTAAAATAAAAATAAATCACCCAGTAATCAGCTGACAAAGTTTGAAGCTGCTAGCTATAAAATGTTTCGAGATACATGTTTCTTTTAAGTTTTCAATGCCCAAATTTACAAAGGGCAATACCTTAAAAGATTAAAATACCTTTTTTAAATTTTCACCAGGTATTCTACTCATTATCTTCTACCAACTGACCATGTTTGAAGCTGCTAGCTATAATATTTTTTAGATATCTTGATTAAAAGTTTCCAATGCCCAAATTTGCAAAGGGCAATAACTCAAAAAAGTAAAATATCTTTTTTAATTTTGGCCAGGTAATTTACTCATCATCTTCTATCGGCTGAACAAGTTTGAAGCAACTGGCTGTAATAGGTTTTCAGATATCTTGATTACAAGTTTTCAGTGCCAAATTTGCAAAGGGCAATAACACAAAAAAAAAATCTTTATTTTCATATGGAAATTTACTCATCATCTCCTGCCAACTGACCATGTTTGAAGTTGCTTGTTATAGTAATTTTCGAGATATCTTGATTACAAGTTTTCAATGGCCAAATTTACAAATGGCTATAACTCGAAAATTTTTTTTTTTAAATTTTCACTCGGTTATCTACTCATTATCATCTATCAGCTGACCAAGTTTGAAGCAACTTGCTGTAATAGTTTTTTGAGATATCTTGATTACAAGCTTTCGCTACGTTTTACATAAATGCGTCAGCTACTAAAGCTCGATAATACGCGGGGATACAATCTCATATAAGCATTCGCTGTTCGCATACCGTAGTGCGATAGGCACCAGAATTCCATAAACTGGGCGCAATAGGTTTCGCACGTGTGTTTATAAATAGATATGCGTTTGAAAAGTACAGAAAATACGCTGCTTAATATAAACACTTAAATTAAATTAAAAGTTGTTTCTTCCAGGAAAATTGATGATTTTAATCATTTAGCTACTGCTTTACATTATTTCATAGAACATACAACAACGGCCATAGCTGTTGACTGGGACGTACGAATCTCAAACCAAACAAACAATAAAACAATCATGGTTATCATATGACGTTGCGTCTGGGAGTGTAATAACGCCATGCAATAAAATCGATAAACCACTAGTGGTTTATAGATTTTCGGGAAACGTTATGACGTCCATAACAACGTTGCGATCATAATGACAAAATTATAACGTTTTTACGTCAGAAATGAGATTTCAAAGTATTTGTCATATGATAAATAGAATCTAACATTCGTGCTCTTGTATTATTGAATTTATTAAACTCGTTGCGAAAAAGAGACAAAATGCTCGGCAAGCCTCGCATTTTATCTCTTTTGCCCAACTCGTATTCAATTAAACATGAGCACTCATGTAAGATCCTCTATTTATTGTTTCCAATCCTGCTAAAGAGTATGCAAACATTTAATCCATGACAGATCAGAATGAGAACTTGGAGTTAAAAGTTCTTTTTCATGGTATTGAAGTCCTGCTCATAAAGTTGAAAATGCCAAAATTTCCAACATTATTTTAAAAATAAATGCGCAGGTATCATATTATGAGCATTCTCCAGGGTATAATGCCTTTTATTTAAAGGTAAGGGGTCCGAATTTTGGAATCAGCCTATGGAAGGTGAAAATGAGAATGTGAGAATAGGAAAGCATGGCATTGTGTCAGTAGATATTGTATGATAAGTCATTAATGGAATCTGATTTCAATGTAATATGATTCGCCACCTTCGGGGCTTTGTAAACTGTTCGTGCTGAAAAGAAGTTCAGTGACAAGATGTTTAATGAGTTAAAATGATAAAACATGGCTCTGGTTGTATTAGGAATGTTGGCTTTCCTCTTTAATTGCACGCCGGTGGGTCGGACTTCAGACTCTATGATGGTTCCGGCTTAAAGACTTATCTATTGATGAGATGGTAGGGGCCTGATGCTTTGGCTGTTTGTCGGGCCCATCGGGGTTTACCTGTTGGATTTCTTTTGCTCCGGTATTCAGTTTAATTTACTGTTGAGTCCTTATCCTTGCTTTATCTCCTTGTTACATCTTGATTTATATGTTTTAGGAGATGATACATTGATAAGTTAGGGGTCTTTCATGCAAACCAAATATCTATGTGTCTTGATCCACATCTGAATTAAGGGTGAGGTTGGCGCCGTTAAACCGGTTTAAGCCCTCCAGTAAAATATTTTACTGACCGTTCCAAGGCGGTACTTCTTTTGTGGATCTTTTATGTTTTTGTTCTGTCTTGTGTTTGCTATGTCTTTGTGCGCGTCTGTTTATATGTGCTTTGTGGTCACCTGCTGGGAAAGGGCTGACCTCTTGGCTCTCGTTTGTGGTGTCTACTGTGAGTTTGTCACTTTCCCATTGGTATCCTGGGTCAGGTGTGGTACTTGATTGTATCGATTCCTGATCTTTGCACCCTTACTTACTTTGCAACAATTAATCGACAATACATGTACCTACAAAGGCGCACAATGAAGGATGGGTCACTTTAAATACCATAAGATATAAATTCAAATATAATTTCCTTTGAATTAACATTGCAACATAAAGAGACATGGTTCTGTTGTTGTTGACTTTTTGTTTATTGTTACTCCCATTGTGGGAGTCTGTAATTGTTCTATGTTTTATTGTATGTTACTTTATGTCCATTCTAGTATTGCAATCATCTTGATGGGGAAGAGAGAGCTGGTTGCTTTGCTTAATTTGTCTTCCTGGTGTCTCGTGATGGTTGAGCGGCTCTTCCTCGCAGTGCCACGGGGTTGTCTGCAGTTTGTGATTGTGGTATTTCCTGATCATACTCACTTACTATTTTTTATTATATCTACTGGTCACACAATAACTAAGAAAGAGATAGAAACCAGCACTCTGAAGTCATAACAGGGCGAACATCGGTCTTCAGACCTTCCGAGACAATAGCAAAGAATCAGGTTTGGAGATAGCATGCTTCCAAAGCTTTCCTTTATGGTTTAGATCAATAAAAATACATAGAGGATCTTACATGAGTGTTCATGTTTTATTGAATTTATTAAACGAGTTGAAGAAAAGAGATAAAATGCGAGGCTTGCCGAGCATTTTATCTCTTTTTCGCAACGAGTTTAATAAATTCAATAATACAAGAGCACGAATGTTAGATTCTATTTATCATATGACAAATACTTTGAAATCTCATTTCTGACGTAAAAACGTTATAATTTTGTCATTATGTACGCAACGTTGTTATGAACGTCATAACGTTTCCCGAAAATCGATAAACCACTAGTGGTTTATCGATTTTATTGCATGGCGTTATTTCACTCCCAGACGCGACGTCATATGATAAATATATTGTTCAGCCAAACCGAAACTCCTTGAGCGCTCCAACAGTCATAACTAGTATGGACTACATGTAGGAGTTGCCCCAGATATCTCAACTTCTATGAGAAGTGTCCTGGTGTCAAACGAGTTAATATTTTGTGGTTCAAAAACTTAGGGATTTCCAATCACCTTTCCAATGTGGTAATATTAAACAACATAATGATACATATTTTCTCTCATCTTTGCCCATGTAAGATATGTTGTCAGCTCATATAAGGAATTTCTATCTTACATGACCACGTGACTACTTTCTTACATGGGCAGAGTAAAATATTCTTTTTTTCCCAAAAAGGATATTCAAAGGATTAATATATTGCGCCTAAGTAATTCATTGTATTCTTTGAGAGACAGAGTTTTTTGTAAAACGATTACCGACCGGCTGGCAGGCACACTGAACATAGTGAAAACTCAAAATTATTTTGCTTTATGCAATCTATGATATGTTACTCATTCAACTGGTTTAGATGAGCAAAAACAATGCAGTGTTAAATTTTAAATAAATTTCTTACCCATCAGTTTTAACATATGTTTGGGTGCTCAAGACGGTCTTTTGAGCACCCACAACATATGTTTTGGTTTTCGTATGCACTCTTAACTAAAGGTCTGTACTCTGTTACGTATCATAGGTCCAGATAAGGAAATTTTATTTGCGTAAATTTTTAACTATTTTCTTACCCATTAATTGAAACATGTGTTTTGGGTGCTCAAAAGAACCGTCTCATTGAGACGGTTCTTTTGAGTACCCACAACATATGTTTTGAATGAGAAATTAAGAAGAAAAAAATCCAATACGCACTTTTATCTGGGGGCCTGACGTATGCCTTCCTACCCAAGGGAATAGCTACGCATGCGAATGAAAAAAGTTTATCCAATTACGCTGAATATAGCAATGTCCTACAATCATGATGCATTATGATTTTCCTGGTGGCAATTTTAAAAATGATCTCCAATAAGCCTAGCTGGGATAGCAAATAGGGCAAGTCTCATGAGATGTCGCATTTTGTAACATCACATCTGGGTCTCCACTCTTTGATGATGCCCACTTTACATTGTACAGGATAACTAGCATATTGTAGTTAAAGGAAATGGCACATGTTTTGTTTTTCTTTTGAAGAGCCTGAATCAAATCCCATATACACAGTGTCCAACCGTAACGCTGGAAGAACGGTCGAAACGCCGGAACTTCGGTCGTATAACGCCGAATTTCGGTCTTTTTCAATGGATTCGCCGCCATTTTTGGTGTTTTGACTGACGGTAGGTAGTAACTATCACTTTTTAAAAATATTAGGATACGTTCATCGAACATGAAAAGTGGCCTATCCGGATCTACATGCACTATTCTAACTGCCAAATCTTCAACTGAAACATAAACTTTGCTGAAATTGTCGAACACTTCAAAAGAAAATTGGTGTTCAGTTTCGTACCATGCACTATGAGAGCTTTCGTACTTGGAAGTTTCGTACTTTTTTGATATTTTTGAAATTATTAATCAGTGATGAATGAAAATGTATTTTAAACTGACCTTGTATCATGAACTGGCCATTGCTTAGATTTTTTTAACACAGAAAGCAAGGAGAGAGGCAAAATCCACGAAATTTAAGGTAACGCCGGATACAACGGTCATGCATGCTTGCGTTTGTAGGTGAGTGGAGCAAAAGACAGCTTTGAATGTGACGTGTTCAGTGGTCCATGCCATTGGAACACAAATTTAATTTTAAAGGAGATAAATAAGCTCATTTAGCTCCAGTCAATGGCCAGAATTTAATGCCATTCTTGCTACTATAGTCGGGCTTTGCACTTGCTATTTATAGCAGCTGAGGCTGTTTTCCATTTTCGGCGGTGGCTCTGTTGCCGTTGATTCATTGTTTTTGTTGCACCCAATACCTATGGGGTTATGTGTTTACACTTCTTTTTGTCATTTTATTTTTGCACTCATTTTGATGGGGAACAGGGAGCTGGTCACTTTAATTGTTTGGCTGGTGTCTTTTGACTATTAGTGTTCCATGACTCTTTCTCATGGTTCCTTGGGCTAGTCTGCAGTTTGTGATTGAAGCAGTTCCTGATCATACTCCCATCCTCTTTTTATATTTACAAGTCGATTAAATATTCAGGGAGACTTGTTCTTAGGGAAGAACTCTTTAAAGAGACCCAGCCTTGAAGAACATTGGACATTATTCAGAAGTAAAATAGGCCACTCCTTGACTTTTTTCAATTCACTGAGCTCTCTCATTCGCTGTTGCTTGGAATTCACGTTCATTTGATTCAAAATGCACAACTGTCTTCAGGGGTTGAAAACTGCTTTGTGTAAACCAGTCTGTTCATTTGCTTAGTCCTTACAATGCTTGTTATTTTTAGAAAAGGAGAGTATCTCAGTGGTAATCTGTTCAGCTCAACATAGATGGGTTTCTGGCTCGAGCCTCTTTTGGGGCTCTGTATTTCGTCTTTGAGCAATACACATTATACTCTGCTTAATACAGGTTCAACCCAGGAAGCGCCCAAACCTTACTGAAAAATTGCTGTTTGTGACAAATATTGATGCAAAAACGGGGGTCATGTGATTCAGACTTCGTTAAAATGTTGGGGACTTTTACTGGGTATAATATGCACATTTAACAATCTACATCAATTATACCATTTCTATCTAAACTGAAAATGACCATTAATAATGTATCGAGAAACACTTGGACCAAACAATGAAATTACGAAAAAGACATGGTCGCATCTTGTGGGGGGGGGGGGGGTACATTGATATTTTCATACATTTGTAGGCTCAGACCATTTTGGGTCGTGTAATTTTTTTAATTTCAACATCTTTTGGGGTTTTCAGATAAATGAATATTTTTGGAATATGAAGATTTTGTGGATATTTTTAAGATGTCATCACAAATTGGACTAGATTTAGGGGGCATTTCTATGTATTTTAGATTATCTTCTTTAGGTTAAGGTACAGAATTTGGGATATTTTTAGGTTGCTTAAATTTTACGAATGAAGAAAAATGAGAGTCCCCCATCCCCCTTGGTTGATCAATATTTGTTTCCGTATATACAGACCGTCAATGGAAACATTTGAAGTAAATCTTGTCCTTGAATATTGACTTCTTTGGTGCCCCACTAAAACAAAGTTAAATCGTAGCAGAAAACAACAACCAAAAACCCAAGGGAAAATACTTAACAATCTCAACAATTCCTCACATGTGTCCAGAACGTGTTATCAAAATATCACCCAAAGTCTTATAATGTGACGTAGGTTGTCGTCCTTGTGTTTGCCATATGCTGTATACAAATATGGGAAAATGGCATTGACAAAAGTAAACCCTTACTATAAATCAAACTTGTTCAGGCATAGACGTACCAAAGTCAAACAATTCAAATAAAGTAGGCAATAGAAAACTTGGAACACCAAGATAGCATAGGTGGGTTTAGCGCTTAACCATTGTTCTGAGAGCTTTAAGTTCGAGCAGCAAAATCTATATGACTGCCTACGTGCCCGACTTTATGTATGTCTTTATGCCTGTCTGTCTTTGTGTCTGTCTTTCTGTCACAAACTATGGTTGCTGTTTGGGTTAAACAGTGGAATGGCAATTCTATGTTACGTTTAGCTTTGAGCTAACTTTTTGTAAAAGCTAATACTTATATAAGTTGTAGACCATTTGAGCTAAGTTGATCTTATAAAATGTATTCAAAAATATATATACAAGGTTAACAACATATATGAGCCTCAAAAAGAGTAAGCTAAACATTGTTGAATTTGGACATCAAAGGCACAGACCAGCCTGTGTATCTGCAATCTGATTATCACTTTTGTTTTCCTTTTTCTAGAAATTTAGAAAATTGAAACTTGCTTGGAACGCACAAAATTTTGGTCCGCTACTCAGTCCTAGTAGCTGATCAGGCTGAATTGATTTATCCAAACCCATGGAAGCCTCCATGTGATCGTAACATTTTGTGTGTTTCAACAACAGCAAAATATTGTCAAATATTTGGTACCAGTAAAATGCACTAAAGCCAACCCAACCAGTGGCGTAGGCTTCTGACAATTCTAAGGTGGTAGTTCTGTTATTGTTGATTCGTTGTTGATTGTAACTGCCCTTGCGGGATTCTGTAATTGTTCAATATTTAGTCCCATCTAGCTTCTAATCATCTTGATCGGGAAGATAGAGTTGATTGCCATACGTTTTTTTGTCTTCCTGGTGTTTTGTGAATGTTGTGTGGCTTTTCCTTATGGTGCCAGGGGATTTGCCTGCAGTTCGTGACTGTGGTCTTTCCTGATCATACTCATTTTTTCTAATGATAAGGCCCATATTGTTTTTACTTATTACCAAGAATACTGGGTTAAATTTGTTTAGTGCAAAAAGTATTAGTCTTGAAGTTAGTCCCATTCTTGCATTCATCCTTTACGCAATATTCCAGCTACGAGGGCTAGTGAAAAATAACTGAGCCCTACCACATTATCTTAGCCTCACATTGTAGCCAAGAAATATTATTATCTTTTATTAGTATAACATGTCATAGACGTTTTGACCCAAAATAATTACCCCAATGAAGCTTCTTTTATGGTTGCTAGGCAACTAAAGATCGTCAGTCAGAGTGATTGATAGACATATTTGACATTTATTTGAATAACATATGTCATATTGTCTTTTCATTATACTTGGTTCGTAAATGTTTAGGTGGAAATTGATTACATGCGTTGCCTAGCAACAAAATAAGTCAAAATTTCACCATTTTTCAAATATATGAGGATTGTGTTGCCATGGAAACATAAACATTTATTCCAAACAAGGAATTTAATATTTCTGAGGGTTCGTTTGTGAATGTAGTACTGCAAAAGCATTATTAGGCTATTATTTTATGTTTTCTATTAAAATTGTGTTAATATGAATGTAGGTTGGGTAAATTATAGGATTTGAGACACGAAAAAAATTGCTAAATTCTGAAATCAAACTACCACAGTATCTATAATTTGGGGTCAATTGTTTTCTTATTTGTGGCACTGAGTAGGTACATGTTATAGGTATCAAACAACAGTGAATGCAGCATTACATTGGCAATGTTGTTTTCGTGGCAACGCTTAGATATTGATGTATTACAGCGTGAACGCACCCTTTCGACTGGTCATGTTCGGTTGGCTAGCAACCAGTATATAAAGCCTACCAACAGATATAAATAAGGTTATTGAATAGATGACATATAGCTACGATGAAATAGCATTAAAAGACATGTCCATTTTACTTGAATTAAATGTTATAAGGTAGGGCTCAGTTATTTTTGACTAACCCTCGTATTTCCAAGCTCTTATATTTCAAAATTTATGTAACAGCAAAAAGGTTGAACATTTCTCTGGAATGTTTGCAGCATGCCAGCATGCTTATTTATCTCCATTAAAATTAAATTTGTGTTCCAATGGCATGAACCATTGAACACGTCACATTCAAAAGTGTCTTTTGCTCCACTCACCTACAAACGCAAGCATGCATGACCGTTGTATCCGGCGTTACCTTAACTTTCGTGGATTTTGCCTCTCTCCTCGCTTTCTGGGTTAAAAAAAATCTAAGCAATGGCCAGTTCATGATACAAGGTCAGTTTCAAATACATTTTCATTCACCACTGATCAATACTTTAAAAAATATCAAAAAAGTACGAAACTTCCCAGTACGAAAGCTCTCATAGTGCATGGTACGAAACTGAACACCAATTTTCTTTTGAAGTGTTTGACAATTTCAGCAAAGTTTATGTTTCAGTTGAAGATTTGGCAGTTAGATTAATGCATGTAGATCTGGATAGGCTACTTTTCATGTTCGATGAACGTATCCTAATATTTTTAAAAAGTGATAGTTTCTACCTACCGTCAGTCAAAACACCAAAAATGGCGGCGAATCCATTGAAAAAGACCGATATTCGGCGTTATACGACCGAAGTTCCGGCGTTTCGACCGTTCTTCCAGCGTTACGGTTGGACACTGTGATATATAGCGAGTAAAAGCAGATTAAGCCTTATCTGGTAATACAACTGTTCAGTATATGGCTGTTGGCGAATGATAAATGTCAACAACCTCTTTTCAAGCAATCTATCTATTAGCCACAGACTTCATAATTAAGACACAACATGAGTTTGCTTTTTTTGTATACTAGCTAGGATAGGACCAGCGCATGTGCGGGTATAGAATTCTTTTTACAAATAATGAGAAACGTTCTAAGCATGGCATATGTCCTTATAAATATTAAAATTGGAACAATTGTTAGCATATTATTATCTAAGAGGAGGATTAATAATTATATACTAACGAAATTCCGATATGAGTCAATGGCCAATCTTCTGTTATAAAATATTTACCTAACTATTTCTATCAACCCACCTCAAACATAAGGTGTAAAAGGCCAAGCGCCGAATCTACCAAGAACCGAAATGATACGGGGCCAAATCAACGCTTGTACTATATAGCAGTGCTGCACTCTCTATCAGTCACTGTAATGTGTGACAAAGCAACTATAGTTCTAATCAAAGGCACACATCCTCAGATTATTTTTGGATTGTACAAATGTACCATGATGCACTATCATAGCACTAATCGAAGTCACCGTACTGTGTAACCTGTTACGAAATACACAAGCGCTGCTGCAAAGTTCGAAAATTTTAAAAGGAGAAAACTCCGCCCCCCCCCCCCCCAAAAAAAAAAAAAAAGTTTACATTGAAAATATATAAAAATCAAAATTGTCAATAAAAACAATAATGTAAATACTTAGTATTAATAGACTCTTCGCTTACTGCAAAGGCGGTAACTTTAATATTCATATCTGGGCGTTGTTCGGCTAGTTCATCTGCTAAACAAGAGAAATCAGGTTCTATTTATAATTTGGTTAAGATTTAGTAAGTTGCTTGGGCCGCGCAAACGTGCGTGCAATTCATGAAAATCCTAACCGTATACACACTGAACTCACATTTATTAACCCTTAAAGCGCATAATCACAAAATGTATGTTTTTGTCGTCCACTAAAATATGCGAAGCCTAAAGACAAACAGTGCGGACCCAGATCAGACTGCTCCTGTAGGAGCAGTCTGATATTGATCCACAATGTTTGCCTCTGTGCTTATGTTAAATAGACATTTTCAGATGCAGTTATTTTGCTGGCGTTTTAAGGACTAAATAATGTGTTTTGCGTCTATACTGAGATAATGGCGCAAGATGATACAATTACTTTTGAATAAAACCACGCCTCATTTTCAGCTTTTACCTATGCCTGAGGTTGACCAGCCCTAATTACGCATTCATGAGGCGCCGCCTTTACAGTAAGCGAAAAGTCAAAGAATATTGAAATAGTACTGTTGATGGTAGGTTAATTTGCTCTCTGCTGCAGCTTTTAGAGAGATGACCTTGTCATAATTGACTTGTTGGCATGATGAAATTTGCTTCACTTAAGACATTCTGGGTGATGGGTTTGGGGTATTTTAGTCTATTCCATTCTTCTTTTCTCTCTCATTCTTTCTGGGAGGAGTCCTGACATGACTGAAATATTGCTGACTGAGACTAATCTTTAACTCAAGCAACTCTAAATTGCAGAAAAAATTTGCCATTTTCCAGAGTAATGTGATAATCTATTTATTTAGAATTGTTTAGATATAAATTTCAAAAACAGTCTATTAGAGTAGAAAATGAAGAATTCTAGACATTAATATAGCAAACGAAATTCATATTTTCTGAAAATTTATTGCCACTGATATTTAACAAAGCTCAGAAAAAGGAAAATGCCAGATTGCTAGGAACTTGAATTCCGGACCTTTGCTTGCTAGGCAAATGTTAAACAATTTGATCTCTGCTGCGTTATATGATTCAGAAATACAATAAACTCAATTTCCAATGTTACTTTTGGTGTTTGCAGAAATGTTTTAAGAAACTGAAATTTACAAAGTTTGTGTTAAAAATCGAAATAATCAATTACAGCAGTTTAAATAAAGAAGACTAATGTCTAATGTCATTATCTTTAATAAATGTGGTAGAACATCTAAAACTATTTTTTATTATAAAGGAAGTTCAAACATCTTATTCTCATCATCTGATACTTTTTCATACTGTCAAAATGATTTAGTAAACAGAGGATTAAAGGCAAAGAGCATTGAGGGGTTATTTTTTCACCGATTTCTTCAAAAGTTTATCAGAACAATAGCCCAAAGTTAACAACCGGGTATTAATTCGACTTTTACCGTTGCTATGGTAACCAAATGGCCACCAAAATAGGCTGAAAATAGGAAAGTGACCATTTTGAAACAAATTTGAGACATTTGACAGTACAATTAACATAGTGCACAAGCAAATACTAAAAATACATTTTAACGGATGCTGCAAATTATCATCACACACAGCATACTAAATGTTTCTTTGGTAGTTAGCTTTGATGATATCTAATTCTTAAAAAATTCTGTCTCCCAAAGCCTTAAATTTGGTTCAAAATGGCAATTTCTCTATTTTAAGCCTATTTTGTCGACCATTGCTGTTACCATAGCAACGGTAAAAGTTAAATAAATGTCAGAATTCTACGCTTGGGCTATTCTTCTAATAAACCAATCAGTAGAAAATGGTGAAAACTGTTTTTGGTGAATTTGGTAGATTTCCTATTGCCAACAAGATGTTGTGTAATACTATTAAATACTTTCAACGTTTACTCTCAGAACATACTAATTTACTTATTAGCGCTCTAACAGAAAGCTGTTTCGTATACAAAAATAAGAAAAAAAAGATGGATGTTTAGTATTCATTTGTTTTTAAATATCTAAAGGTACAGCCAAAACATTTTTGAGCTCATATAGTAAACATTGTCGTATCGAAACTAATCAATAACAAAACTAATCAACTACAAAAATATAATATCAATTTGGAAGATCCTTTATCAGAGAACAGAAATGGCCTAATATTGACAAGCTACGTAAAATTACATATTCGTTTTCAATTACAGGCTTTGTAGAGAACCATACTGAAAATATCTAAAGACGTTTTACCAATTTGCGAATCAGTTGTCATAGGTTAGAAATTGAGATTGGGCGTTAAAAGAAAATACCTGCAGAGTCAAAATTTTGCCAGATATGTAAATCTGGGAAGGTTGAAGATAACATTTACTTCATTACTGAGTGTTCTGTTTTTACAGATGAAAGAAACATGTTTTCAATAATATAAAAGTAAAGAAGAAAGCAAAGATCAGGAATCGATACAATCAAGTATCACACTTTACACAAGACACCATATAGGAAAGTTAAAATAAAAAAAAACAATGAAACATCACACACATGAGAGCCAAGAGGTCAGCCCTTTTACCAGCAGTAGATTACAAGGCTGCAAGGAACAGACAAGCCAGAACAATAAAGACAAATCTGAAACATAAATAAGAAAAAGAATCCACATAGGAAGCGCTGCCTCGGAATGATCAGTGAAATAATTTACTGGAGGGCTTAAACATGTTTAACGGCGCCAACCTCATCCTTAAATATGATGTGGATCAAGACACATAGATGTTTGGCTCGTATGGAATATTGTTAACTTGTCGATGCAGCTTCTCCTAGTACAAACAAATTAAGATATGAAAAGGAGTACAACGGAGATAAGGACCCGACAGTAAAATAAATCAAACAGATAAAACCCAGTTGGTCTGACCAAAGACATGACACCAGGCCCCAAACCTCTCATCTACAGATAAGTTTTGAAGTAAGAAATAGGGCAAACATCAGGAATCGATACAATCAAGCACCACTACCGACCTAGGATACCAATGGGAAAGTGACAACGTCACAACGAGAAAGCCAAGAGGTCAGCCCTTTTCCAGCAGGTGACCACAAGGCATCAACAAACAGACGTGCATGAAAGCATAACAAAACAAGACAGAAACAACACAAATGATCCACAAAAGAAGTACCGCCTTGGAACGGTCAGTATAAATATTTTACTGGAGGGCTTAAACCAGTTTTACGGTGCACCAACCTCACCCTTAGTTCAGATGTTGATCAAGACACATAGATGTTTGTTTTGCATGAAAGTCCCCTGACGTATCAATGCATAATCTCCTAGAACATATTAAATCAAGATATAAAAAGGAAAGTAAAGTTGTCAACCGAGATTGGGTCGACCACCAAGCATGCAGTCTGTCGCAAAACATTAATGTTATAAAAATCTATTTATAATGAGAAACTTTTTTAATAGACTGCGCTACAAACATAATTGTGCCAACAATTTTCTTTAATTTAATCACCAAGACACCATAAAACTCTGGATCTGGTAGTCTCTTGCGCTAGATTTATTAAAAAAAAATTGTAAGTGAGTATTATCAGGAAATACCACAATCACAAACTGCAGACAAACCCATGGCATTGTGAGGAAGAGTTTCAAAACAATCACAAAAAAAACCAGGAAGACAAACTCAGCAAATCAACCAGCCCCCGCTCTCTCTCCCATCAAGATGATTGTAAAACTAGACTGGACACAAGGTAGCGCACAACAAACCATTGAACACTTACAGAATCCCAGAGCCACTGGGGGCTAAAATGCATTTTACTGCCAAATCCTCGCTCAAGATTCTGCTGTTGTTGAAGCACAAAAAATGTTAAGCCCGCATGGAGGATTCCTAACTATTGCAATGTGTAATCATAGAGAAACAATATAATCAAAATAATGCACTGAGTCCGCCGTGGAATTTAGATATCAAATCATAGTATCAAGGATAAAATTTAGGGAAAAAATGCGAAGTTTATGACTCCCAAAGCCTTGTTTAAGAGTTTCTGTGTTAAAAGTGTATTGCGAGTGTTGAAGTCTGCAACATGGCTAGATGCTGTAGTAAATCGGAAGAGTTGATAAATATAAACTCTATGATATGTATAACGAGGAACGTAATCATCTAAAAATGGAAAATTGACAATTTCAAAATCAAATTCGTCACGTTTATTATAAATTTGGGTAGAAACAGTATCATTAGAAATGGACAAATGCAAATCCAAAAAACGAGGCTTCAGTATCAGAGGTATTTCCTGATCATACTCACTTACTATTTTCAGTATCAGCGGTATTGGCTTCATTTAGTTGAAGCTCTGAATGGTATATTTGACTTACCATATTGTCAATATATATATTATTTATGCGTAAAATATCAGCCAAATATCTGGATGTAGTGTTAAAAGCGTCAATAATATCAGCCTGCTTATTATCAGGAAGAGACATCATAATGTCTCTTTCATAACAAAACTAGATTAAATCTGCAACCAGTGGAGCACAATTGGTACACATATGAATCCCTACAACTTGTCTATACAACTATGCCTAATCGTATAAAAACATTGTCCATTTTGACAATACCATACATGTACTTTTTTGGCAGTTTAGAAGTGAAAAAAAGCCTTTTTGGCGTTACATGTAAGGTAAGGACAGCCTTCTCTTTGGAAGGTTCTCTCTATAAATAAAGCATAGGGTAAAGTAGAGTAATGAGTGGAAAAAGCATATGTACACAAACTTGTCGCGATGAAGTCCCTAGCTTTATGTTTGTCTAATATTTCACCAGATGTTTTACAGACTAAAATAAATTCTTACCGGATTCCTAATATACTCTCTCGTAATACTTAATTGCATGTTTTTTGACAAGACGTTAACAATTTAGAAAGTTTTGTTGTCGTACAAGAACTAGAATTGGCAATAAATATAGCTTGACAGGTTAGGTATCAGGTATAACGTAGGAAGGTTGTCTTGATTTTCTTTAGCTTTGACACCACATTCTAGGGCTGTATGACAACCATGAACATCGACAACAGCATTCTCACTCAGGGAGGCCTGCAGTCTATATGCATTAGTGCCAATCAGTTCACCTTATAAAGTATCAACATTATACAATCGTCAAACTATACTTCCACAAAACGCTTCGAGGCGTGACTGTAACGGTAAATGCATTAAATGAATTGAGGGTCATTACTTAGAGGTCGTCGTAGAAGTATACAACGTATCTTCTGGAACCAAAACATAACTCGTATGAAAACCATGGATATCGCGCTAACGGGAGGTAAAGTAAAGTTTTTATACAAAAGAGTAGGATACAGCATTGGTATCATGCGACAGTCTGTATGCCTTTTTGTAAACCCAATCGCGGTTTATAGCTATGGTTTCCTTATTTAAAAAAAGCTATATTCTATTCAACACCTTATCAGGGATTGCACTGTTTCCCAACTCATGTGTGTGTGCGCAATGGAAGTATGATATTTGAAAATCGTGTGTAATCAAACACTTTCGAAGTAACCCACGCCTTCTACCCGATGATGGAGGCTGATTTGGCTTTTTAGCACTCTTCTTTATATTTATTTTCTTAAAAAAGTCAAGAACAAACAGACAAACATTCAAATTTTCACATCGAAAGTTAAACATGTATACTGATGGGTAGGTATTATGAAAACACTAGAAATAAAAGCTGTTTTGCGTTGTTGAGCCTGGTTCGTTCCTTTAGTGTTATAAACATTTTATTATCCAGCAACGATGGCTCAGTTGGCTGTACAGACCCTTCGCCACTCACATACATGTACACAAAGTATGGGTGAAGTTGACATAAACTAAAATGATGGTCCATATAGCATCGCTGTATGCGATTGTACATTATGCGCGGATCAAGAGGGGGGACAGGGGTCCGGACCACCCCCCCCCTGAAAAATCACAAAAATATAAGGTTTTCTAGCAATACAGAGCCGGATCCCCTGAAAAAATCGCAAAGCTACCAAGCCAGCATTCAATGATGGGCCATCATCGGCACGCCAGCGAAACGCCATTTAATGGCGTTTCGCTGGCGGGTCGATGATGGCTCGCTTATAGTGGTACTTGGATCCTCCCTCCCCTCATCAACTAAAAAATAAAAAATAAAAACGTTGTCAAAGTTGGACCCCATCTGACAAATCTTTCTGGATCCGCGCATGTACATACTCTAATCTGGAGGACCGGTAAAGTCATCAGGAAATAAGACAGGATTTAATGTCATTTCCTCATTAAGATCACAGCCATGCACTACAGAACGGTTCAATTCTGCCTACCTAGACAGTATTAAATTGCAATTACTGACAGCATCTGCAATTATATTGCATACATTCAGTAATATACCTCACTATATTGCCCCGAAACAACAGTATCTTTGCACTATATGGCCATAAATATTTCTAGAATCTTCTAATCAGGAATAAAATATAGGTGTTTTTCTTTAAGGTGTGTTCGTGTACTTTGTAAAAGTATTTAGAGCCATGTCATGTGTTTTTGGGAACAGGGAAACGGATTTCAAGACTATTTCAAGAGAACAAATTCCAAATATTTAGGGGAACCAAGAAAATATTTAAGACCAAGAGTCATACGAATGCATTTTCATTTCGGGGGAACAGAGAAACAAAGTAAGAAAGATGGCAAAGATCAAGAAACGATACAATTAAGTACCACACCTGACCCAGGATACCACACGGGAAAGTAACCAAAACCAACAAGAGCCAAGAGGTCAGCCAAATTCTACGGGAACTGGTACATTTGTACCCACTACATGGAAAAGGGGCAATCATTAATCGACTGATATCAGTTTAAATAAGTCATGTGACCAACTCCAATGCGCGGATCCAGAGTGGGGTAAGAGCATGCGGTCCAGTCCCCCAGCTTGAAAATCACAAGTGGTTATAGGTTTCCTTAGAAATACCGGTAGAGACCTCTCTCGAGAAGCACTTGGACCCATCGGTTCCAATTGCTTCTCGAGTGAGATCCGTACGGCCCCCTGTGAAATACGTTGATGACTAAAAAACATTGTCAGGACCCCTCTGACGGAATTTTCTGGTTCTGTGCAAGAGCTCCGATCTGCCCTTTGTGGTAAAGCTGGAGTATAATGCTGCAAAGACACAAACAAAGGGCTGACATAGCCCCCAAATTTGCAATTTTTCTACAATACAAATAGCATGGCCTTATTAAAAACAATGTACAGGGCAATCTGTATAAACTTGCCATATCGCTAATATCCGAAAGAGGTTGATATGTCATTCTTTACAAATGTACAGTCGACTTTCAACTTTCTTTACTCTTTGATGGTAATAACACAGAAAATAACTTATTTTAACATGAATGTAAAAAGTGACAAAAACATCTGAGGGTTATATCCTAGCTACATACATATACATTTCATCAGACATGTAATGACATAAACTATTATACGTTAGTTTGCTGATAAAATGAGCCTCCTTCTTTAGAGAGTGGTGGGGTAGGGAGTACGCCAATCGGACCATAGGAAGGCCAAACCGAAGGCATTCAAGGAACGCTGCTAAGTATGTCATCAAATGTGATGTGTAATAAAACAATTATTTTATACCTGTTTGTAGTATAGTCAAACTATTATCCCTCGATGCCGTGGACGACCTGAAGGCCTTCTTCGGCCTTGTGCAATAGTGCATCAGGTCGTCCACGGCACCGAGGGACAATTCATACATGCTTGTAGTATAGTCAACACTATTACACCGAGGTGCCGTGGACGACCTGATGCTCTATTGCACGAGGCCGTAGGCCGAGTGCAAAAGTACACTAGGTCATCCACGGCATAGAGGGGTAATAGTCTGACTATACTTCAAACAGGTAGAAATAACTGTCTTATTACCTAACGCATTTGACGACATACTAAGCAGTGTTACTTAAATAGAGTTGCTGAAGACGATGCGGTTTTGTTGCAAAACAGAAAATTTCACCTAATCTGCTCATTTTTTGTCTCAAAGTGTTCAGCTCGTTCTAACTAAGGAAACGAGTACCCACACTTTATGTTTCTGGCCATAAACAACGAAGTTATTGGAATTTAAAGTTACACGCATCTTCGTCGCGCACGCCGCGAGGTGCCTTGGTAACTTAAACAGCGAAACGGGAAACCGGGCCATGGTATAGTCCCAGTCAATAGTCTTAACTATTGCCTGGGCAATAGTTCAGTTACACATGACATAGCAAAAATAGACAATTACTCCGTATATAGACGGTTGGGTAATAATTTTGACTATACTACAGGCATGAAATAACAGATTATTATACTTTTCTTGGTTTTCACATCTCTCTTTAAACTACAGGTAAATTTTGACCTCAGATGCTCAGGGAGAACGAGATTAGTTGCACGTGACAAGTTATGCAGATTGTAACCGGTATCGGCTTTTTCAAAAACAAATACGTACCGTCAGTACCATAAAGGACCTCGGACAGTTTCCTATTCAATCTGCCCAAATTTTGACAGCATGTGGCTAGTAAAATGCATAACTGACACCTATAGTTTTGTGCTTAAATCAAACCCTTACATTTAGTGCACCTAGCAAAATAAAAATATTTTGAAAATATTGTATAATTATGCCAGGACTCTAGGGTTTAAGGGGTGGGGGTATTTTTTGTGACCAATTTTTTTTTCACAGAAAGTCAAAGTTTCGTCGAGTATTCACCTAAATACATGTAAATATTATGATTGCGGCATAAAACTTGAGAAGAAAGTGATGCGTTTGCATAAAATTCGGATTGAGAAGACTTCATTGTTTCATCTAAAGAAGTGTGCTGTCAATTACTTTTGACTATTACCTGTAATGTTCCAAGTCATCCAGTTTGACTTGTGCACTGAGGTGTATCATATATATGCATACTGTATAAATCATAATCTAGATAAACACAGTTTTTGAGCCCAAAATCGTTAATATTTTCTTACACATCAGATTTAACCTATAATTTGGTGCTTAAAAGAAACGTCTCATTGAGACGGTTCTTTTGGGTACCCACAACATTTGTTTTGGTTGAGAAATGAGACAATTAATTACTTTGTAAGCACTCATAACTAAAGCCCTGATACATGCCATTGCAAATTGGTATTTACCTACAGGTTTTTACAAAATAAGTTTCTAATAAGTTTTTATAATAAAGTGTTTTTGAGCATTTCGACAACGTTCCCCCCCCCGTGACCATTCATGCCGTTTTTATATGATGTGTGAAACGTAAAACTACAACAGTATGCAAAAGGATTAGTTTGGTCACGGGGGGGGGGGGGGGGGGGGGAAGCGCTCCAGTAAAACGTTTTCTATTTTCTATATGCTGAATAGCAAAAACAGAGTTGTCAACCCATATTTTTCAATTGGTAATTGTTCAATGAGGAAACTGCTTTTGTGGATAAGTCGAGGTTGAACCTACTATCTTTTTCATTGAAAAATATCGTTTTCTTTGAAACTTTTATCTGGTCATTTTTATGGGCAATCCTTCAGTAAGACTGTCCGAGGTCCTTTTGAACTGAAAACTGGTAGGATATAACCGTTAGTTCATCCCGATTTCTTTTATCATGGACTCGTTTGATATGTTTGATCAGCCTAAGATCAAAATTAGTAAGGAGTACATGTTCGCTGGCCGATCGCGATATGCTACATGTAACCTAGATGCTACATGTAATTGCACATATCTACACGGTATATGTTTCGGACAAACAAAGGGAGAACTGTATGTGCGGCTTGTAAAAATGTAAGGCCGTTTTTTCTGATGGTGTGTTTCCACATAGTTTGATCGAAATGTCAATACCGACAACGAGTCATTGATCACATCCTAAATTATAAGCCACGTTTCAATACGCATTTGTCTTAAGAAAGCATTTTATGGAAACACTTGTCTTAACGTCTGCTGGTTTTATGCAAACATTGGCATTTTTCTACTGATTGTGGGTGTTATAGCCCTGTGTGCTGCGATAATGGTGCTTAAGTGTCTAAATTTAGCTGTTAATTTCAAAGTACGAGGCAGGAATCCCATTTTACCCTTAACCCTTAAAGCGCCACGTATAATTTGCAGCAGACGACAATTTCAATTTTTTTCGTTTTTGCAAAAATAATAAATAAGGCATGCTATTTCATGAGAATTGTCTGCTGGCAGACAATTCTCATGAAATATCACACCTTATTGTTTTCGAAATTTGGGAAAGATGTCGGAAAATATGACGTCTGCTGCAGTTGTGGTTGGCGCTTTAAGGGTTAATCATTTGATCTATGTGATTTGCGAAGGAATAACTTTTGAGCCAACGGATACGCTTTCTCGCAATAAAACTGGGACAATTGTAATACTCATCTTTGCAAGCCAAGGTTACTAAGTCCACTTCGTTCCGTAACAATTATAGCAATGCATTTGGATATATACCGTACGTCATGGACTGTAGCAATATATTTGGTAATCCACAGCACCTCAATGGTGCTGGTTTCAGTTGTAGCAATACATTTGGTAATCTACCTTACCTAATGGACTGTAGCAATGCATTTGGTAATCCACAGCACCTCAGTGGTGTTGGTTTAGACTGTAGCAAAGCATTTAGTAATTCACAGCAACTCAATGGTATTAGTTTGAACTGTAGCAATATATTTGGCACAGTACCCAAATGGTGCTGGCTTGGCCTGTAGCAATGCATTTAGTAATTCACAGAGCCTCAATGGTATTGTACTTGACTGTAGCAATACATTTTGTAATTAACAGCACCTCAATGGTGTCTGTTTGGACTGTAGCAATGCATTTAGTAATTCACAGCAACTCAATGGTATAAGATTGGACTGTAGCAATACATTTGGTAATCCACAGTGCCTCAATGGTGGTGGCTTGACCTGTAGCAATGCATTAGTAATTCACAGAGCCTAAATGGTATTCGTTTTGACTGTAGCATTACATTTGTATTTAACAGCACCTAAATGGTGTTTGTTTGGACTGTAGCAATATATTTGGTAATCCACAGCACTTCAATAGTGTTGTTTAGGACTGTAGCATTAATTAGTAATCCAGGTACTTCAGTTGTGTTGGTTTGGACTGTAGGAATACATTTGGTAATACACAGTGCTTCAGTGGTGTTGGTTTTGACTGTACCAATACATTTGATAATACACATCACCTCAATGATGTTGTTTAGGACTGTGGCATTATATCTGGTAATCCATGGCACCTCAGTTGTGTTGGTTTGGACTGTAGCAATACATTTGGAAAATCCACAGCACCTCAGTGGTGTTTGTTTGGCCTGCAGCAATATACATGTATTTGGTAATCCACAGCACCTCAGTGGTGTTGGTTTAGCCAGCTGCAATATATATTTGTTGATCCACAGTACTACGGGGGGACAGTTTGGACTGCAGCAACACATTGGGTAAGTCATTGCACTACAAGATGTTAGCCTGGATCGCAGCAAAATAATCCGTAATCCACATCACCACGGAATAAAAGTTCGGACTGCAACAATTCATTGGGTAATCCACAGCACTATTGGGTTGTAATTTGAGCTCTGCAGTAATGCATTGGGTAATTCAAACCATTACGGGGTGATAGTTTGGACTACAACAATACATTTGGTAATTCACAACAATAAGCGGGCGATAGTTTGGACTGTGACAAAACATTGGGTAATCCACAGCACTACGGGTGATAGTTTGGACTGTAGCAATCCAATGGGCAATCTCAAGTGTCTCGGGTGATAGTTTAGACTTAAACTCAGAAAACGCACTTACGTGTATTCGTATGAAATAGTTGTAGCTGTTTGAACGATTGTGAATTTATGAAACCATACAATTTCGTTACATCAGATGCATGGGCACATATGGGGTATCTCACGAATTACTAGTACCTGTCAAACATACGAACAGCGAATGCATGGACAACCCTGTATATTAAGGGAAATACGAGTTTTTGCTGAATTTAAAGCCTCAACAAAACAGTGGGTATGGCCAGGAAATGATACGCTCAAAGATTTCAAACCAATGAAAAGTAGAGTGAAGGACAGATGGCCACATGGGCGAATCCAGATGTGGGGGGGGGGGGCAAGGGTCCGGACCCCCGCCCGCCCCTGTCCCCCTTAAAAACTTCAAAAGTAAAGGGTTTCTTAGCAATACTGGTCCGGATGTCCTATAAAGTCACAAAGCTAGCAAGCCAGCATTCAAATTTGGGTCATTATCGGCCCGCCAACGAAACACCATTTAAATGGCGTTTCGCTGGCGGTTTGATGGTGGCCCGCTTACAGTGGTATTTGTTTGGATACTCTCTCACCTCTAAAAACGTTGTAAAAGTTAGACGCCCTCTGACAAAACTTTCTGGATCCGCGCGTTGGCCACAACGTAATTAAAATGAAGCAAACAGCCCTCTCCATCAGCAAGATGATAACTACTTTACAACTGAATCCAAGATAGCGGTATTTGTACTGTTAAATTACGAAAGGAGACATTATCTAAATAGCAGACTCAAATATTCTTTTAACCTATTTAAGCCGACTGGAATTTCCTACTGTTATCAACTGGAACAGTTCATTTCCGTTTTCAGGGTTGTTGAATTTTTATTCAAATTGTATTAGACGATTCTGAAAGCAAACATTGGAGATCCTGATCAGACGCCACCGGCGTCTGATCTGGGCCTGCGCGGTATGCATATTTCCGACAAAAAGGACGCTAGCTTATTTCGGTTAAGTAGCAATGAAAAGTAATATAATACCACTAATTTTCCGTTTGCTGCAGTTATGATTGGCGCTTTGGTGGCTATCAAAGTAAGTAAGGAGGCAAAGATCAGGAATCGATACAATCAAGTTCCACACCTGACCTAGGACACCACACGGGAAAGTGACACAACACAAGAAAACATCACACACAAGAGAGCCAAGAGGTTAGCCCTTTCCCAGCAGGTGACCACAAGGCTGCAATGAAAAGACAAGAAAGCATGACAAACACGAAGCATAAATAAAAAAAATGATCCACAAAAGAAGCACCTTTTCTCGCCAATCATGAAAATGTCCTCTCCTTTGTGCTCTCATCTGCTTATGTACTTTGAAAACCTATCAATATGGACTAAAATCAGATTCCTCCAACCTTGCCAGGATTCATCGTGTTTGCGGTCATTGACAAGGTTAAGGTTTTTTTCTTTAGTGCATTTGAGAATATGTAACCGCCGTAATAAGCAGACGCCATGTTATGACAGAGGGTATTGGCAGGATTAGGGTTAAGCATAGTAAGGTGTTCATTATCCTGTAATTTTCTGCTTTGACTTGTCATTATCATTTGTGACAGCCGACTTATCCTTAGTGAACTATTCCTTTTTGTCGCACTTGGTTGTCACGTAAGAAGATTATTTCAAAACTATTAATTAACTCTTTGCCTTCTAGTGTTGCCTGCTTAAAGCCTTCGAAAATAGTTTGGACCCGTTTGACACCCTGATTGTATTCCTGAAAAAAAAGTGTTCAAAAACATTGTTTACAGAAGAGTTCAGCAACATTAAATACAAATCAAGTTTGAATTTGGAGAACATTTTGACTGAGTAGTGGCCCTTTTTGACTTAGGCTTTGGCATATTCGAAAGCTATATTGGCTTTTTGTGTACGGAACTTCACATTTCCCGAAAGCTATTACATCTGACAACTTCTAACTATAGGTCATAATTGCCCAGTTCCTGTACATAAGCTTGACAATGACAAAATTTTTACCCCCCTTCCTGGTCCCTTAGGCGGGGTCAGGGGTCAACTATCTAAATTTCGCAATAACTAAGTCAGTTGTCGATATTTTTAACAAAATTTCGCATGCAGACAGAGGTACAATAGATATGAAACATATCAAACGGGATTTTAGTACGAAGGCATCTGTGTAAACTAACGGGTTAGGGCGGAGGCCAAAATTCATTTTTGTTTTCAGAATATGGTCATGTTGCATATCAAATTAAAAGGAGTGATACATGTAGCATACGTTTAGCAATATTTTCACTGTAGACACACCCTCGACTCCGGGGAGTGGGTCAAAACATTTTTTTCTGAAAGTAGTCATGTTGCATATAAAATTAAAGGGAATGGAGCATAGAGCACCATGCAAGCACATAGTCTGTCCTTATACGCACCCTCGACCCCTGGGGTGGGGTCAAACGGTCAAAACATTTTTTTCTGAAAGAAGTCGTATTGCATATCAAATTTAAGGGCATGGAGCATAGACCACCACGCAAGCACATCATATCCTGTCACACACACCCTTGGCCCCTGGGGTGGGAGCAAAAAGTAAGACCACCTTTTATCTGAAAGTAGTCATGTTGCATATCAAGTTAAAGGGAATGGAGCATTAAGCACCAAACATCCACATATTATGTCCTTACACACATCCTCGGCCCCTGGGGTGGGGTCAAAAGTTCATTTTTTCTGTAAGTAGTCATTTTGCATATTAAATTTAAGGAAATGGAGCGTAGTGCATTATGCAAGAAGATATCCTGTCCCCGTGGGGTAGGGTCAAAAGATCAAAACTTTTATCTTTTGAATGTGGTCATGTTGCATATCGAATTACACACACCCTTGACCTCTGGGTCTGATTGAAAGGTCAGATATTGCAATTGTACTGATAAGTATATTTGTATTGAACTAAGCGCAAAAAGTAGTTGACAGGCTTTTAATTATGATCTGTACGATACTCAGGTTGAACTTAGGTGTTGGAAAATGAGGTTTATGTTTTGTGATGCACACGTTTCTCTACGACATCTCTTCATCAGGGGATATAAATTCAACGCATTTGCCTTGTTTGACTCTGGTTTGCCAAGCGGCACATCTGATTCTGGGAATTCTAGTTAATTTAAAACACTTACAGGTCTGGACCCTAAAATGATCTCAGACCCCTATTTTCATAGATTTCTTAGCGAATAGTCATATTCCTTTCATCTATCTATAGAGCACAGTGGTAGAAACAGGTTCTGCTTCACCACTTTTGAAATTATTCGAACTGCAGATCAAGAAGTCTTACATTAGATACTTTATGTCCATTCACAAGACCAAAAGACTAACAGCCCTTTAAATCTCACTGGTGCCGGTTAGGGATGCGATGGGGTTAACGTATCCATGGAATCTTGCAGGCTTGGTGCGCCATGAAACCGGTTTAAGCAGTTCCAAGGCGATACTTCTTTTGTGGATTATTTGTGTTCTTTATGTCTTGTGTTTGTCATGCTTTCGTGTTTGTTCATTGCTGCCTTGTGGTCACCTGAAGGGAAAGGGCTGACCTTTTGGCTCTTGTTGTTGGTGTTTATTGTGATTTTGTTACTTTCCTATTTGGTATCCTGGGACAGGTTCGGTACTTGATTGTATCGATTCCTGATCCTTGCTGCAATCACTGACTAAAAGCTCTTTATTGATTAAGTTGTTTGATTAACAACCACCTGGATCCCATGTCCCACTGACATCTTCGGCATTACCAAACGCTTTGAATGATAGAGATCCTGTCTACCCTGGGTGTATTTTATGACTGATATTTAAGCTATTTTCTGTCTGCAACAAAGAAAATAGACTAAGTTCAGCTTTTGGCTTCAGTCTGGCAAAATTGCTTGTAATACAAGTATGCACATAAGAAGTGTAACGTGCTTTGCCACCACTTTTAGACTATTATAACTGCCAGCATCTTGGTTTTTATTACAAAGGGACAAGTTAATCTCTCAAGGTATTTTTTTATATCACTGGTCTCTCACCTGAAGTATGGGATACATGTATCTTTTCTGGCTGCAATAATTGGCAAATACAATTCCTGTAAACTATCAACCTTTAGGATTTGTTCCACCCATTTCGCAGTAACCTTTAAAAAGTGTGGCTAGCTTTTCTCGAACTCTCTGTTTCCAGTGGAACTTTCTTAGCATTTCCTTTGACTAGAAGATGTGGCTTCTTAATGTTGGTATCGGCTCCAATCGTCAGCAAAAAGTCTTATCCCAGCATGTCACACTGACCTGTGCAACATGCACGATTGTGGGAAAAGCGATATTGCCCAACTTGATTGACTTAATTGACGACGGGCCCTAAATATGCATAGCCATCTCCATATATCTTCCTGCTGTTTGCAATGATGTGAATTGCAAGCATCAATGGATTGGCTTCATTCCCTTGTATATTTTGTCATAAAAATGAAAGTGACCATTGCTGCAGTATCTACTACTGCCTGTACTGCTCTTACCTGGAGTATGATGGGATTCCACAAGGATGATGACGAGAAAATCTGCCACACAGTGAAGTCCCCTGTACTTGTTTCTACCTGGTCACGACTCAATTCTCCCTCAAGACTCATTGATTGATTCCAAGCTATTTATGTCGGACACACGGCAGACTTTGCATCACAACTGAACGATTGGAACAGAAAATGTTTCTTTGTTTCAGTTGTGCTGGAGATCTGGCTGTCACAGGGTAGTAACGTTCTGTAGCAGCCTCTAGTTCCCACACTGGCAACTCCTCATCCTGAATTGATTCATCCTAATCATACAAACTGATGCAAAGATATAGATCAGAACGTATCTTCAAATTTTGATCAACCCTTTCTTCGTATTCTTGTGAGGTACTGAGTGATTCATTGTTAATCTTGAATGATCTCTACACCTTTTCGTACATGCATTATGTATAATCGTCACAGCATTTTAGATTTTCAGTCTTATCGCCTGTTCTAACGTCTTCTGGTCATAGGCTGTCCCACCAAAAATTAGTGATCTTTGAGTTTGACACTTGAATCTTTAGGTGAACTTCCATGCAATCACCTAAAACCGTTTGCAACTCTGTAGGTTCTGGCCAAAAAAGTATCTCAATATCAAGAATGGGCATACTGTCGCAATTAATTCACATCAAAAATGTAGACCAGCATACCCATACAAACATTCTGCCCAGCCTATGTCTTGTTCTCTATCTAGACAATATGATATCCATGCTAACATCATATACATTTTAATAGTATCAACTACAGCATTTTTCAAATTATTGGCAAATGTCAGAAATGGTTTGGACATTTAACCCTTAAAGTGCCAGCAAAACACTGCACCCAAGCATGTATATGGTTAACGTTGTCAGCAGCACATATTTGTTAAAATTATTGATTAATTTAAAAATAGATGTAAACAATATGGACCAGACAAGACTGATATGGATCTACACTGTTTGTCGAAGAGGCTTCTAAAACATTTCAGCAGAAGACAAAAGCAGACAACCTTCGTTGTGATTGGCGCCTTAAGTGCTATATTAAAGCAAAGTTTGCGTTTGGAAAAGTAGATTTAGTATTGACGTATATCACTGCAATAATAAAATGTTACTGGACAATAAAAGCAAATCTGTGCTCGCTTACTTCTTTTATTTACACAAATGAGCATGCTGGGCAAAATGATAGCCTGGGGGCACCGCGTTGTGGCCTTGGGCCAGAAACTATATTCTCTGCTAAGTACTGGTTCAACCCAGGAAGACCAGACCCAACATTAATGAAAAATTGTTAACTGGTATGTTAAGAATCAAATCAAACAAACAAACAAAATGATAGCAATGTAGTGGATTGAAAAGTGTATATGACATTTGTAGCGAACATACAAAAATACAAAAGACTAATAGTATGGCACTCCTGTATAATATTACACTGGTAAATGTATACGTCGATTTGGTGGTATTTACGCGTATTGCCGGTACTTCATAGACTGGAAGTGGTAGATATTGGTGTTAATACTATATAGAAAAACATGCCATATGTCTTAAGGACTATAGAATTAGATCATTTTTAAGTATTCGGCATGCACATGGCGATTTATGTAAGCATTTAGGAATAGATTCGAGTACCGATCTGGATGATCGGTACTCGAATATATTCCTAAATGCTTACATAAATCGCAATGCACATACTAAATACTTAAAAATGATCTAATTCTATAGTCCTTTATGCATTTGGCACGTTGTTCTATATAGTATTAACACCAATATCCAACACTTTTTTCGGTCTAAGAAGTACCGGCAATACGCGTAAATACCAGCAAATCGACGTATACATTTACCAGTGTAAAGGTGACGAAACTCTGTTGTTACATAGGTCGGATGTCAAATTGAATGTTAAATGGGTGTGAAGAAGAGCATACTTCACATATCTCGTCCCTTGAATGTTGATCAAAGCGGCAAGAAAGGAGACAACTGAAATTATTGGACTTTATTTGTTACCTTATATGGGAGATATACAACGGATTTGGTAGAAGCAATTTGCTTTTTGTTCATCTGAGCCAAAAGCTCAGAGTTAGCTACTATTGTGATTTTTAGATTTTCGTCGTGCGTCACCAACAATTGTTTCCAAGTAAGAAAGGCGGCAAAGATCAGGAATAGATACAATCAAGTACCACACCTGACACAGGATACCACATGGGAAAGTGACAAAAACACAATTAAACATCAAAAAGAAGGGCCAATAGGTCAGCGCTTTTCCAGCAAGTGACAACAAGGCTGCAATTAACAGATGGGAATGCATGAAAAACACAATACATAAATAACACAAATGATCCATAAAAGAAGTACCGCATTGAAACGGTCTATAAAATATTTTATTGGAGGGCTTAAACTGGTTTCACGGCGCTAACTTCACCCTTACTTCAGATGTGGACCAAGACTCATAGATGTTTGGTTTACATGAAAGATCCCTAACTTATCAAAGCACATCCCATCATAAACTGCTTTCTGGATTTTGATCAAACGTGACAGGAATAATTGTTATATTTATAGTCTTCTTTAATGATTATTCAAAAACGGTTCAAGTCCGTTGCATATCTAGGTCACATGAACTTAAATTTGTTTTCTAAATTAAAACTTTGAATGTTTTCTTAAGTAAATCCAGTAGCTCTAGAGCCTTGATAAATGATATGCGCGATCATCAAGCGGATATAGACCTGTTTATTTTACCAAATTATGCCTATGGCAAAACATGGCCCAGGCCAGGGTATCACATGTAAAACATATGCTAATTTAAGGAAAACGAGAAAAATCTTTGTTTGGAAACCATAGGGTCATGAACTTTGACGTTTTGTCATAGGGTAGTAGACCTCTTCAAAAGTTGTTCAAACTATTGCCCTGGAGCCTAAAATGGCCCCACGGCGGGGTCTCAAAATGGAAACTTATAAGTTTTTTTTCTTAAACTAAAATACCTGGGGATTCAAGTTGATACTTTGTATGCAACAGAATGTTGTGGTCTTATACCAAGTGTGTTCAAATTATGCCCATGAGTCTAAAAATGGCTCAGCCACGTGGGTCACATGATAAACATAGGCTTACATACGGTAAGACATAAACACATCTTTGTGTCTGAAACCATAAGTACTAGAGCCCTATTATTTGGTGTGTAACAATATATAGTGGACATCTACCGAGTTGTTTGCGGATAATATGCCCTGCTCCTGGGGGGATCACATTTTTATGACATTGTCTAGTAGACTTCTACCAAGTTTGTTAAGATTTTGGCCTTGGAACTAGCAATGGTCCTGCACCAGGGCTCATGTTTTATAGGTGTATAAGGAAAAAGCATAATATATCTTCTTGTCGGAATTGACCAGGATAAGAGCATTGGTATTTGATGTTTAAAATCACAAAATAAACATATTATACTAAGTTTTTTAATTATGGCCATTGGGCCAAATATGATCCTTCTCACTAATCAGATGATGCATAACCAAGTACATGTATACGTATAGCTTCTTATCTGAAACCACAAAGCCTTGAGCCTTGATATTTGGTATGTAGCATCATCTCTTAGTCCTTCTTGAATATTGTTCAAGTTATGATCCAGGGGCCAAAATATCCCAAGCCGGGCATGCCCACTTTCCAATTTTTACCTGTAAATAAGAAGCTTTGGTGAACGATCGAGTGTAACTTTGTCCTATTACTTTATTTGTATGGCATTGCATGATGAATTGCTTCTAGTTGAGGTCGAGAACTGTCGCATACAGTTCAATAAGTGTATAATCACTGTCAATTCATAATTGCAAGCTGCTTGCAGAGAATAAATAGATGTGCACTCTCAAATAGCACGTTGTCTGCTGCGAAAATAGAATTGCGCTAATCATGTTATTTGGTTTGATGATGTTTCGGTTATCGATGAAGCCACCTAAACTGTATCAAATGCTTTTAAAAGTGCAACTCCAATGTATAACCATATAAAAACATTGCCCAGATCAGCAAAAAGACCACAGGACGGTTACATTTAGTCTGGAAAGATAATCAAAGCTATTATCCCCACTTACAAGTAGACAAATTAGCCAGGCTGAGCCTTGACTCTTTCTTGGTAAATTTTAGAATGAATTGATAACGCAAGGCGGTTCTTTTATTCAAACTTTGCTTTAGGCAATCAGATTTAACCCTTAAAGCGCCAAGAAAAAATGTATCTGAAAATGTCGTCTGCTGAAGTCGTCCGCTGAAAATAATTTCCCTACATTACCGACGAGTTAAGTATAGAAGCAAACAGCGTGGACCCAGAACAGATACATTTTGACATCAGATACTCAGGCGGAGCAAGAAAAAGAATCATTTTTGTGAGAGGATAGGATAGAAAAAATCTGTCCTCGGAATCACCGTTTGGTATCACGAGTCTTGTCCCACGGTGGTGCTCCAATTCAGGCCTTGCGGTTATAAAACCTGAGTACAGTCTCAGACTTAAAATAAAGCGAAATGATTGACTGCTTTCGGACACGTGTCCGCAAGCAGCCAATCATTGCGCTTTATTTTGAGTCTGAGAATGAACTCAAGATTTATAACCTCGAGGCCAAGTTTCTTATGACATGGAGACCAGTATGCAAAGCTTGTTATCCTTTAATGGTTATCTTTTGTGAATTCGCATAGCCTCATTTCGAATAAAACATGAATACAAAATAATGTGTGAACACGCCATGAACATTAGTTTTAACAGAAATAACGAAATAATTTTTGTGAGAGGAGAGAAAGGAGGATGAGAGCATATAGACTTCGAGCTAAAAAAAAGGCCCTGCTCCCCCCCCCCCCCCTAGGGAATTTTGCAGACATATCCTGTCTTGAAGAAAATGTCAAGCCGCATCTTTTAAGAGATGTTTGCACTCTGTGCTCTGGGGCGTTAGTCTCTGACAGCCTGTTACATATGTTACTGTAACAAACTAAGTAAAAAATCAAAATGAAAGTTTGAGCTACAGAAAGAAGACATTAAACCACAATATTATTCAAATTTCTTATGTAGTTTGCAAGCTGGATGCCTAAGCTACATAAAAGCAACATTTTAAACAAAATTACAGCCTTCAATGGTGTTATATACGTTACATAGATTAAATTTCCCTCTGAAAGTTGAAATCGTGACTAACATCATTCATTTTACAGACGATTTGTGCATTTTTACAAGTGTTTTTAATCTTAGTTTACTAAAATACTCATTTGACTAATAGAAAAAAACAAAGTTTGCTTTTCTATCTCAAATACATTGTTTAATATGAGCTATTAAACAACCCTACCCCCAATTTTAAGTATCCAATTTTGGTATCTATTATTGAAGAAAAATATATGAAAATATTTGACGCTCGTGGATATCTTACATTTTTGGCACTGTCTTGCTAATGCAATAAAGAATCATACATTTGCAAGTTTGACATCAGGATCAGAGCACTTATTTAAATTGTGTAACGTATGTTACATGGCATAATGAATGAGCTAGGAAATTTTCTTGGAAGTAAGAGATGATATCTCAGAAAAATACCTTTTTTCACATGTTTTCTTATTAATCTCTAGCCTCTGGTGCCTTAGTCTTAGTAATTACAGTCATTGCTGATAACAAGCCCCTGGAATTGTGTTACCATGTTATATATAACCTTTTTAATCACATATTTCCTAATGCCTATAATATTAAAATATAAAGACATATAGATAGAAAATAATAGTTCTCATTTAAAGACATATGCGGCTATTTCCAATGCGCACCTTTCCCGCGTCTGCAAACGGGGAAAGTTGTCTGGGTCCTGTCTTTCGACCCTTAACGGATTCGGATCAACACCGCTTCCGATATTCTTATGTCATATCGGTGTTCCGACATTTTCTTCACAAAATAACTCATTAAAGTGTGTTCGAAATATCTATTGACATCTTTTCAGAACTGATCGTCTCAGCACTAAAGACAGATAAATGTAGCTCAGTCGAAATCAAACGACGTACACAATAAACCTGGTTACGAATACGATAGTGGCCGAGTCTATACTATTTGTATGGTTATTTAGAGCGGCGCACGACCTGACCTCGTGGCCTAGTGGTTAGCGTGTCTGGCTACAAAGCCAGAGGACCAGGATCGATTCCCGGATGCGCACATATTTTCAGTGTGTTTTTTCTTTCTTTTTTAACATTTTAATGCTAAATTTCTTCATATACTAGTAAAATGGCATCATCAAACCGAACGAAATGGTCATCCTCGAATTTTTATATTGAATTACACATGAAACCTATGGGGGTGGGGTTAAATTTGGCCCTCTAGAAAGAGAATTAGTTCGGTGACCCCAGATTTTTATTCTTTATTCTGAAAGGTATTATAATAGTCCATGAATTAAAAATAAATTTTCAAGATTTTCAATATCAGATTTTTTAATTTTTGATTTATTCTAAAAACAAATTACATTTTTTGACGAATTGTCAAAATATATCATGCAGTATCTTGTCACAGCATGAGATAACAAGTAAACATGCACATTTTCTTAAAAGTTTGAGGTCATGTGCAGTAATTTAAGTTAAACGAAAGAAGCTGGCTGAAGATTTCAACCGTTTTAGCTCGATAATTAGGATTAGTGTTATTATTTTATGTTTCTAGAAAATTGGTCAAATGCTGTTAACTTCAATATGAGATTCTGAAAAAATAAGCACGGTGACATATCCTTTTTATTTCATAAATGGATAGCCCATGCATAAAACAAACTGTATGCAAAGTATTGAAAATTTTTCAATATGGGAAGTATTTAGTAGCATATGTCCTCAAATGACACAATTTAATAAATATTCCTATTTAATAAAATTATTCAAAAACAATCTTTATTCAAGTCACCCTCACAATGTCTATCATTGTGTGGGCTTCTATTGCAAAATCATCACCTATTTCATCACAACCAGTAGAATCATGGCATTGTATTAGGACTGCAAACTGAGTACAATCCTGTTCCTCTCCACCCCTTTGGGAATTGTGCAGACATATCCTACCTTAAAGAACAATTCAAGCTGCATCAAATAAGAGATGTTTGCACTATTAACCAGGGGTTAGCATGTAATGTAATACGTATGTTACCATATCAATTTAAGAATAAATGAATTGAAAGTCTAAGAAACAGAAAGAAGACATAAAACTATCTATTTATTTGAATTATTCATGTAGTTTGCATTCTGAATACCTTTGATACATAAGAAAAGATTTTTAAACAAATATACAGCTTCCTATGGTGTTATATGTGTTACATTAATTAAGATTACTTTTTAAAATTGGTAATTGTGACAAACATCACTTATAAGCATTTCGTGTGATCCTCCTCTTTAGCCATCAAAAGACTTAATTTTCTTTGTATGTGTGGCCAGTGCCAGCGTCAAACAACTTGACTCGGCCAAACTTGAATCCTTAGCATTCTTCAAAAGCAGAAACAGCATGTCAGTGTCATGGGATCAAACACCTGATTTAGTATGGGTTTAATGCCATTTCATATATATGGATACAATGGAGTATGACTCTGGTATATATCTCTTCCTGCGAAGGTGTAAGAGCAATCAAACTGCAGCTGCCTCTGCATCCGTGCTAGTCAAATGATAACTTTGCTCTGATTTTGCAAAATCTATGTCTCTGTACCTCTAAGAATACTTTAAGATTTATGGCATTGGTCAAACAGAAATTTGAAAGGCTGCTTTTTGCATCATTTGCCTAGAACTATCCAGTCTTTTGGTGCTTAAGTCCTCAGGTCTTAGATCAATAGTATTTTCCTGCGCCCAAAGAACTTTACAAGTTTTCTTTAGTTACAATGTTGACTCTTGATGGTTTTGGCAGACCGTCTGAAACAATTTCTGTTACACCTTGAACGTTATCTGGTATAAGAGAAAGAATATGAAATTGGACATTGCCATCAATTAAGTTTGCAGTTGGTTGTTTTTTGGTGTCAGTACATTAAAGCATGTCTTAAAATAATGTAAAACCTATGATTTCTCAGTTTTTGCAGCCATATCATTAGCTGTTGCATTCAAAAGAAGGAAAGTGGACTATAGGTAGAATTGGATAACCAGTAGTTCTATATTATGCTCTATGGAAGATTTATACAGAGTAAACAAGTTGATAAGGTGCCTCATTTCGTGATCCATTGAAAACACTGAAATTGAAAACACTTGCCTCTGACTGTGTAATCAAAAAGGATGTCACGACAATGCTCTTGCTCATTTATTATGACGAGTTATATATGTTACATCCTTTAATGAGCGCTCTTATCTTAGAAACTTAGTGAATCATTGAATTGAAACGGTCTAATTTGCGCTCTGTTCATCCTGCAGTTCATTGCTTTACTTGCTGTGATACATCTAGTCCGTTTATCTGAAGGGAAAGAGTTACCTCGGTTTCAGCACTTCAGAAGTACTAAGACTTCAAATAAGTTTTTGAATGCTTGGGGAAAGATAATAAGTGCAGAGACATTATTAGATGAAAATATGTGGGTTGCATGTATGGAAAGGCTACATTTATAAAAGTTAACCAGCTAAGATATGATTCTTTATCACAGAAATATCAAGGTACATCAGTCCAGGTACTCATTGCTCTTAATGGCATAGTTATCCTCCTTGTAAAGCTTTAGTCTTTCTCCTACTTGCAGAGTATCACTTGAAACACATGCCTAAAGAGCCAACTATTAGGAATTCATATCAGTTTCCGAATGTTCCAAGCCATAAATGGCAAAATTGGAAAGTTGATAATGGCTCATCAATTTTGAGTGGACTGGTGGTAAAATGAATAACAGTAAATGATTGAAATATTGTGTGATGATTCTACTAGTTGCAAGGAGGCGTGTGATAATAATGATTACCACAGATGCAGACAACGACAAACGTTTAAAATGAGTGTTAAATTGATGAGAAATAGTTTGGACCATTTCATTTATTGTATTTTCTTGTAAAAAGTAAAACTATCTTTTCTATTTGTGGCTCTATATTAAGCATTATATGCACAGTATTAGGAAATGTGTCCAAAAGGTCTTTGATAACATCTGTAACAACAGTCCATGGGCTTGATAAACAGAAATGAATATAATTTCTAGTGTTTTGGCACCAATGACTTATAAGTACAGATTAAGTGTCCTGATCTTTAACTTAATGGCAACTTGTAGATATATAAGCAAGACAGACTAAGAAAAATGAAAAATATCCACACGCTGTAATCGCTTTAATGTGTTTTACTTAAACGGTAATAACAAAATACGCTTCTCTGTAAAACTGGTAGTAGGGCTGTGTATTAGCTCCTATATGACAATATATTTAAGATAGAAAAGCAAACTTGGTTTTTCCTATTCATCAATTGAGTATATGATTGTAAAATCTAATAAAACAGTTTAAAACCAAGTCATAGTAGTTGTTTAAATACATAGGATGGAGCAGGCCCTTACTCAGCTTGATGTCAAAATACTGTTTGATGATTTTACTTATCACGCAAACATATGTAACGCTCTCTGATCTTTAAAACTTGATGACAACTAGCAGATCTATAAGACTTTAGCATAGGAGCCAGTTTAAAATCCCTAAACAATGTAAGATATTCAACAGCTGCGAGTTTTTTCACAATTTTAGCTCAAACTTTCAAACTACATTTCCTTTTTTTGATATAGTAACGCGTGTAACACGCTGTTTCAGACTAACGCCCCAACATAGAGAGTGCAACCATCCCTTATTTGATGCAGCTTGAGTTGTACTATAAAAAGGAATATGTCTGCAAAATTCCCTCGAGGAGATTAAAACATTTTTAGGCATATCTTACGTAAAGACAATGAGCTTGCCCATTTATTACATCAGGTAACATATGTTACAGCCTCTGATATTAAAAATTTTGCAACAAACTTGCAGATTTATGAGTCTTTTCATATAAGCAAATAAATCCCAAACAATGAAACACATTCATTAACTGCAAATATTTTTAACTATTTTTACTTTAGTTTTAATACCAAACATTTCACCTTAAAACTGGGTAGGGGTAGGGTTGTTTAATTGCTTATTTCAGAAAAAATATTTAAGCTAGGGAAACAAACTTTAATTGTTCTGTTAGCCAATTGCATAAGCTAGTCAGACATGGTTAAAAACATTTTGCAAAACACACAGAGATTTTGTGAATGTAAATGATGTTAGCCGCACTTGCAAATTTTAATGGGTTATCTGATTTATGTAACACATATGACACCTTAGTAAGCCGCAATTTTGTTCAAATGGCTGTCATACGTAGTTAAGATATCCAGTGTGCAGACTATATGAATGATTTTTAAAAATAAAAATTTTAATGACTAAAATTTGTAGCCCAAACTTTCAATTTACTTTTTCTTAGTTTGATTAAGTAACGTATGTTACAGGCTCTTACAGACTAACGCCCCGGAGCACAGAGTGCAAACATCTCTTAAAAGACTTGGCTTTCAATTCTCTACAAGATAGCATATGTCTGCAAAATTCCCTAGGGGGAGGGGAGCAAACCCATTCTCAGCCATCCGTCTTATAGGAAGAAATACAAATTGATAGATGAGAGAGAAAAAACAATGGTGGCCTTCAACAGATTAGTTGAAGAAGCTAACTAATCGGTATTGACCATGTGTTCCTTTCAGCATGTGATCCATTGTAATGACTTTTGTAGAATCACGGTTGATGATATAATATTTTATCATAAGTTTAAGGGTGAGATAGAAAAATCCATCCTGAGGATCACCGTGGGGCAAGGCTCGTGATGCCAAACGGGGGTTCCGAGGGACGGATTTTTCTATCCCAACCTCACGCAAAAAGTGATTCTTTTTCTTGCTCATCATTGACTTAATTTTAAAATAAGCTAGCAGTAGTCCCTTAATAGACATTTTTCAGTTGCACATTACATTACGACTTGTCCGTCAACGGAGACTTACTTTGGAGTTTATATTAGAGGGGCGATGTCAGCAGTAACTGGAATCTATCTTTTTCGTCTGCTATTAAATATTATATTTTTTGCCCTGAGATCTTTTTTTACCTTAATAAACAGTGCATACCCTGATTAAATGCCGCATGATGGCATTTCACCAGTTTGCAAGTGTAAAAAACATGTACCGAAAAATATATTTCACAATCGAAATGCAGCCGAATATCTTTTTTTAAAGTTAATTCTTGTTCCATGCATGTATACATTCACTTGTTGTAACTTGCGAGTAGGTAAATTCGATGTTTCTGCGTCCAATATGATTATTTCTTGGCATCAATATTTCATCAAGCTCAGGTTAATGGTCAGTGGAAACGCATAAGGCGTTTGCAACTTGTGCAAGCCAATATAGTTGGAACAAATTAATTGAAAATCATTCAAATGCAAAGGAGATATGGAGCAGACATGGAATTCAGGCATGAACATCTGTATCTTGTTTTGATCATTCATGTACCGAAGTACTAGGCAATTTGGGTCCCCCCTTGAGCCTTAAGAGGACTTGAATTTATGCACTAGTCATTTCTAACTGGAGAACAGCGGGGACTTTGACTTTTGTTAAAACCATGGCAGTTTTCTCCAACGTCTGTCATGTTTTACTTTATACTGCCATATTTGCCTTTGCCTTTGTATTGTATATCAAATGCAGCACATTTTCCCCACTCTAAGGGGACAATGCAAAAAGTTAAAACATGGTACATTTGCCCGACTTTACCCCTGCCATGTCAGGGGATCCGGTGCGTGATTAAAACCCACTGGTATATTATACTTATTGGGAGAGAGCTAACTTGCAGCAGAAAGCTGATGCTTGAGATATAAGTATCAGGCACGTACCTAGGCATTTTATAGAGTTCCCATTCTGAAAAGTCCACCTATATGAAGCCAGGGGTTTGCCCTTTTGCAGAAGATTGTTTTAGAGCATTTCACAGGGCTAAAATGAGCTGTGAAGACACGCAGCATAAACACAATAAGCTGGATTTTTCTTCCAAAAATCAAATTGAATAGCTAAATTCCTATACTTGCATCGTCAAGTTGTACGCAAATGCGTATTTTCGTAAGAATGCCTCTGAGTATGCAAAAAGCTTCCCCCAACGCAGTCACACACGGCGCCATAATGAAGAGACGTCTACACTGACAGTTTTCGTTTCGTCGCCTTGACTGGTGTTACACTATTCAATCGGGGTCATCATTATACTAAAACCATGACGCATACTGGGATTGAGTCGATTTGGGTGAAACTTATATGATATTGAGTGTTCATTGTAGCGATCATTAAAAAAATCAAAATGCATCAAATATCATTAATGACTACAGGAGGGACAGGCAGACTGGCAGACAGACTAAATCACGTATGTGATTAAGCTGCATCCTATCATATCTAGCTCCTTATCTTCAACATACTGAAGGAGTTCACCAATCTATTATAATAATTATTAATCAGTATTTTCTACCATCCAAAAAATGCTTAAACTGTTTAATTCAATACACGCTTAGTTGAGCACCCTTAGAAATTCAGAAGGAGTAAATACAAAAAGACAATGCGTATAGCTTTTTACCTCATGGTATTAATTTGGTGAAGTGGGTTGCGGGTGGAACCACAGTTTTTCATGACAAGCTTGACTAAGCGGTTTAACAGTACTTCATACACATACCTACACTAGAAACTGACAATAACCTTTCTTGTACCAGCAGAACTCAGATTTGATTAATAAAAGTTTCCTAGGAGTAGAGCTCTAACAAGGGTAGAGGGTGTGTCTTCTGGCAAACTATTTGCTACCATGTTGCTGCATATACCATATTGTTAAGTTGATATTTGGCCAACGCCCCACCGCCACGTCCACACAAAGGGTTGGATCCAGGCCTACAAACTAAAATTTTGCTTCATATGTTTCAATATCTATTGCACCTCTGCCTGCATACTAAAATAGTTAAATAATAATTGCAATCTGACTTAGTTATTGCTAAATTAGTTCATGAACGAATTCTAAAACAGTATGGGACCTTGTCAGGGGCATTTCCAGCTCAAACTCACTTACTATCCAATGGTGTAAACCATGTTTCAAGGTCACCAGTCTTGTGATTCATGTAAGGAAGGTATATAGGGTATTCACTACCTAAAAATAGTGAGTATGATCAGGAAATACCACAATCACAAACAGCAGGCAAACCCATGGCACCGCAAGTAAAAGCCACACAACCATCAAGAGACACCAGAAAGACAAATTAAGCAAAGCAACCAGCTTTCTTTTCCCCATTAAGATAATTGCAAAACTAGAATTGACATAAAATAACGTACAACATAACATAGAACAATTACTGACTTGCACAATGGGAGTAACAATAAACAAAAAGTCAACAACAACAGAACCACCGCCTTAGAACAGACAGCAGCCTAAGTCACTGGGGGCCTTAAATGCACTTTACTGGTACTTAATCTTCACCCTAGATTCTGCTGTTGTTGAAGTACAAGAAATGTCCAGCTCGCATGGAAGCCATCAGAATGCTCCATATAAATTTTGACTTTAATCGGACCAAAATTCCAAACTGAGTCCTCTTGCATGAAAGGTCCAATCAAGCATCCGAATAAGAGTGTGCAAATGAAAGTGATTCTCCTTTATTTCTGCAGTCAGACTCAATAGATTGAAAATAATTTCCTTTTTTGTAGTGCAGAAGTTGAGGTTGAAATCTTTCTCCCTAACAGAGTCAAACCGTTGCATGAGTTGCAGTCTGTTCTGGATTCATTATGTTTACTTGCATCATAAAATTAGTCCAGAGTGCATTTTAATATAATCAGCAGACATAAAAAACATGCAACATTTTCACAACTACAATACATCAGCACTTTAAAAGAAAATATTAGTTTGCTGAAGATGACTTAATTAAAGCACTTCATATGATTTCCTAACAAGAAATTTACCCAGTCGCAAGTTACAACTAATGAAGTTGTTGAACGTTTCTAAAATATACTGTTGAGATCGCCCCTCGTAAATAACGTAAGTCTAAGGTGTGCTACACCGTACAAATCCTAAGGTCCGCGGTAACTGAAAAATGTCTAATACGCTTAGGAGGATGTCACTGACTAAACATCGATTACTTGACGACTGTGTGAGTTTCAATACATTAAATGAGCAGTGCCTTACTGACAGCCTGGGTAAGATAACACGGGCAAGATAAAAATTGCTGACCCAAGCAAAAATCTTGGATATTTTTTATATTTTCTGCATGAAAAGATATTTTATCGATTCACTAGTGAGTTATACAAATTATATCTTTTCACTCTAGTCAAGCATGCCTTTTTTAGCACTCTGAGACTGGAACATTATCCAAAAGGTTTAAGGTAATTGGTATTTGTCAGAAATAGCGTTAAGCATGACATGACGTCAATTTAAAAGAAATGACGTTAAATTTTGGCCTGACAAAGCGATAGTTTTGCACGCAACGTCTGTCCTAAGGCACACGTATAGACTTTTTAAACTTTGATATTATATCATTTGTTTAAATGTAATTCTAATTCATTTTGTAATTATACCTAATAAACACACTAAAATAACCACAAGGAAAGTCGCGGTTACCTTGTGCTTACTGCAATTCTCTTTTGAGTACAAAATTAAAAAAAAAAAAAAAAAAAAAAAAAAAAAAAACACAGAATTAGAAGGTGGAAATTAGTCTGTGATGTGATGCATTAAACGAACTTGGCAGGCGACACTTTCAAATGCATTATTAGTACCAAAAAATGATTAATAACTTTGTCCTAAAAGTGATATGAGCCATGGCATGCGATTCTCAACAATGTGGCATTTTGACAAATGTAGACTCAGACGGGCCTGTGTAGGCCCCTTTTAAGCTTAGAAACTCCAAATGATGTTCAGTCAGTAGCTTAACAGTCATATAGTTTTCAAGCGACTAGCAACGGCTCTGATCAGTCTGCGCGTATGCGCAGGCTGATCTGAGCCTTTGACGGTCGCACATACCACATTGTTGGAAATCTCATGTCGAGGCTCAGGTACGAGTATGTACGCAATATTTCTTTTTATTATATACATAGTAATGAAATACAGGAAACAATTGATTAAATATAATGCATATTTAAAAAAGCTGTATTTAACAGCCATGAAAATATAAAAAGTTGTATTTTTACTGCAGTGAAAATATAAATTGTATTTCCCAGGTGAAATTGGATATCCTCTGCTTTCTCCATTGACTTACTTGAGCCCACTTCAGAATTTCAAACGCCCGTAACTCTTATTAGTGGACAAAAACACAAAGTGAGGATATTCATTTTCTTAGTTAGATCGCAAGGAAAATTTTGGCCATAAATTGTCAGGATTTGCTGAAATTTTCACTTTTTCAACCCCTGCTCTTGTCGTCATTGTTCATCATGCAACGTCATCATCGATATGACGTAATGTACGAACATGTATGACGTCATTTAGTCCACAAAATCTGTTACGCTTAAAATGGTATATATATAATAAAAAGAAAATTCAAATTTTTGGAATGAAAATGTCATTTATTTCATCTCGTGAAGCGAGAAAATGTATATTTCATTCGTGGCTTCGCCACTCATGTAATATGCATTTTTCGCTTCACTCGATGAAACAAATGGCATATTCATTCCAAAAATTTGAATATCCTCTATATGTGTACGCTGTGATGTCCGCCCCCGCCTCATATTTGACAGTTTCTATAACCAATCAGATTAGGAGTATCTAATATACAAATGACAGAGTGGTGTTTAATCAGTAAGAGTGAAACCAATTTATATGGAGAAACTTTTAGCCGTACTAAAGCAAATTAGCTACTGAGGACTAGCAAAATGGTAACGATATTAAAAAAAGAGGACAAATTGAACAGCTGTCATTTACCTTTGCCAATTTGATCAACTGGCCTTTGACGTATTTGGTCAAGTTAAGATGTAAAGACTCCAATCTGGTATAATATAATATATATTGGTTAAGCTTGCCAGGTATTGATTGTAACATTGTCTGTAAAACAATTGTAAAAAAACTGGGAATCATGCGTGGACCTAAATTTGGGGACAGGGGTTTCAGACCCAACTCCGCTGGAAAATCACAAGCTTTATGGTTCCTTCACTATACTTGTCCGGATCCCTGGGACATCACAAAGCTACCAAGCCAGCATTCAACGTTGCTGGGCCATCATCGGCCTGCCAGCGAAACGCCAAATGGCGTTTCGCTGGAGGGCTGAAGATGGTCTGATTTTTATGGTATTCTGATCCTTTCATCCCTCATAACCTTGAAATAAAGCAAAAAAAAAACAAAAACAAAAAAAACAAAAAAAAAACAAAAAAAATTTGCTAGAAATCAAACATGTACATGGTATTTTAATTTGGGCAGCTTGACAAGGGTTAATACCGTTGGTGAAACAAAAATGTGTATGGTTCATGTGCACGCGAACATGATAGCTCGTGAAAAGAACTGCCATTAGGTAAAATAAGAGTAAGAAAAAAGACATGAGAACTAATTTGTAAATTAGCTTTTTAGACACTCCATACTGTGATCGCTAAATAGTTCGTGCTCTCCGTATACTATATTAAATAGGTGATATATTAAAGAAGTGTATGTCTGATAAATGTTCAAACGAAAGTGTAACTAGAAATTGTGTTTACGAAACACTGTGTCCCAACCATTATCGTGTCGATAAGGATTATCTCACTATCATGTATCCACTGACAAAATTTGAAGCTCCTAGCCATAATATATTTTGAGATAATCAGGATAACAAGTTTTCTATGGCCAAATTTGCAAGGGCAATAACTTGAAAAAATACTTAAAACAAATATATATCGCCAGGTAGTTTACTCATCATTCTCTACCAGCTGACCAAATTTGAGGCAACTGGCTGTAATATTTTCGAAATATCTTGGTTCTCTTGTTGTTACTCTTTTGTTTAATGTACTTCCCATTGTTTGTGGGAGTTCTGTGCTTGTCTTTATTTTGCTATGCATTACTTTGTGTCCATTTTAGTTTTGCAATCAACTTGAAGAGGAAGAGAAAGCTGGTTGATTTGATATTATTGTCTTACAGATGTATTGTTACTTTATAAGTTCTGAGGCTCTTCCTTCAGGTGCCGTGGGTTGGTCTGCAGTGTGTGATTGTGGAATTTCTTGATCATACTCACTTATTTTTTATTAGAAGTTTTCAATGTCCACATTTGAAAAAGGCAATAACTCGAGAAAAATAAAATAAATGTTGTTTTTTTAATTCACCAGATATTCTACTTATCATCCTCTTTCAGATTACCAATTTTGAAAGTAAGTAATGGTGCAAAGATCAGGAATCGATACAATCAAGTACCACACCTGACCCAGGATACCAATGGGAAAGTGACAAACTCACAGAAAACACCACAAACGAGAGCCAAGAGGTCAGCCCTTTCCCAGCAGGTGACCACAAAGCACATATAAACAGACGCGCACAAAACATAGCAAACACAAGACAGAACAAAAACATAAAAGATCCACAAAAGAAGTACCGCCTTGGAACGGTCAGTAAAATATTTTACTGGAGGGCTTAAACCGGTTTAACGGCGCCAACCTCACCCTTAATTCAGATGTGGATCATAACACATAGATATTTGGTTTGCATGAAAGACCCCTAACTTATCAATGCATCATCTCCTAAAACATATAAATCAAGATATAACAAGGAGATAAAGCAAGGATAAGGACTCAACAGTAAATTAAACTGAATACCGGAGCAAAAGAAATCCAACAGGTAAACCCCGGTGGGCCTGACAAACAGCCAAAGCATCAGGCCCCTACCATCTCATCAATAGATAAGTCTTTAAGTCGGAACCATCATAGAGTCTGAAGTCCGACCCACCGGCGTGCAATTAAAGAGAAAAGCAAAGTTGCCAACCGTGATTGGGTTGACTACCAAGCATGCAGTCTGTTGCAATACATTAATGTTATAGCCAATCGTTTTATAATGGGAAATTATTTTAATGAACTGCGCTGAAAAATTATTAGAGCCAACAATCTTCTTCAACTTATACACCAAGTCACCATAGAAATCAGGTTCCGAAAGTCCTTGGCGCAAGAGAGATTTAAGTCCAACTTGGAATTTAGAAATCAAATCATAGTATCGTCTATAAAATTTTGAAAATGTTTTACGAAGTTTATGATACCGATAGCCTTGTTTAAGAAGTTTCTGAGTTAACAATTTATTGCGAGTATTGAAGTCAGCAACATAGCTAGATGCTCTAGCAAAACGAATGAGTTGAGAGATATAGACTCCATAGGATGTAGAACGAGGAACATCACCATCTAAAAATGGGAAATTGACAATTTCAAAATCAAAGTCGTCACGTTTGTCATAAATTTTGGTAGAAACAATATCATTAGAAATTGACAAATGCAAGTCTAAAAATGCGGCTTCGGTATCAGAGGCATTGGCTTTATTAAGTTGGAGCTCTGAAGGGTATATTTGACTAACCATATTGTCAAAATAAACATTATTAATATTTAAAATATCGTCCAAATATCTGGAAGTAGTGTTAAACGCATCAATAACATCAGCCTGCTTATCATCAGAAAGAGACATCATAAAGTCCCTTTCATAACAAAACAGGAATAAATCTGCAACCAGGGGAGCACAATTAGTGCCCATAGGGATCCCAACAACTTGTCTATAGAGCTTAGTGCCAAATTGAATAAAAATGTTGTCCAACAAAAAGGTCAGCGCATCGCATACATTTTGACACGACCATGCATGATATTTTTTAGGTTTTTCTGAAGTAAAAAATGCATTTCTGTCACTACATGCAAGGTAAGGAGAGCCTTCTCTCTGGAAGGTACTTTCAATAAGATCAATAAGTTTATCTTTAATTAAATTATGAGGTAAAGTAGTGTAAAGAGTAGAAAAATCATAAGTAGACAAACTGGTCGCATTGGAGGCTACTAGCTGCAAAAGTGTTCGAGATATCTGTATTATAAGTTTTCAATGTTTAAATTTGCTAATAGCAATATCTAAACAAAATCACCAGGCAATCTATTTATTATCCTCTATCAGCTGACCAAGTTTGAAGCTGTTGGCTGTAATAGTTTTATCTTGATTACACAATTTCAATCTGACCCTTTAAAAGGGGCATAACTCCACAAAGGGAGATAACCCAGATTATAAAAAATACGGGTCAGTTATTTTTTGATGAGGAATTCATTTATGAAACTTTAAAATCTTAACTTAATTTAATTTGAACGGACGGACAAGGCCAAATCAATATGCCCCTTCAACTTTTTCAAAGTTGGGGGCATAAAAAAAGAACATTAAAAAGAACATTTGGGAGGGTTTTTCGACTTTTTACCATCATGATGGTATTAAGGGCGTTGACTTGTATATAATGTAGCCCTGTCCATAAAGACAGCAAACATGTCGCTCGTTCCATTTTACGTTCATGAACAGCATGACATAGAAGTACATTGCAAATCTAAATAAAATCAATTTAATAAATTTGTTAAAAGCAAGCTCTTTTAGTAACACAACCTTTAGCTTAACCTTAAGATCTTCTTTTTGCAGAAGTATCCGCCGCCCAGCCCACAAAACCAAATTTTATTTTTGGTTCGGTCAAAATTACCTGTGATATGACAAAAGTCTGAACAGTTGTCCAGCTATTGTGATTCTATTTGTCATAATTTTCTCTGTACTTTCTGGAAAGGACATGAATGCCACATTACTCTTCTACGCCTTTTGAAAGACTAGAAACATGCCCTTGATTCTTATAGATATGTTGTAGCTATTCTAATGGATCTATCAAAGGGTTTAGCTGCTTAACATATGATATACTTAATTCTTTCAAAATTGTCATCTTATGGCCTCTCTGAAAATTCAGTACTTTTATTAAAGTCATAACATTCGGATCGCAAATAGTAGATTAAAATCAGTAGCATTGTAAGTAGCTGGGCTTAACTTAGCAAAGGTGTCCCACAATGTTCAATCTTAGGCTCTCCGTTTTTAATATGTTTATAAATGACATGTTTTATTACGCAGATGACAATACTTTATCATTTCATTCTCCAGATTTTAATGAATTTGTTCATGTTTGACAGTGAGAAGGAATAATCCTTATAGACTGATTATCTTTAAATTGCATGCAAGCAAATCCCCAAAAAAGTTTCAAGGAATTACCGTTGCCAAAAAAACATTTGAAAAGCACCCAGTTTTCATCTTGGAGTCAGTGAACATTACATTTGTCAACTAACCGGTTGTAGATATATATTTTAATCTGATTTTTGACTATCACATTAGTAACATATGCGAAATGGCAGCACAGCAATTGAATGTTATGCGACAAATCGGGCATAACCTCAATCCTCAAAAAGATTAACAATTTCTCACACTTTTGTTCTGTCTAAATTTAATTTTTGTCCTTTGGCGTGGTATTTTTGCTCTCAAATTAGTACTAAAAAGATAAATAATTAAAAGTAAAAGGACTAAGGTTTGTCTATAATGTTTGTTTTCTGCCTCTTATGAAGACCTTCTTACCAAAGTAAAACTATCAACACTACATATTAGACAAAGGAGAACTATGACTATTGTAACTTTTAAAATCTTAAATAGTTTAGCACCTCCAGTTTTAAATAAACTACTTAAAAACGTGAATATTTATTTCGATATTCAAATACTTTACTAATTCCTAAGATCAGAACCAGTTAATTTGGTAAGAGCTCTTTTAGATTTGATGCTACTGTGCTATGAAACTTTATACCAGAAGATTTTAGAAATTGCACTAATTTAACCAATTTCGTTAGATGATTTCCTCATGGAATGGGAACGTATGTTAATGCATTGCTTTTTATATATATATATATTTTATTTTCAGCCATGTTCTGCTTTGTTTTATTTTCATTTGTTTGTTGTGTTTATCCTCATCTCATAAGCTCTTTCTACTGGCTGCTCTGTGTACACTGTTCCTGGAGAGATGGGGTGTTTATATGGAGTAGCTTTGGTGACACTCCCGTTCCAGATCCTCTGATGAGTGAGTTTATGACGGCTCACAAGGTCTCTCCCATGGACGGGGTTAGAATTTATAAGATGGGGGGTACATTTCATTTTAGGCATTATGTGATTATAAGATGATGCTTACTGCTTTACTTGGAAAAATATTTTCGCATGCCAATCAAGGCAGCATATTAAATTATAATTAATGCGTTTTTAATTAAAACAGTGATCTAAAAGTGTTAATCCGATGTCTTTCAGCTGTTTTACATTTGTTGATTTTGTTTTGTTTGTTTGTTATGATTCTTTACGTCCCATCAACAATCTTTCAGTAAAACAGGGACGAGTCTTCCTGGGTTGAACCAGTACTAAGCTAGGATAAATGTGTCTTGCACAAGGACAACAACGCAGTGACGCCGGTGAGGCTCGAACCCGCGGCCCCTCGGTCTCGAGTCAAGCACTCTACCACTGAGCCACTGCGCTCCCTATTTGTTGATTTATTACACTTGTTGCGAAATAGTCGGTTTAAAAAGCTCATCTGAGCGTACTGTTTGATACTTGTCGACTCAAAATAAAACTAATCTTATCTTATCTTACGGTGTGGGGAGCGCAGTGGCTCAAATGTAGAGTGTTTGACTCGAGACCGGGGCCGCAGGAACGAGCCTTATCGGCGTTACTGCGTTGTGTCCTTGGGCAAGACACATTAATCCTAGCTTAGTACTGGTTCAACCCACGAAGAGGCATCCCTACATAGCTGAAAAATTGTTGATGGGACGTAAAGGATCAAATCAAGCAAATAAAATCTTACAGTGCAGTATACCTTATGACAATGACGTCGTGCAAATTAACAGTGCAAGATTTCTTATTCGAATTTATACAAAATTCTGTTTGCTGCTTACGTTTAGAAAGCAGCTTTAGATGATTTAACTTTTTTCATTTAAAAATACCTGCTTTTTCACAGCCCTTGTGTGACCATTGGGTAATACTACATTGCGTACCCTTTGTTAATGCTAGCCCGACTAGACACCAATTCTACAAAGAATTTAAATTTCTGCTGATTATGTTGACGCTTAGTTTCGTATTTTAATTTCTACCCACCACAATTGATTCATAATCAAGAAATTAATGTTCCTTGACTACATCAAACTTTCATTTCTGTTTAACATCATGTACTGTCAAAATGAGCCAGTGCATGAGATTTCTAACAGTGTGGTATGTGCGTCCAGCAAAGCCTCAGATCAGCCTGTGCATACACGCAGTCTGATCAGAGTATTTGCTAGTCGCTTGAGTATTCTATGATGGTTAAGCTACTGACTGAACACCATTTTGAGTGTCTAAGCTTAAAAGGAGGCTACAGAGGCTCATGCCAAAATGTCACATTGTTGGAAATCTCATGCCACGGATCAATTATTAATACAGAAGTCCCCAGCTTGTAAGGTGTCATATAGTTATCACGGGATGTTTTGAATATCATAACGGTGTTTTTTTTAATTTCACGGAGCATTTAATAGTACAATGTCAAAATAAATTGTACCTTTTACAACAAATCAACTGCCTGTAATGTGCACTACCCGTGGTGAACATTTATTTTTTTAAGTTAAACTCAGCTTTTATTGCTCTGACTGCACCGAGGCTTAAAAAAGGGCGAGTATCGTTTGTGATAAATTGCAGTTATGCTTATACATTTCGCCCAAGATTTGTATGAGTTTGCTCTTTTGTGTGACTCGTTGAAAAAGGAAAATATACTTTACAGTATTTTATCGCTTCTCAAACATGACTGTGTTTTATTCCTATGGTGCTATTTCGTTGAGACTGTGATTTTTATGGTTTCTTCTGGCTGAGGATGGATGTGTGACGAATTATCCATTTTGTCTTTTATTAAACAACAACAACAGCAAATTGATTGATTTTCGGCTGCAAGCCGTATGATTTCTCTTTGCCTTTGTTTCTAAATTTCAACCTATCAGTTGCATTTTACAGTATCTGCTAAAGATATGAAGATCCCAATGGTTACTAATAACCAGACTGTCCATACAAACTTATTATGGAATAAATATGTCACTGAAAATAAAAGCAAAATCTATGGATACAGATTAAAATAGACGAATGCTTCTGCATTTTTCGTCCCAGAAACAGAAAGTAGACTTCTATTTTTAGATAAATCAGAGAGGCCACTGTTGAACAGGACATACATGTTGTTAAAGTCATGAACAATCACTATTTTCCACACAAAAATTGTTACCCCTATGTGTAATCAAATACTTCATATCACGATGTGTAAATGTCGCAAACCTTTTACATATTTTGTATTAAGTCATCCTGGGAATTGAGTTACGTTTAAAGCGACTGCTCCACTGCGCCAAAGTTACGATTAAGTGTCCAGTATTGGTTTTAAAACTATTGCAAAAATAAAACTACTGTAAGATTATCAACTACATTCTCCCAAGTTGGGTTTGTCTAGACGCTTGAGGGTTGAATGAAATGAGGCAGTAGGTTCACTTACTACTTATATCTTGGCAGTAAAACCTTTAACCAGTACATGTAAGAAAAGCTCCACGATGTATTGACACGGTCCTTTCAGTAGGACTGTTACAAACAGTTGTACACATAAAAGCAAATTAAACAATTAAAATGCATCCGAATATTTTTTTGAAGATATATCTTGTTTGTTTTGGGTTTTTATATGGAAATTAACATTATGCTCGTTTCATCGAATAGAGCAGTCGGCACTATCATTAACATTTTGTTACTCAGTCGCGGACGGACTGAGAATAAACATTTGAGCGTTTTTAGCGGCGAAAAATACAGGTAGGCCACAATATTAATCTCGTCGAGGTAGGTAGTGTCAAAATCATCAAATCGTAGCTTGTGGTATACATATATGGCGAGATAATCACACCTGACATGCGTGGATTCAGGGGGGGGGGGCAGAGGGTCTGGACCGCCATCAGCAATACTGGTCCGGATCCCCTGAAAAATCACAAAGCTACCAAGCCAGCAATCAATCTTGGGTCATCATCTGCACGCCAGCGAAACGCCATTAAAAGGCGTTTCGCTGACATGCCGATGATGGCCCGCTTATAGTTGTATTTGGATCCTACCTCCCCTCATCAACTACATTTGTAAAAAAAAAAGTTGTCAAAGTTGGACCCCCTCTGACACAACTTTCTGGGTCCGCGCATGCCTGAGAAACGTAGGAAACCAATAGTAATGTCGCAGACAGATCACAGGCCTCTATTTACGCTTTAATGAACAAAGTTGTTTGTTTCATTAATTTCTGTGATAATCAGTGGCTATTTTCGGGTTGTTTTTGTTTTGTTTGTTTTTCGTGTTGTTTTCAAAATGGCCATTATAAACTAGGCCTTGTCAACATAATCACGTAAAACAGTAAATGGTACTTGTCGCATATGCGTATGGCAATCGGAACTGCCTCGGCCAATTCCGTGGAATTCCGTGGAATCTGACCTCGGATATACATCTAGGATTTTCTTGACTTATTACCATTGGTTTGGTTCTGATAACGGATACACTCTGTGTTTTTAATGCAGAATCAGATCAGCTGATCAGGATCTGCTTTGTTTACGTTTTCACTCGTTATCTATGGGCATAGCTGCAATCCAGCATGTAAATCGGATAAAACATAGGGCTTACATATTTTAACGTTGTAAGACAATGAGCATTCCTTTTCTGGTTATTATGTTCGATACATTTCGCAAAAGTACTCTTCAGAATAATGATTTCCGGTGTAGAAATCTCACAAGGTCATCGCGAATCTTACTAACAGTCCTAATTAACTCATATTGTCATTCTAAACTGCAGAAGGAATGTCTGCTCTGACAATCAGGAGAAATAAAAATACACCTATTATCAGCACCCAGACGATGCTTCTGTAAAACACATATATTTGACAGTAATTTTAATTATGCTCCCAACTTTGAAACAAATGAGGGAACATATTGCTTTGGGTGTGCCCGTCCGTGCGTGCGGGTGTGCGTCCGCCCGTTCAAAAAATAAGTTAGAGTTTTTAAACAACTTCATAAATGGATTCCACATCAAAACATAACTGACCCATACTTTTTTTAGTCTGAATAATCATTGGTTTAGGGGCCAAATGTTTCAAATTTTGAGTTCTGTTGCATCCCCAGGAAGAAAACTTGGTTACTATTTTCAGTTAGGGACATGTCTTGGGACCTTAGAAATCCATATTTTACTAAGTTTTCTGTGGTCAGTTTTCTGTGAATGACCTGTTATCTACGTTACTAACATAGAAAATAGTAGTATACAAAATACAAGACTAATATTATATTTTACAAAAGTATCAATTAAATTATTTGAACTTAAAATGTTTGATCTAGTCATAAACATCAATTGCAGACATCTGTGAGATATATTTTCGCTGAACAGCGTGACGTATGTTACATTTTATACGAAATTGCAGATAATGAATTAAAGTTTATAGTTTGCATATAAGAATGAACCATGTTCCCAATCCCAGGAAGAAACACTTGGTTACTATTTAAAGTCAGGGACATGTCTTGTGGCCTTCGAAACCCATGATTTAATCAGTTTTCTTTGGTCAGACGTCTGTAAATGGCCTGTAATCAATGTTACCCTACTAACTTTGAAAATAGCAACTAATGGGATATTTTCCAATAGTATGAATGAAATTATTTTAGCTTTACATGTTTGAACTGGATATAAACACCGATTTGAGATATCTGTGGTGTGTATTTCTTCTCGCTAGAGTTACTTATGTTACAGTTTCTACGAAATTGCATTATAATGACTTTAAAGATTGCATATTAAAATTAACCATGTTCCCTAACCTTAAATATGTGATCAAGATCTCTATTCAAATGATGAATTTCCATTTTCACGTATTGAAGCTTTTTAAAACTTGTAACTGGTAATAGATGTTATAAAATAAATGTTTAAATATGCTTATTAGCACGTTACTTACCGGCGTACATATTTTCTATCCGGCCTGATTTACATTGCATTTGAATGTACAAGGTATTCTTTCATCTCTGTCACAGTGAAATCAAAAAATGATTATATACACAGAGTCAACGATGATGGATAGTTTGATAGTTTGTTGCTGTTAATGTATAAATAAGTTAACGTAGGTACCAAAAATAGTAAGTGAGTATGATCAGGAAATACCACAATCACAAACCGCAGACAACCCTGTGGCACCGCGAGGAAGAGCCACTCATCCACCACGAGACATCTACATAATGAAATTAAGGTTGGGGGACTTGTTTTATTCTTATATGAAATTAGAAAGTCATTATCTGCAATTTGGCATAAACGTAACATACGTAATGCTGACGAGCAGAAAAATATCTCATAGATGTCTGCAATTGATATTTATGTCTAGGTCAAGCATTTAAAGCTGAAATAAGATAATTGATATTATTGGAAATATCCTATTAGGGTAAGTGTGTCTTGGTTGGTCTTTTGGTGACAATGGCTCTTAACAAAGTTATTCAACGATGTATACATGCTACGCACACAGCTTGCATACACTACATTGGAGCAGCTAAAAGCTTGAGTGTACACCCAGTCTTACATCAGTTAATTAGAGGTCATGTCTCATGTTAGGAGAAAATACATTACGAAATATCTATCTAATACAAATTTACAAGCATAATTAATTAGTTTTATTTGTGAATTGATTGATGTAGAAAAAATACCTTAGGTGGGAAGCTCTCCATCCTATCATAAAATAACTCTGTTGTTAACCATATCAGTTTGCTGAAACAGTGATTTGTTGCATATAAGGTTGGTCTTAACATTACAGTTATGTATTACATGTATAAACAAGTACAATATACAAGATTAGCTAGCACTTGCAACTGGTAACATACAGTACTAAAAATCTGCAATCATAATATGGCACACTTAAAATTAAACTGAAATGATTTCGTTGCACTGTAGACAAGACAGCCCTCAAACAATGTTAGTATTTACAAATGTGTACAAGAATGATTCAGTTTAGGAATAAGGTGCTGTCTACAAGCTGCTGTACGCAATATTGTTCACATTTTCGTATGAGTTTGCATACAATGAGCCTAATTCAGTACCTCTTTGAAACCAATGAATTGACTATAAATCTCATACTTCTCATTTCATAGACCATGTGTAAACATGTGTCATTGTTACAAATAACTCAACACAATCAGACTGTGCAAAAAACACAACACAAAACTACCTTGTGAACAATGAAAGAAAGCCTATAGCTACGTGCTAGTTGTGACACTATTTTTTCAACAGACAATAATTTTATACTTTAATCTGTGAGCTTCAGAGATCAAACCATGTTGCTGAATTTTGGTGAGTCGTGTTTATGACTAAAGCTTTTACTTTAACTTAGAACTGTTGTGTCTGTTTCCCCATTGACTAAACCCCGTCTTAAAATTAAAGTGATTATTCTTAAAGGAATGAATTTGCTCTCAAATTCTTTCCGTTGAGAGTCGTCTCTATATGAGAGTTGAAAATTACTTTTAATGTCCTTATATTAAGTTACCGCCAAAAGTAAAATAAGCAAATATGTCAAAATACCAGCTTGATGCCTCAAAATTTATTTTTTGCCTAAAACATAAATCACGACAGAGCAAAGATACGAGGATCACGCCTATTATATTCAGACATAATGAGCACAATTTGCTCTAATAAGACAGATCGCATTTGTGTGTCATCTGTCTTATTTAATTATACGTTCTTTCACCTCATTTCTTAGTTTCCCTAAGGAAATGTGTTTAAAGAAGACGATTAAGTAGGAACTTACGGCCCAAAAATGCCGAGATCTTTCGCCTTGATGCACCGACTTTCCCTAATAGGCCTCAATGTGAGAAAATATGTCTTCGGCGTATGTGGCTAAGTAATACTTATTATTTAGAAATGATTAATTCTCTGCAAGCCAGGTAATTTTTCATCATTTATGTCGTCTGCAGATATGTATAAAAATACCTATCTTTTCAAAAATATCATTTAGGAACACTATCAAAGTGTCAAACGATTTGGTTCAGACCAGGCCCGACGTTCTATTCAACAAATGGAAAATTATCCGCCGGCAGGCAAAGAATTAGTCATATATTGCTATAAAACTTCGAGGAATGAAATGCTAGCTTTACTGTTTAGATTAAACGAAAATACTACTAGCATGTAGTTGTTATAATGTTTTTAATGAGAAACAACAGCATCCAAATTGAATAAAGAAGTAAGCAAGTAAGTAAGTAAGTAAGTAAGTAAACAGTGGCGCTTATCTTCCATGAGGCCCTCATATATGATAGAAACATATGTTACAGTAATTAACATCTTTTACAAAAGTATCAGTATAAATAATACATAGAGCATAACAAAGGCTCATGATACATTTTATAGTATATGAATTATGAAGAAATAGCAGCAAACGAGAATAACCGCAATAGTTATTTGAACAGTTGACAATATTTCAATACTGAATACTGCCAATTTATTCCATGAATAAGGAAATAAGAACAGTCTTTACACTACGCAAATTTAAATACTTTAAGAATTTATAGCTTTCCTTTTTGTATCACGATCAATCTAACAATTTACCCTTTACAGTAATTGCAAGGGTAGTCTCTGAAGGCAGAAAGGTGAACTTATTTTGGCACACCCTGTAGACACTGAAATACGGCACTACCAACAGCATGTTTGGACCAATATCGACGCCTGGAGAGATTCTGTCGGTACAATGTAAAGAAACAGGAAAAGGTCACAGAGACTCAATACAGGTCTTGCGAAGAAGTGAATTGGGCTGCTTACCAAAGTTTCCGTTTCCAGGAAAGCCTAAACAAACGTACATGTATGCTTCTAAGGTACACAAGGCATGAGGCGCAAGTTTTAGTTTATTTAATGTTGGACAATGCAATGAAGTTATTTTATTCTATTATAAATTTTCAGTGTGTGTGCGTGCGTTCGTGCGCGCGTGCGTGCTGGCTTGAGTGCGTGCGTGCGTGCGCGCGCGCGCGTGTGTGTGTGTGTGTGTGTGTTTATTTGGATACGTCCAACATTGCAACCAAGAAGATATTGTTGACATGAGCATGATAAATACGACATATCTTTTAAGGTTTCTGTCGCGTCTGAAACTATCAATAGACAGTTTATTGTTAAAAGCTTTCTAACAGAAACATGTTCGCATTAGTTTTTGAATTAGTGCGTGTACCCTATGTTGTTACTTGCGTACGCATGACCTCGCTTAGAATGTCTAATACTTGCAGACATACAAAGCGCTATGTGTATTGCTATTATACCCACTCCCTCGCCCCTATGTAGCCCAATAACAATAAAATTTGATTTTCGCCAACTTCAGTATCTTTTGATCGGTCTTTTCGAACAATATCCGAAGTGTGGCAGTCTGGTAGTATGTTAATTTATTTTATTGATATGGTAACAGAAAATGATTGTGTATTTAATAGGACACGTTTAACATTGTGGAATACAACATGGGTATCATGCGACAGTCTGCATGATTGGTTGTAAACACAATCACGGTTTATAGCTATGGTTTCCTCTTTAATTGCACGATGGAAGGTCAATGACGGCCCTGACGTAAAGCTTAAATCCTTTTGATGGTGCCTGATGGTTGTCTTTGGTTGGGCCAACCGTGGCTGAATTTAAGGTTTTCTGTATCCCTGACTATCTATGTATCGTGAGCCTTTTTCTTTGATTCATCATATAGTATGTTAATTTGATTAAATTGTATCTCTGTGGGGATACATTGCATTAGTTAGGAAGACTCATTTCGAGTTAAACATGTTTTGTGTGTTTTAACAACAATAGAACCCTGGGCGAAGATTTGGCGCCTGTAAAATGCATTTAAGCATATTCATCGTTTTATGAGCCTCACATTGTTTTCGGGATTATGTGTTGGTCTTTTTTTAACTATGCATTTATTTGCGCCCTTTCAAAGTTGCAATCATCTTGACGAGGAAAAGAGACCTAATTGCTTTGCTTTCATTGTGTGACTGTTAGTGTTCTGTGGCTCTTCCAAACTGTGCCTTTCGCTGGTCTGCATTGTGCGATTGTGGTAATTTATGATCATACTTGCTTACATATTGCTAAATTAGGCCAAAAGAGAAAAATGGACATTTTTGAACATGTATGAAACTGATATTAAGACTTACTATCTTACGCAATGTTTTATAACAGAGGAAAATCGATTCAAATTAAACTGTGATGAAACATTATAGGACACAAAGCCCAATCTGCAATTAATGTTATTTCACCCGTTGCGCATTAAGGTTTTCTGATAGACAGTGCCATTAATTCTGTCGATAACGGTATTGTGTCTTGCTGTTTCGCAATAACTGGAATGATTAAAAACGTCTTATTTCTACGCCTAAAAAGTTAGCGTTTAAGAATCTCAGTTCTGCGACACGCATACTTAGAATGACCGTTATTTAAGTCTAAATATCAGAGTAAAGCTTCACGTGGTCTCATACGTCACAAAATCTGACTGCCTTACGCTGGACTGATTCCAGTCAAGGTAATGTTTTGTCTTGGTTTTATTTTATTAAAGCATATATTCGCATAATCCCAGCTAATGAGCAATTAGTTCCGGCAATTTAGTACCTTTTGCGGAAACATTTTTTTGACAGAATCGCATTGACGTGATAGAAACTGCAAATTAAACGGAACTGCTTTTAAATAGAGGATCTTACATGAGTGCTCATGTTTTATTGAATTTATTAAACGAGTTGCGGAAAAGAGATAAAATGCGAGGCTTGCCGAGCATTTTATCTCTTTTTCGCAACGAGTTTTATAAATTCAATAATACAAGAGCACGAATGTTAGATTCTATTTATCATATGACAAATTCTTTGAAATCCCATTTCTGGCGTAAAAACGTTATGATTTTGTCATCATGTACGCAACGTTGTTATGGACGTAATAACGTTTCCCGTAAATCGATAAACCACTAGTGGTTTACAGATTTTATTGCATGGCGTTATTTCACTCCCAGACGCGACGTCATATGATAATATCAGTTAAATAGTAACCATATAAACAACAACTATATCAACGTTATTTTGAATTTCGTGCACTGACTGGTCGTGTACACTAGAGTACGATATCACTGGCCTACTGAGATACTAAACTCCAGCTGTTAAGTTTTTAGAACTAACTTTTCGCAATATGTCTTTTACTTCGTCATATATCGGAAAAATATCCCGAAGAAAAGTATTCAGGATTATTTCTCTAAACAGTTCCTACATCCAAGATGCTGCAGGTTCCTCTGTGCTTAGATGCATTTTTTTTTGTACATATAAAGCAAAGCGCAATTAAACCAAGTCCAAGAAGTCAGTCATGAAGTTACATTGCATCGCCCTAAATCAATTACATGTACTAAAGCGATGGATGGCTTGTTCAAATATAATGGACATCGCGCCTGATTCGCTTGTGCGTTAAGCTTGTGGGGTCATCTCAAACCCTATTTCATAGCACGTGCATAAGAGAAAAATGACACGCCATTCGAAAACTCAACCATTGTTCCTACAAATGTGCCTGCTTAAAGTTGATTCTGCATGTAAATTCTAGGTATGCAAACGGCATTTTGTTATGCACAACCTTTGAATAAAGGAATATGCACCGCTTACGAATATTTTGGAGACTACCCCTTTCTGTCACGCCTATACGAATTGTACCTGACCTAGAAATTTAGGACGAATTCATAGTATTGAAAAATCTTCATCTATATACACTAAAATCTGTTTGCACCACAAGCACCAGACCTTTTGGAGAAGTTGGCGGAATGTTTCCTCTACAACTTTCATCGCGAACACATTGTTCTAAAATTGAAGATAAACAAGAAAAGATATGGCATTTAGTGCCATATCAATGAACTCGGCTTTAGCAGATAAAGAGTTCGTTCTTTCATTACATCACAAGCTACATGTACATGTTTTAAAATGAGTAAATGTATCAACAAACCGAATGATGTACACAAACACAATCAATCACTTATTCACTCAATCAATCAATCGTCATAAACAACAATGAAACCTCCCTCCGTGATGAAACTATATCCAGGTATTTATTCAAAGGAGTCTTATAAGACAGAATCGCATTAGGCAAACCTTACCGTTTAAGTTGAGGCCTTTAACTGCTCATATACGCATGGAAGGAACTTTTGGCACTATACTTGAAAACAGAATAGACCTTGGGATTATCGAAATTTGCTTTATTTACCAGACGCCTATATAATGTTTAAAGCCGCGAGAACCCCGACTTTGTTAAAGGCAGGGACCACACTGAGCGCCCGCGCAGTCCCATCGGCGCCTTTGTTTTTACATGTAGATTCAAATGTATGGAAAACCGTCAGGTTTTGATCAATTTTAAACTCTTTGTCGGACCAGATTCTGCTTATGTTATCAGCAGAGGCTCGCTGATAGCAATGTTTAAGATCAAAGAAGCCGCTTTGGGTTCTGTTGCACGACGTGGTAGCAATGACCAGTTACCTATATATCGGTCACTGCCTTGACGCTGGAAAGCGGACGTAGCACATTCATTAAACATAGGTTTCCGGCCGTGGGTAGTTTCAGCTGGGTCGTTTTCGGCCTGGTTTTAGGGTGGGTCATTTCGGCATATTCTGATAGGATCTGATTGTTTCATAAACTTGCCAAAGTTCCGACTGCATTGATTTTTCCACAAAATCGTACATGCGCGCATTCTCGCAAGAGCGTTCACTAGTACAAAATAACCAAACAAAACTGGGCTTTTTTCTGAAATAATTATTGTGCACACAAATAGGTGCTGACATTCTTTTATTTTATTTTTTATATAAATTTCCAAAGATCCGTCTGCGTTAAACACTACCCAGGCCGAGTAACGAAAGCTTAAGAACAGACTGCACATGCGTGCATACGAGCAAGAACACTTACTGGGAAATAACTAACAACAATCGGGCAAATATTGTTTGTGGACAAAAATATGTACTGAAAAGTGAGCATTCCAAATCCGAATCTATTAAACACTTGAACGCTTGGAGTTTGCCTCTGTACTAACATAAGCAAATACAGTTATCAACTATGTGCAGCAGACGACTTAAGCAGGCACCATTTTGACGAACATATGGGCCGAAAATTAGGTGCATAGACCCATTTGATGGCTGTGCATGCATGATTACTTCACGCATGTTAAATGCATTACGGTATCTGGCTATCTGCCGCATTTATGTTTAAATGAACAGCGAAGACAAGCTGCTTGAACACACAGGAAGAATACAGAGACCGAAATATAGTGGATGGCTGCGCTTACATGTTTAAAGGGTGTGATAAATTAAATGAGCTGGCCCAAATGCTATGACATTTAAATGAAATCTAATCAAGGAACGACGTGAAAGCGCCAGGTCATTCAGTTTATGACATGTATGCGTGACTGAGATATATCCTTATGCAATGGCCAGCTGGTGCACACTGCTGTTGGTTATACATGTAAGGTATGATAGCTCAACTTGCGACATCAAATTTCTGAGAACTATCTATAGCCCCTGTATTAAACAGTGTAGTCTTTTAAAATTCTGAAAGGCAGGTTTTATCATGAAACGGCTTATTTCCATTCATTGGAATACACTACGAGGCGTGGTTGACCTGATTAACAGCGATATTCATACGCGCATCACGCTGGTATGCAGTGTCCATTCATAGAAAACAATTAAATAAGAGTTACTGTTCCTGAAATGACCGAATAACCGTTTAAAAGTGACACGTCAGCTTTTCAATTCGCAAAAACACCAATAACTCAGTAAATATTCTATTATCGAGCGAAAATTGGCAACAAAAGATATAATATTGAATAAATAAAACGTGGTATATGCTTCAATCACTATAATTTCAAAGTGAACAGCGATTTTCACACGAACTATTTCTTCAAAGTGTAGAAATTTCCAAAACAGATATAACTCTCTAGAATAGCTTATGTTAAACAGATCCCGAGTTCCAAAAAGTTACTGCGATAAATTAGTTCTAAAACCTTAACAGCTGGAGTTTAGAAGGTGCAGGAATGATAAAACGTATCCTTATGCGCAGAATTTTCATAACTTGAAGTCATTATGTGTGACGTATGAAACAACGTGATTATAAACCCTAAATATTCTGCCAGAGAAAGCGTTTTGGTCAATTACTTCTTTAAAGTTTGATACAGTCAAGTCAGAATACACATTAAGGGGTACAATCGGCCAACGCAGGCCCCAGGTGGGTACTCTGATATTTTCATACATACGTAGGCTCGGGTAATTTTTGAAGGTTCAAAATTTTGAATTTCAATATTTTGGGGGGTTTTAAGAAAAATAAATATTTTTGGGGTATGAAGATATTTTGGATATTTTTTGGGGTCATCACAAAATTGGACTATATTTAGGGGTCATTTCTATGCATTTTAGGGTCGATTCTTAAGGTCATGGTACAGAATGGGGATATTTTTTTGGGTTGCTAAAATTTCAAATATTTTTTGGGGGTGCTTGAAATTCCTGATATTATTTTGGGGTGAAGGGTAGATGCTTGGCCCGAGCCTACGTATGCAGAAAAATTGAGAGTACCCCCCCCCCCCACGGGACGCTGGCGTGCCAATGATGGCCAAACATTGAATTTGGCTTGGTAGCTTTGTGATTTTCAGAGGATCCGGATCAGTATTGCTAAGAAACCCTATATGTTGCGATTTTTCAGGGGAGTCCGGACCTCCTGTCCCCACTCTGGATCCGCGCATGGGGTCACATATTATAATTTCCTAAAATTCTCTGGAATTTCATCTTATGAATATTCAATGACCTGGAATTATCGTGAAAAGTACGCTTAAGAATGTTGTACTATTACTTATCTGAATGTAAAAGTATCCAATCGTAGCCAAATGGATAACAGTTCAAAAGTTTCTGGGTTCTAATATCTGACCATTTCAATCTATTACTTTTTATCATTTTTTTTTATTTTCATTTATATATTTCGTGATTTTGTGCATAAATGGATATTTTAGATATGATTATGGCAGAAGGTTATGTACCAAATACAAATGTAGCGCCAACATATTAAACAATCGTGAGAAAGTGAGAATGAATACATAAACGACTAAATACTAATGTAAAGATGTAACGTAATGTATGAGGTGACGTAAAGTATAAGAACAACCTTATAAAAAAGAAGGATTACATACAACAATTGTATAATTATATATACATAAAGTGTTACTAAGATTCGACCAATCTCGAGCACTAGACCATCAGACCATTTGCATTAGTGAATAGTCAGTATTAATATTCTCAATAAAGGCATGACCTTACTTGGAGCGTTTCACGAAAATGTACGAAGATCACGAAGATTTCGACAAAAATTAATCAGTTTTTGGTTAATGTTAGCAAGCACTATCATCCTGACTTTATTGTATGTAGTTTTATGGAAATTTTCACTGGTCTGAAAATGGTTAATCAAGGAATACATTTTGCAGGACAAGATTGAAGAATCAATCTGTATTCAGAACTCAAGCTCTATTTCTATCTGAGCCAGTGCATGAGATTTCCAACAACGTGGTATGTGCTACCAGCAAAGCCTCAGACCAGCCTGCGCATACGCGCAGTCTGATCAGAACCTTTGCTAGTCGCTTGAGTATTCTATGATTGTTAAGCTACTGACTGAACACTATTTGGAGTTTCTAAGCTTAAAAGAAGGCTGCAGAGGCTCGTCAAAGTCTACACTTGCCAAAATGTCAAATTGTTGGAAATCTCATGCAGCGGCTCATATTCTTTGATGAACGTAGATGCTCTAGTGACAGCGTAGTAATTCAATAAGACACAAACCATTAGCTTTTCTTGTCACAACGCGTTGTCAAGACACTAGTATGATAACGAAAACTCTATCGGATGTTATAAGTGTTAAGTCATCATGTCTGATTTGAGTTCCTAATTGTAATCATTTTCTCCATTTTCTTTCCTGCAAATGATCCTCTGATTGCCGAGATCTATAAGGAATGGCGTTTGAATGCAAGCTCTCTTCATGTAGTATCAAAGTACAAAGTGCCAATATGCATACAGTTTGTGTGCCCTGTGTTACGTAATTGCAAAGATATACAGATTTCATAGCTGGTCTATAATGCAGTTCATGTTTATCCGCATTCGAAATTTTGATGAAAACATTGTGAGTACCGACTAAGATGCTGCCTTAAAGCGTATACAAGTCTTTTTAGGGGAGTGTGGGTTGGTTATGTGAAGGCTTATACCGTAATTGGTACTTTCAGCATATAACAAGTGTCCATGAATGGTACCGTTTACCTTTGTCGTATTTGTACTGCAGGGGAAAAGTATCGTACTATCTCAAGAAAAGACACCACCAGTATACTCCGTGTGCATTTCAGACAAATAATAAATCACTACAGATCAACAAAAAGATTTGAAGCTTGACTGTATTTACAATATTGATATTTATGTCTCCCCCCTTTAGGGTCGGAAGACATATTGTTTTTCCCCGGGCGTCCGTCTGTCCGTCTGTCTGTCCGTCTGTCTGTCTGTCCGTCTGTCTGTCCGTCTGTCTGTCTGTCTGTCTGTCTGTCACAAATCGTGTCCGCTCTATAACTTAAAAACCGCTTAAGCTCTATTCACGAAACTTTATTCAAATATCAATCAGCATGAGATGACGTGCAGAGTGCAAGAATGGTAACTCTGCCTTTTATACTTTTGGAGTTATTTCCCTTTGAACTTTGTGCATCACAAAAACCGTGTCCGCTCTATAACTTGAAAACCACTTAAGCTATATTCACGAAACTTTATACAAATATCAATCAGCATGAGATGACGTGCAGAGTGCAAGAAAGGTAACTCTGCCTTTTATACTTTTGGAGTTATTTCCCTTTGAACTTTGTGCATCACAAAAACCGTGTCCGCTCTATAACTTGAAAACCACTTAAGCTATATTCAAGAAACTTTATACAAATATCAATCAGCATGAGATGACGTGCAGAGTGCAAGAAAGGTAACTCTGCCTTTTATACTTTTGGAGTTATTTCCCTTTGAACTTTGTGCATCACAAAAACCGTGTCCGCTCTATAACTTGAAAACCACTTAAGCTATATTCAAGAAACTTTATACAAATATCAATCAGCATGAGATGATGTGCAGAGTGCAAGAATGGTAACTCTGCCTTTTATACTTTTGGAGTTATTTCCCTTTGAACTTTGTGCATCACAAAATCGTGTCGGCTCTATAACTTGAAAACCACTTAAGCTATATTCAAGAAACTTTATACAAATATCAACCAGCATGAGATGATATGCAGAGTGCAAGAATGGTAACTCTGCCTTTTATACTTTTTGAGTTATTTTCCTTGGAACTTTGTGCATCACAAAAATCGTGTCCGCTCTTTAACTTGACAACTGCTTAAGCTATATTCACGAAACTTTATACAAACATCAATCAGCATGAGATGACGTGCAGAGTGCAAGAATAGTAAATCTGACTTCTATACTTTTTGAGTTATTTCCCTTGGAACTTGTGCATCACAAAAACCATGTCCGCTCTATAAATTGAAAACCGCTTAAGCTATATTCACGAAACTTTATACAAGTATCAACCAACATGAGTCGATGTGCAGAGTGCAAGAATATAAACTGTGTCATTTATACTCTTTGAGTTATTTCCCTTGGAACTTTGTCAATCACAAAAACAATTATCTATGACTATTTTATTCCAGGTTATGATTGTGCAATAGTTAAATACATTGACAGATATCTTTACTAGATACGAGCTGATTGTCTGCATGAAATGACTAGAATTTCCGTTAGAAATTGTATTTAATGTTTCTGTTTGAAATTGTATTTAATGACTCATTCTTTTGACATTAAAAGGGGGGAGACATCTGTTTTTTCGTAGAAAAACAATTCTAGTTTAATAAGGGTTTCAGGCATTTATTTTCATTTATTATAAAAAGCTTTGACCAACATAGATGTTCCAGCCCGACTGACTCAATTAACGCATCTGCATCAATCTGTTGAAATAGAAAGACCCAAAGGTCATTAATCAGAGATCGCGGTACGTCTATACTGCCAGGGTGGACGATATTGCATAGGTGACAGCGTACATTTATCATGAACGTGTACCAGTTTGTTAGGTCGAATTAGACTTGGGATACATTGTTTTAATATTTAGGATGTTTTCTGAATTAATATCAAAATCCACTACAACAACCCATTTTAAACGTGTGTTAGTTAGTATTCGGAGTCTGAAGGAAAAGTGTGGAACCAAGGAATGCATGGCCACCTTCAACAGAATGAGTGTGTTAAATGGGTTGAACATAAAAATGTACATGTACTATTGAACTTGAAGTGAGACACAGCTACTGTACTACTGAACATAGTTTTGCACAAAACTTTCTTCGCACTGCATCAGTGCAAGGGCATAAAAATAATATAAGCCTGATTAGAATATGGCTCCTGGCATTGAATTTAGCCAAAGACAAACGATTTAAAGAACCAAGAGTTGCCTTACTTAAAAAAAGACACATTCCATCAATAAAATGCCATGTAAATATTCCGTATAAACTTCTTTGGATAGGAGAGGTACCGTTAAGTCATGAAATCTCCCTTAAAGTGAAAAAAAGTCAAATTTCCAAACTCTGAGGTTTGCAATTACTTTCGTGACTATCAATTGACATACCTAATAGACTAAATGATGTTCCAGCCAAAGTCAATGGAAGAGAAATGCGGCTTCGCATTACTACTGTAAAACATGTATTTTGAAGCTATAAAAGTTGAAGGGCTTAGAATTTTGTTTGTTTAACAAACTATATTTCATTCAATCTGTCTGATCAGTATGCCTGTGAGAAAAATGCAGTTAATCGTTTCTATTGTAAACAGACAAATGGGAATTCTTTAACGTTTTCCATATAATAAGTATGTCCTCCAGCTTGCCCAGCAAATCCGTTAAAAGGTAAACGTCTAAAATGAATTTACACAATAGATGCTAGTCAATATTAGGCACATTTACTAGGTGGTAAAACAACTTTGTGGGATTGATACAAATCTTACTTTTTAGCCTCAGGCTGTCTATTGCTTTAGTATCAAAATACAATTTTAGAGTAGTTATATAAAGTCATGTATATCTCCTCATTGTCCATGGTTTTAAAAGTCAGTGAGTTTGATCAGAAAATGGCACAATCTCACACTGTACTGTTAAGGATTGAAATCTTCCTCCTTTTATATTTCATGTTACATGTATGCTATCCATCAAAACGGGAATGTCTTTTACATCCTTTTCAGTATATCAGTAATGTTACTATCTAAGAGGCAAGAGGAATAATAAAGAAATTATGAATCTAAAATGTAATTATCATTTAATAAAAGGAATATGATATCAGACTAGGTAGTGTAGGCCCCTGTGTCGGAATTTGGGCTCCCGTGTGCACTTTTTGGTAAAAGTGATTCTGATCGATTTTCAACTAGAGAAATATATGGAGTGTAAGGAAAAAGATGTTTACAATTTTTTCTTGCAGTATTAACATCACAGTGACGTCACCAAATGGGGTACCGTCGTTTCACTTGCATCAAAGAATTTATATGTGGTGGGGTTATTTACACACTTAAAATAATCTTATTTTTCATGTTTGTTGCATTGAAATGGTTGAAAACGTCTATAGAAACACTAAAATGAAAATTTGATTTCAATTTTACGTGATATCGACGTCGATTTGACGTCAATGTGCTGGAAAAAACACATTGTGTACAAAAAAAATAATAATTCTGGAGATTTGTGTGTGCCTCGCGACTAAAATCAGATCTAAGCATAACTGTATGTTCCTGACTAAGCTTTTTGAAGCAAGTTAGCTCTCTGATGTTGGGGGCGTTCAGCTGCTACAGCATGTTAACTACGTTACCCTACATTTATTTAAACAAAATAAATGTAATCATGGTTGTTAAGGAATTGCTTGAATTATTTAAATTGGACAAACATTCATGGAATATAGAAGAACATTTCATTCCTTACATATATTTATGATTATAAAGGTTATATGGCCTATTGTAATGTCCTTTATGTTACATTTTAAGCTGCACCCTTTAAAATCATTGAAATTATGTTAAATAATTTTCTCTGATAAGCATCCCGATTAGCTTTCAGGTTTTAAATACATCTTCCAAAATACAAGTAATGGACCATTATATAGCTTCAAACAGTTTGTTTGTATCACAAATACTTTAAGAGTTATAAACTGTAATATTATGAACCTGAACAAAAAGTTCATTCTTTAATTCAGCATAAAATTCAATTTGAAAACCCTCAAACACCAGTTGATAAGCAAGAGTGAAAAAGCCAGGCTTAACCTTGTTTCTGGTGTAAAATATTAATTTTGTTTTTGTTTTCACAGCATCATGTAACGTATATAACAACTTTCAAGACTGCATATACATTGCTTTACTCCGTATATTATACGTCATAAGATAACTTATTTCATCTCAAAATTTGCTGTGCTTGTTAAATTGATATCAAGATACCAGTCTGTCTGAAAAAAGAATTTATCAAGTTTTATTAAGTTCCTACTACTTATCCATGCACATTTACATTTGCAAAATAGAATACATTTGAACTTTTTACATCTACAAAGAAATGATTTACCCATAATTATAGATTTTAAAATTCATGAATAAAGAAATTATAGCACTCAAGTAACAGAACTTACAAGGTTACATTTCAATTTTCTGTCAAATTTGTTAAAATAACATAATATTACTGTACAAAATATAATGTATTGCCATGCGTTATCAAAGCAGGTGTATAATTGAGCCAGAAAAGCTAATATATTATGATAAGTTTAGAGTTTTGTAATATTTTTGGAAGATTTCTAAGTTTAATTGAGCTACTTCTCTTCAGGTATTTAAAGTGTCTGTAATTAGTTATTGTTTAAAGTGACTGTCTCGAAATCAATTTGTATCCTGACTTTTATGGTGACGCATTACAGAAGATTTGAAATTAATCTTAGTTTATATACAGCATAGATTTCGCTGAACAAACAACAAAACTTACAATGGTTTTTAGATTGCTGGATAGAAATGTGAAATATTTAAAAAAAAAATGCAGTCAAGAGATTAGATCTAATTTAATTTGCGCAATAAATGTTTATATACCTGATAGTAATTTTCACTAAACAGAACGTCTATAGGCAAAATATTACAGGAAGCTCTCAAACATGATAAATGTAATCATAAATAACATAGTTTAACATATATTTGTGTACTTAAGATTAGAATGAGTTGTTAACTGGCCAGGATATAGATTCAAATAGGAGCGTGCACAATGCTAACTGTTCAGTATTAAGATGGCACTCATCTCATTATCAACATTGTCACCAATGATAGTCGCACATGCAAAGTTTGAAAATGCACATGAACGTATGCATATCTAATTTGGCATGTATACTTTTATTCAAGTATCTCTTAAGAAATCATTTCATTTAAATGTAGTGGATATCATTATAAATCTGAGAGGTTGATTTAGCAGTTCATTATTGTCAATTGTGTATTATGTGTGTATGGTATAGTTTACGAAATGATTAATGCTATATTTCAGACATGCTCTTTGACAGTAGTGCAAGTATAAATTACGGTGATTTTAGATGAAAAATATTATTACTCTTTCACGAAATTATAAATAAACATTTGGACTAGCAAATGCTCATGATGATGCAGAGGGGCTAGCGTTCAAAAATTTGGTCTTCAGCCTACATTCTACTTTGTGTATACGAGCATCGAAGGCTGTGGCAAGTCTACCTACACATATGCAAAGGCTCACCTGAGCGCTCATTGGTCAACACTGCGACAAGTACCAAAATTAAATGGCCTTATTCTTTTGATCTGTTCTTTTGTTACTAGTAAATCTGTTTTGTTTGATTTGAACTATGCAAATAATTATTAGGCTGCAATTTTATATCAACGATAATGTTCACATTTGACATGCTAAATATCAATTTGATATTATCTCCAACAAAATTCCACTGTAAGACCGATGGGTCTAATTGATAGAATAATGCAAAACAAATCATTTATTAAAAGTAATAATTTGTTGTGAGTCAGCTATTTTAGCAATTGCTACAATATACATGTAATACTAACAATGCCTGGGGGGGGGGCTTTTTTAAGTAATAAACATATCTCGTTAAAATGTATGACTAAAATGAACCATTATAACAAATGTCGTCCTGTTTGAATGCTTCACAATAGTTTAGAAGAAGACAAAACAGATGTTTAGACATGTGCTTAAAATTCTCTTGTCATGCAATTTACCATCTTAAATGGTATTCTTTTATCACCAAACTGGACATCATTCTGATACAAAGCAGTTACAACCATAGGGGTAGGCCTGGCGTGTGTCACATCTTTGGGCAAAAATCATTAAGGTTTTAATACATTTCAATTTTAATTTTTCAAAAGACAAGGATAACGGACTGTTTTAAATTCTCAATTCTCGATTTTGACGTATGCTTGAATTGACCTACAATTACAAATTCTGAAAAGTTTTTATTCCTCAATGCTATCAGCATAGTAGTTATAATTAATAGCTGGTTTAAACGAGATGTGATAAATCTTACTAAGCTAGTCCATGCTTAAAATTATTGTGTTATCTAAAATACAATACAATACAATACAATTTATTTTATTCAGTATCAAACATAAAACAATGTCTATAACCTACACAATAAGTTAACATTTTAATGTAGTAATACAAGAACAATAATTTTCCTGTGGAGCATAAAACATTTCTTCTGATAAGTTTGATGACATAATATGCGTCTTTTATATATCAGTTCACGTATAAAAGAGGCAAATACGAGGGTCAGTCAAAAATAACTGAGAGTTGATGCATATCTCTTACGTAGGCTAACGTACACTAGTCAAATTTGGCACATGCATGCAATGAACTGTGCTGTGTCAGAATATGCAAAGTATAAGACCATGCAGAGTATAGATTGTTGTTGCTAAGCAACCGAAGAATGTGAAATAACGTCATGCGTTCACGCTGGAATATAGCGTAGCCATGGAAACACTATACAAAATTTAACTAACATCAACTTGTGCATTTATTGCAAATAAAGTGTTTGAATGTATTTTGTTAAAAGCAACAAGTGAGATTGAGGCGTTGGAATTTTATAACATAAATAAAAGGAAAATTAGCTAAATTCGCAGAAAATTTTACCCCAAAATATACCCCACCCACCAGTAACTGACCATTCTAGAGCAATATTATCAGCTAAGTATCATATCATTTGACCATTTCATTGTATTAATGATTGGTTTTAATATTTGAATGCATATCTTGAATATTCCCATGAATAAACGGTTGCCATAGCAACAAAATCTGGTGTTTTTGTTAAAAATGGAATTTTCATCGAGTTTGGTTGCTAGGCAACGAACATCGCATGTTTTGTATTTACTTTCTATTTCACTTCTTCAAAACATTGCAAACACATTGTTTGATACAATTGGCGATATAAAAGGTCCGTTATTTTACTGTTTAAGGTTTGAAATTACTTTAATTCATGGCTGCTTAGTCAGAAGTGTCGTCAGCGCGAACGCACATCACTAAGAGACGGTCTTCGGTTGCCTAGCAACATCACATGAAGGATAATAAGATGTCAACTTCTATATGCAATGAAGCCAGAAGGTTCATTGTAGATGTGTATTAAGTTTCAGTCAAAAGTGCCTACCCAGTAAAAAGATATGAACCAACTCTCAGTTATCTTTGACTGACCCACGTATATCAGTATCAGTGAGATAAAAGATATCATTTAATAAGCATTTAAGAGTCATTATCTGAGAGCGTCAAAATCAGTTGGAAATAGAAAAAATAGATTTTCTTGAAATTTTGCCCATTTTTAACTTCTGTCGAGAGATGAACAAAAATGCATATTTTTTTAAATTCTTCACTTCGGTTTCCATGGCAACCACAATTTTCTATTTTTAGCATTTTCAGCAATATTTTGAGCTAAAAATTACAATATTTTGGACTGCCCTACTCAAGAGGCAATGTGGCAAATGTTTGTGTTTGTGCTTTTAAACAATAAACATGACTAATTACTTTACCCTCGTACTGATTTTGTTACTTTTCCGTTTCCATGGTAACACATGCTATGATGGATTTTTACATGCTATTATGCATTTTTCAATGCACTAAAAATTGGCAATTTTCAATATCATTTTTCTAAAAATTTCTACGTCAGATTTTTTTGTTTTTCTCTCAATTAGTTAACTGATACCTATATTTCACCATATTGAAAAATTGGGATCGGGTTATTTTTTATTTTGAAATAAATTTTATTTGAAGTTTATTACTTTCGAAGCAAAAATATTATGTTTTTAGATGAACAAAATGATTATTATCTTTTGTATTTTATCTAAGTAGTGATTATATGTCACAAAAAAGTACCATTTCACACAACCATCGTGTAGCAATTCTAAATAATACTTTAAATTGTGGTTTAATGCTTATAATGGTAAAATATTAGGGATCAAAGTACCCCACCCACTAATGTTAAATGCAAAATTAAATGCTATTTTGCTTAAAACTGGACATTTCAAACAAGTTTTATGACAACAGGAAGTTTTAATTGATAAAATAAATTTCCCAGGATTGTTTTTTTTTTAATTTTGGTGTATCTAACCATCTGGTTGCTATGGTAACTATCCAAAGTAATGTTACCTTAACAATGACCATATAACTCCGTTATCATGCATAACTTGATATAAATACCTTTTCATTTATGTTATGTCATTGATTTGAGGAGCAAATGGATGTGTAACATATTGTTCTCTCTCATTCTTAGTTAAACCTCATTAAAAGCATGGTTTCCATGGCATTTGGGTCATTTTATTCCTATGGAAGCTAAAAAGGTTTCCATATTCAACTAGAAAATAACCAAACAAATGATATATTTATTACATAACATAACTTTAAGATGTCATATATAAACTACATTATTGCAAACTTACTATCGTAAACATAAAAAGGGTAGAAACAGAAATTCTATCCAGTCTTGACCTTAGATTTAGGTACTTGTTACCCCACCCACTTATACAACATATGGAAATCCTTGTTTATGTATATAGTTTTCTTGAAATAAAACATATTTTATATATTATAGACATTGAACTGTTACAAAGATAATTGTATATGATCAATTAAAATTTGGTGTTGAAAACAAAAACATTGTTGCTATGGTAACTGGTGGAAAACTATGCCTGGTCGTGCCTTAGTAACCACAAAAAACTTTGAAAAATCGTCATTTTTTTATTCTCAATGTTTCCACAATCAATTTTCATTACGGAAACGGCTCCGTGTGAAATTTAATATGTACGGGACTACTTTCTGCTGATCGGATATTTCCGTATATACCCGATAACGAGTGTATTAGAACAAGTATTGGCTTTTTAAACCAATAGCAGTCATTTAGCTTTTGAAATACCAGGAGCAGTTTGCAGCAACATTAATACATCGTCTGTGCACGTTTTTACTTTATTTCCCCATATTATGGTTTTTTGTAATAACAAACTCTCATCAGAGTGTGCAGATTCCTGTATATTCGTTTCATATTCGAAGGTTTAATTGTTACTGGGGGGGGGGGGGGGGGGGTTCTCATCCTCGTAGATGTCGGGAACTGGCTTGATAATGCTCGAATGTACAATGGCTATTTCAAAATAAATAAAAAGAAAAAATGAGTCTGATAGTACTCTAAGCTTTCACTACTAGCCGCCTAAACGCAGTTGAAAAGTTGTTTATTGGCCAGAGTCTCTCGACACAGGACTCTGAGCGTGGGTTTCTCCTAAAATAAAACCAACAATACGATTTGTAAACAAGTCCGGGACATTTTGGCCCAAAATTAACTTGGCATTCAATCGGCACATAAATTCGGCCCCTCATAATTCAGTGCATTTGATGCGAAAAAAAAAAAACGTTTAAGATAACATTTAGCGCATGAGTATACATATTTTTCTACACGTCTGGTCTACACTCTCGGACACGATCGAGGGAATGAGCCTGCCGGTTTTGCATCGGATTATCGATATATTGACTCTTCCCATGCGCGGATCCAGAAAGTTTTGTAAGAGGGGGTCAACTCTGCAACACTGACAATATATTTTTTAGGGGAGAGAGGATCCAAATGCCACTAAAAGTGGGCCAACATCGGCCCGCCAGCAAAACGCCATTTATTAGCTTGATAGCTTTGAGAATTTCAGGGGATCCTGACCAGTACTGCTATTTTTGAGGGGGGGGGTCCGGACCCCCTGTCCCCCTTTGGATCCGCGCATGCTTTGGAACACCCAACTTATATTGGGGGAGGAGTAGGTGGGGGGTCTCGGTAATTCAGAAAACATTGCATGTGGAAGGTTCCATCGGTTAAGAAAGTGTTTAGATGCTTTTTATAACGACTCCAGGGGAAGATAAAGTTTCCTTTTAAAAGGAAAGTTTGCCCAGTTTTCCTCATGAATAACTGGCCCTATTAATTCCTAGGAAACCACCCAAGATGCAGTATTCAACTTTAGATAAATTTTAATCTCAAAGTGAGATAAGTACATTAAGTAACACATAAAATTGAAAGATGGGTGAAGTATCAGTTTTCTGTTCGATGTCAATAAAACATTAAGTAGCTATTCGATTTAAAATAACTGTTACCATCTGAGTAAATGTACACATGCTACTAATAAGTCTCATCCAATCTTTGAATTGTCTGGGGTCAAAATTTACATTTAGATGCACTTCTTTGTTTAATAATTACGCATTCATTTTATCCCATTGGAGCGATTATGACCCCTATGCTGGGGCTTCAGGTTATGCTTACCCAAAGCTCTGTAACTCCCATTGACCAAAATACACATTCAGCCTAAACTGGTACACAGAGATAGTGTTTGGTTGGGCGAACGCTTTACATTGTACTATTACCGTATTTACTGGTCTGATACCAGACTAGGAATCCTTATCACAAGCTACAACATGCAATAATCACATTGAAACTTCACCGCTCAGATCAGAGCAGGTATCTGTGTAGACCACCCCCTACGAAATTTTGTTCTAAAAATTGGAGGTGTTCTAGTAGTAGAACGGTTCTAGAACATTTAGAACTGTTCTAGAATTGTTCTTAACCAGGTAAAAATACTTGTTCTAGAACTGTTGTTTTACAACAGTTCTAGAATATGTTCTAGAACAAATCAAACACATTCTTAAACTTGTTTTTATTCTAAAAGTGTTCTTGAAATAGTCTAGAACAATTTAGAACAAATCAAGAACCAGTAATTTCTACAGATGTTCTAATAATATTTTAGACAATTTTAGAACTTTTGAATTTGCAACATCTTAATTCAAGGTTACAGAATGCTTAGGTGGTGGGTTGGATAACCATTCTATCCCAAACACAAAATGATTATGGCCACCTTGCAAAAGATAATAATAATAAAAACATGCATTGTTTTTCGAAGGTTTTGTGGTTGCTAAGGCATGATCATGCATAGTTTTCCATCAGTTACCATAACAATAAGGATGTTTTGATATCAACCCAAATTATAATCTACGAAAAACAAATATCTTTGTAACAGTACATTGTCTATAATATATAAAAAATATTTTATTTGAAGAAAACCATATACATAAACAAGGGTTTGTATATGTTGTATAAGTGGGTGGGGGTAACAAGTAACTAAATTTCAGGTCAAGACTGTATAGAATTTCTATTTCTACCTTTCCAATGTTTACGATAGTAAGTCTGCAATAATGTAGTTTATCTATGACATCTTAAAGTTATGTTAAGTAATATTTAGACCATTTGTTTTGCAATTCTCTTGTTAAATATAGACACATTTAAGCTTCCATATGAATAAAATGACCCAATTACCATAGCAACCATGCTTTTATCAAGGTTTAACTAAGAATGAGAGAGAACAAAATTTCACACATCCATTTGCTCCTCAAATCAATGACATAACATTAATGAAAAAGGTATTTATATCAAGTTTGCATGACACCGGAGATATTTAGTCGTTGGTATGGTAACATTATTTTAGATAGTTACCATCACCAGATTGTTAGTTTTACCAAAATTTAAGATTTTTTCTGGGCAATTTATTCATATAAATTAGAACTTCCTGTTCTCGTTTGTGGTGTCTAACTTCTGCTCACGTTTGTGGTGTCTTACTGAGTTTGTCACTTTCCCATTGGTATCCTGGGTCAGGTGTGGTACTTGATTGTATCGATTCCTGATCTTTGCACCCTTACTTACTTTCTTGATGTCATAAAATGTGTTTGGAATATCCAATTTTAAGAAAATAGCATTTAATTTTACATAAAACAATAGTGGGTGGGGTACTTTGATCCATAATGTTATATCATTATGAGCATTTAACCAAAATTTAAAGTATTATTTAGAATTGCTACATCATGGTTGTGTGCAATGGCATTTTTTGTGACAGATAATCACTACTTAGATAAAATACAAAAGATAACAATCATCTTGTTCATCTGAAAACATCATAATTTTTCTTCAAAGGTAATAAACTTTAAATAAAATTTATTTCAAAATAAAAAATATACCGGTCCCAATTTTTCAATACAAGAATCTTTATTTTACGTCGGATACATTTCAATATGTTGAAATATATAGGTATTAGACTGCTAATTGAGATAGAACCAAAATATTGATAGAAAAGCTTTTAGAAAAAAGATAATGCACCCTTACTTTCTAAGGTTACTTTGAAATTGCCAATTTTTAGTGCAATGAAAAATCCATAATAGCATATAAAATCCATCATAGCATGGGCTACCATAGAAACGGAAAAGAAACAAAGCCAGTACAAGGGTTAAGTACTTAGTCATGTTTATTGTATGAAAGCACACACATTTGCCACACAGCCTCTTGGGGAGGCTAGTCCAGAATATTTAAATTTTTAACTCAAAATATAGCTAAAATACTAAAAATTGAAAATCATGGTTGCCATGGAACTGGTAGTGAAAAATCATTTAATCTCAATATCCTGTTGGGTTTTATTGAAAATGCTGTCAGATCCATTATCAAAACTGTTTGGTGGGCTAGTTGATGCTTTTCCCTGACCTTATGAACAGACATTCTCAGGTGAGCAACCCAAGGCCCTTGGGCCCTCTTGTTTTTTGTAACATTTAAATTCAAAATACTAAAATCATTATAGAAACCTTAAGAATAAAAAATCTAGCATGACTTTTTGAAGATTTTTGGCATTTGCTATTAAAGGTGTAATTTATCAACATTAACCATGAGTGGAAGCTCACCACAGTTGACCCACAAGAAAGGAGCATCTGGAGATCAGGTGTGAGATCTGCTATGCGTGCAGCTAGCCAGTTTCCTGGAATGGGGCCCACTGATGTGGAGGATGCCCCTGCACCTGCACGTTAATCAAAAATCTGATTATGATGATATGATATGAACCATAGCAACCATTCTGTGGGTGACACAAAAATTAAAATACAGTTCCAGTCTTCTCACAAACATCTTTTAGAAACATCCTCTTTTGTCATTTCTCCGAATCTGCCTTTTTGGGCAAAATTTCAATTTATTTGTACCTTTTAAATCGTTGGGTGGAGTAAATTAGAGCCCAGAAGATGTAGAAAAGCTTATTTTCAATGTAAAACCTATATTTGCAAGCTCTTAATTCAAAGTGACACAATATTTAGGGGGTGGGATGGGTTATCATTCTATCCAAAGCAAAACAAAATAATTGTGGAAACATTGAGAATAAAAAAAATGATAATTTTGAAGTTTTTTATGGTTGCTAAGGCATGATCAGGCATAGTTTATCACCAGTTACCATAGCAACAATGATGTTTTTGTTATCAACACCAAATTTTAATTGACCATATACAATTATCTTTGTAACAGTTCAATTTCTATAATATATAAAATATGTTTATTTCAAGAAAACTATATACATATTCAAGGGTTTTCATATGTTGTATAAGTGGGTGGGGTAACAAGTACCTAAATCTAAGGTCAAGACTGGATAGAATTCCTGTTTCTACCCTTTTTATGTTTACGATAGTAAGTTTGCAATAATGTAGTTTATATATGACATCTTAAAGTTATGTTATGTAATAAATATATCATTTGTTTGGTTATTTTCTAGTTGAACATGGAAACTTTTTTAGCTTCCATAGGAATAAATGACCCAAATGCCATGGAAACCATGCTTTTAATAAGGTTTAACTAAGAATGAGAGAGAACAATATGTTACACATCCATTTGCTCCTCAAATCAATGACATAACATTAATGAAAAGGGTATTTATATCAAGTTATGCATGATAACGGAGTTATATGGTCATTGTTAAGGTAACATTACTTTGGATAGTTACCATAGCAACCAGATGGTTAGATACACCAAAATTAAAAAAACAGTCCTGGGAAATTTATTTTATCAATTAAAACTTCCTGTTGTCATAAAACTTGTTTGAAATGTCCAGTTTTAAGCAAAATAGCATTTAATTTTACATTTAACATTAGTGGGTGGGGTACTTTGATCCCTAATATTATATCATTATAAGCATTAAACCACAATTTAAAGTATTATTTAGAATTGCTATACGAGGGTTGTGTGAAACGGTACTTTTTTGTGACAGATAATCACTACTTAGATAAAAAACAAAAGATTATAATCATTTTGTTCATCTAAAAACATAATATTTTTGCTTCGACAGTAATTAACTTCAAATAAAATTTATTTCAAAATAAAAAATAACCCGATCCCAATTTTTCAATATGGTGAAATATAGGTATCAGTTAACTAATTGAGAGAAAAACAAAAAAATCTGACGTAGAAATTTTTAGAAAAATGATGTTGAAAATTGCCAATTTTTAGTGCATTGAAAAATGCATAATAGCATGTAAAAGTCCATCATAGCACTTGTTACCATGACAACGGGAAAGTAACAAAATCAGTACAAGGGTAAAGTAATAAGTCATGTTTATTGTTTGAAAGCACAAACACAAACATTTTCCACATTGCCTCTTTGGTAGGGCAGTCCAAAATATTGTAATTTTAGGCTCAAAATATTGCTGGAAAATGCTAAAAATAGAAAATCGTGGTTGCCATGGATACGGAAGTGAAAAATTGAGAAAAATATGCATTTTTGTTCATCTCTTGACAGAAGTTAAAAATGGGCAAAATTTCAAGAAAATCTATTTTTTCTATTTCCAAGCCATAATTGAGCTGTCTGATGCTCTCAGATAATGACTCTTAAGAACTTAAAATGTTGTTTACATATTTAATAAAACGCACAGACTTAAATATTTCTTTGTGAGTGAATAAGGTTCAAATTTCATTATTTTATTCATTCATGTGTTGTTGGTAGTTTCCTTTAATGATAATTAATGGCAGTTAAATGGCAATAGATAGCCCACTAGCAGTGTAAACTTAAATAGTGTTACTTTGTAATTTAAAACTGTATTTTAAAGAAAGTAACGTATATCACAGTAATAACAGATCCTTCTACTTTGATAAAATCATATTGCTAGCCTTTTGCTTACAATTAAAAGGTTTTATTATATAACTGAGAAAAAAGACTGAATTTCATTGGCTTAGAGCGCTCACGTGGCCAGTCAATATATTGTCATATTCACTGGCTTGCGCGCGCTTGCCAGTGTATATTAGTTACTATAATTAGACTCCTTGCTGTTTTTTCCGTTCTGGTTCTGCTTTTCTAAAGCGTGGCTAATAATCATATGGTAGATGCTGAGAACGCAACAAATCACGCACTGGAGCTGATCTATTCCGATTTTAATGCACAATAAACGGCGAAAACAAATTTGAAGTCTTCAGCTTCCTCCAACTTTCCACCTTTGCACTGAAGAACTCCCGCCAATACTTAGACCACGTCGCATACGTTTACATGTATTTGTAACGTCTTTCAAGCGTAAAAACGACGTTACACCGTCTAACGCCATGAATGACGTCATTTACCAGTAACAAATGACGTCAGGTATCACACATTTTCCCTGCGCTTTCAAAGCTGTGAATTATTGTTTGGCATATCACACTTATTTTATCATTGGCTCTACATGCGAAATGTGTTAGAATTCTTGTTTGTAAATGTTGAATGATGACACTCATGCACAACATATATGCAATAGTAAAAGGGTGGTCTTATTTAGGGTTGCACTGTTTCTGCTAAATGCTTGTCTGTCCCAAAACTATTTTTTCCAGGTGCAATAATACCTGTACATCTTTCTCTAAATGTTATATAATAAAACAGTTATTGACTAATGAGGCATTGGATATGATGTGATATCGACCAGAGAATATCAATATTGACCTCGGCTTCGCCTCGGTCAATATTGGTATTATCTGGTCGATATCACATCATATCCAATGCCTCATTAGTCAATAATTGTATAATATTGGCATGTAAGAATAAGGAGTAATTAGATAAGATTTCCAATTATTTTACAGTAACGTAGAAAATTTTGCTATTGCATGGTATCGTCCCAACCGCTAAAGATTGAATATACATTATTGTGTGGCTTGTAGAATGTGGTTTTAGAAAATTATAGTGTACAAAACTCTGCTAGGAGAAATTTTGATAGTTCAATGTCTAGTAACAGTAATGCTTTAAATAGTTACACATTTAAAGTAACATATATAACTGTAACATCATAGTGGTGTATTGTAAAAAATATTTTCCCTGCTGTGTGGAGAGGAGGGTCTAGCTATTTGAGCTTTCACTATCACAGAATTTTCATTTTGGTACTGACGTCACTTTTCCATGTACAGACATCATTTTGAAGTTAATGTAACCTCTTTAAAATCCAGAGTCAGGGTCTATGCTCCGAAATCAACATGTCGCCAATAAAAATTACCAGAACCGATCAAACAGTTCATGTTTATGCCTGCTGGACTTCATAACACTCCACTTTCAAGCCTTAAATAAGCTAAAATGGGTACGTCTTTTTGTGACGTCACAGTGACGTCAAACCGCCAAGGAAAAATTGTAAACATCTTTTTTCTTAATCAGGATACCTTTTGCTACAAGAAAATATATGTTTGACACTTTTACCAAAAATGCACACGGGATTACACAGCGGCCTACACTAAGGGACTAGTGTAAGTGTTGGCTAAAACGTCATTCGCCAGGGACAAAATTAGACTATGGAAGGAATTAGATGCGTCAAGATGTTGGGTAAACACGGGGAAGCATGAGATTAAAAACGAAATTGAACTTAAGATACGTGAACACTTTGCAGGCCTTTGAATCCCGTCTGGCCATTTATAAACTTTGGGTTTTCCAGGGTAAAACATACATTTACATGTCGTAATAAATATACCATAAATTTCATTAAATTGAAATGTAGGCTGTATTATTAATGTGTATTGATTATTTGCAACTATGTTACTTTATATATGCGAAAACTAGAAAAATAATAATGTGACTAAATCCCTTTCTAGGAGTGGAAACTAGCAAGACTCCTGAAGGAAAAGACCCATGTGTTCCTATATCTTGAGATCGCTGCTTGGCAAATGATATATTACACGTCTAAATTATCATCGCTAGAGTCATCGGTGTATTTAACAAAATACATGAATCAGTGAATATGCAATGTAACTTTGCCAGACAGACCAATGCTCTAAGCGGTTACCATTTTCAATCAAATTAATCAAACAATAATACCAAACATCAGAGAGGAAGCTTAAATCATACCACTGCAAGAAACGATACTATCTTCCATTCTATTTGAAGTGAGGCCTATCTATCAGTGTTATAACGAAGGCAATCATGCTTTAGAATACCTCAATCATATCGCTAATCAAATATGAACGACCCAAACATATAAATGAGCAGCGGCATGAGATTTCCAACAATTTGACATTTTGACAACTGTAGACTCGGACGAGCCTCTGCAGCCTCCTTTTAAGCTTAGAAACTCGAAATAGTATTCAATCAGTAGCTTAACAATCATAGAATACTCAAGCGACTAGCAAAGGCTCTGATCAGACTGCGCGTATGCGCAGGCTGATCTGAGGCTTTGCTGGTCGCACATACCACATTGTTGGAAATCTCGTGCACTGGCTCAAATGATGTAACACTATAGTTCTAAGATGGACCCAAACCTAGAGAATAGAGTGTTTTCGATAAATGCCCTTATTACACATGTCTAAAAACTTCGTGGGCATCTATTGAGCGAGGCTACTTGTCCTGTTGCCTTTCTGAACCTTCATTATTTTAATACAACTTGTCTTCTAGAAGTAGACGCACCGTTGTCTGTGCATGTTTATACTATCAAGAATGGATCTGTCTACTATGGCACATTGCCCTTGTAAAATGAATTGTATGTTAATACGCGGTATGCATTGCCCAAAACACTACGCTAAAAAGTAGCAAGTGGCAAATGGCTATGAATATATCAAGTCACCTTTAATAGCCAAACCATAACAATGATTGGTATTACAGTAAGTAGCGATCGAATGATAATATTTTCTATACTAAACCATTTATGAAAATATTTTGCACATGGTCAGGTCATAGAAGCGTTTTAGTGACACGTGATGACGCAGATTGATAACAAGATTGAATCAACCAATCGGGCGAATCACATGACTTCGTGACGCATTTGGAAAACACGTATGTCACATGTTCTAACAATGCTAAAATCAGATAGGTCAGTATGCTACATGCATGCCACATTTTGAAAGATACGGGTGGACGAACAGGGCTGCACGGACGCCGAACGAACATGTATACTTCGTCCTTATAAGAGTGGTTGGGCTGCTCTTAGCTAAGTTCAACCCTAATTCAGCACATTTTGAAAATCGAAAAGGCAGTTATACTGTCTGCTTATTCATCTGTGAAATATACATATATCTATGATGATACCGGTTGCATATATCTATGCTGAAAATAATGTTCAAATATCTTAAAGTGTTCAAGAGTATCTTTTTTTTATATTTTACCAACATTTACCTTTATACCTGTAGTAGTTTTGAGCCATAGCGTGAGAAAATAAAGTATTTTCAATAATGCGGTTAACAAATATTCTGATCAGTTTGGATAACTGAGCTCAAATAATGCTTGAAATGTAAACTATCTAAAGCATTGAATTGAAAATGAAACTAAACAATGATCCACAATGAAAAAGTCTCTCTCGTAACAAAACAAAAACAATCTGCATCAAGAGGGAGCACAATTAACAGTCAGGGGCATAACCTGTATAGGTTACAATATATATCACTTGAAGAAGTTAAATTTGTGTCTTTTTAACAATGATTTCAAAGTGAGGCTATCTAAGGTAACTTATCTAGGTTATATCTGAAATTATTTACGCCAAGGTCAAATTTTAGTCCGTCAAAATATAACTTATTCAAGTTAAAAAGTAGCTTATTTTCTGATCTTCAATGACCTCGCGTACAAATTTCTAGACGATGCGTACACACTTTTATTGCATAATCGTAATGTAATATGTCTTTCAGATAAAATTACCCACATGGCCGTGAAAATTGCAGTAACTCTGGAATATGAAGATGAAAAAAGACAGTTTCACTCAAACAGGTTACTTTTGTTTTTGTTGCTAAAAAAGTTAACTGCTTTAAGTGATATATTTTTTTACTTTATGAAGTTATGCACCTGACTGATTTAGACCCATATGAATACCTACGATTTGTCTATATATGTATATATGTGTATATATGTATATATGTTTTAGAGGGACGCATGGTAGACTAGCGTTGATCGCTAAATGTGCTGTCCTCTTTAAATAAAGATAAATAAATATACAATTTTGAGCCAAATCTTATAAATATATTGTCCAAACGATGATAGAGAGCGTCACAAACTTTCTGACATGTAAGGTCGCAACTAGAGCATATCTATGTTACATGTATATTAAGCTACTGGGAGCATGAGCTTGATGAAGTGGCGATTACAGTAAAACCTGTGTAAAACGGTCCTTCTCAAAAAGACCAAAATGGTTTTCAAGACCAATTATCTCTTAATGAAGGTCAAAAGTATTGCAGAATGCTCCAAAGGGAGCATTCTGCAATACTTTCGACCTTCATTAAGCTACCATTTGTCATTAAAATTTTTGTTTTTGTCTATTTTTAGTGGCCGTTTTACACAGGTTTAACTGTAGTTCCAAAATCTCCTGGATTATCTCAAATAACGTCAAAGACAGAAAACCGCCTTTGAATGAACAGCTGCTTAAGTCACAGGCAGGCATTTAGATACAATGTAAGAGTGCATATTGAAAAGTAGTTTGTCTTATTCCTCAATCAAAACATATGTTGTGTTGTCTCGATGAGACGATTTTTTGAGCAGCCAAAACATATGTTAAAACTGATTGATAAGAACATATTAACTTGTTACGACCTATCTATCTTATTCCTCAAAAAAAAAACATATGTTGTGTTGTCTCGATGAGACGATTCTTTTGAGCACCCAAAACAAATGTTAAAACTGATTGATAATAACATATTAACTTGTTACGCTCTATTTGAGCCAGTGCATGTGATTTCCAACAATTTGACATTTTGACAAGTGTAGACTCGGACGAGCCTCTGCAGCCTCCTTTTAAGCTTAGAAGCTCCAAATGATGTTCAGACAGTAGCTTAACAATCATAGAATACTCAAGCGACTAGCAAAGGCTCTGATCAGACTGCGCATTTGCGCAGGCTGATCTGAGGCTTTGCTGGTCGCACATACCATATTGTTGGAAATCTCATGCACTGGCTCATTTTTTATCTTATTCCTCAATCAAAACATATGCTGTGTTGTCTCGATGAGAATATTCTTTTGAGCACACAAAACATATGTTAAAACTGATTGATAAGAACATATTAACATGTCACGCCATATCAATCGGTTATCTAGATCCATGCGCAGACCAGAGGGGAGACCGGGGGTCTGGACCCCCACCCCACCCCTGGAAAATCTCAAAGCTGTAGGGTTCCTGAGCAATATTGGTCGGGATCCCCTGGAAATTCACAAAGCTGCCAAGCCAGCATTCAATGTTGGACCATCATCATTAAATGGCGTTTTGCTGGTGAGCCGATAATGGCCCGCTTTTAGTGTTATTTGGATTCTCTCTCCTCCCCTCATATACTACAAAAACAACTAAAACTCTTATTTGGCTTGCGATTTGCCACAGAAAGGTTATTTTCTTTAGTAGGGTCATCATAATCCCCTATTGCCAGGATGAAGAACTAAGAAACTCATTTAAAAGATCTACCGGATAACAGTGTAAGCGGTTTAATAGTTCTATTGCACGTTTTCGTAATTATCAATGGCTAATGTTGCTCTCACAGCAAGCTTGATATTTATTGTATGTATGGTGTCAGCAGTTTCTTGTGGCTCAATGTCAACAGAATATCATGTTTAATTGTAGGGACAGAGTTAGAACAAATCCAACCCAACTCATATGGAAAACTAGAGGCTCAAGTAGGCCAGAATTGCTCACCTGCATTAGACTGATCATGACAAATGGCATGTCATATCTCTTTATATTGTCTAAAGGTCACTAAGCGAGCTTAAGATAATGTATATGACCAAGCCATATAAAGTCCACCAATGATGTCACGGAGAAGAATGACAAACTCAATTAAATGACACGAGAGCCTAGACATGACTCCATGAACTTGTGCATCGCCCGATCTGACCGTTCTCCACACTGCACATGACACAACCATGATTTATAAGCTAAATATTCAGTGTACAACCCAAAAGTTGATCTGATTCGGTTAGTGTCCAGGGCCAGGAATCACTATGCCTCCTTGAAGTTAAGGAATACTTAAGTTAAATATTGATATTTCAGGATGCGAAAATTAAAGTTTTAAACTGATTAAAATAAAACAAAATACATTTTTCAGTAGATCATAGCGATATCTTTGACCACAAGTACTGCATCGACATAGGCAATTGATTTAGCATTTAATATAGCATGATGAAATATCAATACTTAACTTAAGTCTCCACGAACTTTAAGGAGGCATTGTCACGCGGGCCCAGGTGGATATAAGTCTTCGCTGGGTGTACAGTATATGTTGTAGATGGTACAATGGCCACGTACATTTTGCAAAAAAGAAACATTAAGCCAGTACAGTATGGTACGATACAGTATGTGTTCTATTATTACATTCTTCTCTTTCTGTTTTCAAATAAAAAGTTGTTTTTTTTGGCTGAAATTCACAAACTGCTTGTCTGCATAGCGAACAGGGCAGACTCAGATCAGACTGCTTCTAAAGTGTCTTAACCTTTTTTAGCCCAAGCAAATAGTGTTCGAAATTTAAAAACAGCTTATATTTACCTGTTGAATGCTGGCTATAGTGCTGAATAACCAGGCAAAAGTTAACATAATTTGTCCACGTTTATCTGCGTCGTTCAGGCTTAACGGGTGAAAAATGGTTAATACAGTAAATGATCTAAAATTTCGAACACTTTTCTCTTTTTGTCCTCAAATAAAAGTTGGTTTTCTGGGCTGGAAGTTAGCAGGCAATTTTTCTACAGTGTTCGAAGTTTTAAAACAGTTTATATTTACCTGCGGAATGCTTGCTATGGTGGTGAATAGCCAGGCAAACGTTAACATAATCTGTCCACGTTTATCTGCGTCGTCCAGGCTTAACGGATGGAGAATTGCGAAGTATCTGTCCAGGCTTATCACAACAAGTACAAAAGATGACAAATATAAACATAACGCACGAAAGAACATGAGTATCCTACAACCGTAGTCACCAGCCCGCCAGTCCACCGTGATAATCCAGCCTATCTTAAATGACATCATAATGAATGTGACAAACAGATCAGCTATTGAGAGATGCATGATGAAGATGTTTACTCCTGTTTTCGCTGAGTGTACAGTATATGCTGTAGATGGTACAATAAGTACTTACATTTTACAGAAAAAAACATTAAGCTGGTACAGTATGGTACGATACTGTAGAGTTCTAAAATTTCGAACACTTTTCTTTTACTTTTCTGAAGTTAAATTGGTCTCAAGGGCTAAAATTCACAAAATGCTTGTCAGCATAGCAAACAGGGAATGCTCTGATCATACTGCTTCTTCAAAAGCAGTCTGATCTGAGTCTGCCCCGTTTGTCTTAACCTTTTAAGAAGCCAAAATGGTGTTCGAAATTTTAAAATAGCTTATATTTACCTGCGGAATGCTTGCTATGGTGCTGAATAGCCAGGCAAACGTTAACATAATCTGTCCACGTTTATCTGCGCCGTTCAGACTTAACAGATGGAGAATTGCGAAGTATCTGTCCAGGCTTATCACAACAAGTACAAAAGATGACAAATATAAACCAAACGCACGAAAGAACATGAGTATCCTACAACCGTAGTCACCAGCCCGCCAGTCCACCGTGATAATCCAGCCTATCTCTAACGGCATCATAATGAATGTGACAAACAAATCAGCTATTGAGAGATGCATGATGAAAATGATTACTCCTGTTTTCGCTGGGTGTACAGTATATGCTGTAGATGGTACAATAAGTACTTACATTTTACAGAAAAAAACATTAAGCTGGTACAGTATGGTACGATACAGTAGTGTCCTAAAATTTCGAACACTTTTCTTTTACTTTTCTCAAGTTAAATTGGTCTCAAGGGCTGGAATTCATCAGCATAGCAAACAGGGAATGCTCTGAGCAGTCTGATCTGAGTCTGCCCCGTTTGTCTTAACCTTCTAAGAAGCCAAAATAGTGTTCGAAATTTTAAAATAGCTTTTATTTACCTGCGGAATGCTTGCTATGGTGCTGAATAGCCAGGCAAACGTTAACATAATCTGTCCACGTTTATCTGCGTCGTTCAGGCTTAACGGATGGAGAATTGCGAAGTATCTGTCCAGGCTTATCACAACAAGTACAAAAGATGACAAATATAAACCAAACGCACGAAAGAACATGAGTATCCTACAACCGTAGTCACCAGCCCGCCAGTCCACCGTGATAATCCAGCCTATCTCTAACGGCATCATAATGAATGTGACAAACAAATCAGCTATTGAGAGATGCATGATGAAAATGATGACTCCTGTTTTCGCTGGGTGTACAGTATATGCTGTAGATGGTACAATAAGTACTTACATTTTACAGAAAAAAACATTAAGCTGGTACAGTATGGTACGATACAGTAGAGTTCTAAAATTTCGAACACTTTTCTTTTACTTTTCTCAAGTTAAATTGGTCTCAAGGGCTGGAATTCATCAGCATAGCAAACAGGGAATGCTCTGATCAGACTGCTTCTTCAGAAGCAGTCTGATCTGAGTCTGCCCCGTTTGTCTTAACCTTTTAAGAAGCCAAAATAGTGTTCGAAATTTTAAAATAGCTTATATTTACCTGCGGAATGCTTGCTATGGTGCTGAATAGCCAGGCAAACGTTAACATAATCTGTCCACGTTTATCTGCGTCGTTCAGGCTTAACGGATGGAGAATTGCGAAGTATCTGTCCAGGCTTATCACAACAAGTACAAAAGATGACAAATATAAACCAAACGCACGAAAGAACATGAGTATCCTACAACCGTAGTCACCAGCCCGCCAGTCCACCGTGATATTCCAACCTATTTCTAACGGCATCATAATGAATGTGACAAACAGATCAGCTATTGAGAGATGCATGATGAAGATGTTTACTCGTGTTTTGTTACCTCTGTTTCTAAACAATGTGATAAAAACTGTGAGATTGCCGGTGGCTGCAATGAGGAAGAAGCATGAGTATAAAGCGACTGTTATTATGTGTTGTTCACCGAACACCATTTCATTAGGAAGGCCATTACTATCCAATGAATCTGAATTCGTTAAATTTGAGCTATTAGAGTTGCTCATTTCAGTGTTTATCCAGGTAGTAGAATCTTCCACCACAGTAGAGAAAACATCTCCACTCTCGCCTTTATAAGTTTCAATGTTTAACTTCATACTGAAACACAATTTTTATGGGTAAAATGTGAGGGTTTTTTTCTTACCCAACGGTTAAAACAAGTGTTTTGGTTGCTCAAAAGAACCGTCTCATCGAGGCGTTTTTTTGAGTACCCACAACATATGTTTCGGTTCAGAAATAAGAACAAAGTAATTTTTATTACGCACTCTTATCTGGAGGTATGCACACTTAAAATATTCCTCGAATTGTATAAGAATCTATCATGAGTGTGGGGATCCGTCCTGAGGATCACCATTTGGCATGAAGAGGATTCTTTTTCTTGCTCACCACTGTTTTTATTTATTTATTTATTTCATTATTCTAAAATAAGCTTCCAGAAGTCACTAAATACGATGAGATGCAATATCACATGATGACGTTACTTGACGTCCTGGGTAAGATAAGATTTGCTATCCCGAGGTAAAATCTCAGATATTCTTATCCAGTGTGAAAGAAATAAGAAAATAGTATTTTAGTACGCACTCTTATCTGGAGATCTGAACACATAAACTATTCCTCGAATTCAGCCTATTCTTACGTTAATTTTTATCCCAATACTAAATGCTATACTATAAATTAAAACTAATTTTCTTTATATCTTAAATCTGCTTCCTCCAGTAGCGTGTTCATAACTTAAAATTTCAACTTAATCCTGATAAAACAAATGCGAAAGTGTTGAAACTTACTTTAAATCCGATAAACACAGAAACATTTTAAATGAAACTGTCTTAGAATGTGTGACAATTTGCACTTTTGTTGGCACATTTTATAAGCAGAACGCGTGTTTGAAAATGAGATGTTATTTTTTTGTCCCTTAACAGTTACTTCCGTTCAGAAGTCAGCTGATTTCTTCTCTTTGCTATTGATCACACATAGGATACGGCGGTATATTATTAACTGTGAAGTTACAAATAAATTCTTAAAGCAATCTAGAACAGCATTCACCCGGAAGCCAAGCAAATTTGCATATTGGGAAAGCATTCTTAAGATTTATTGGAGACCGCGTCCGAACAGAGGACATATTAGTTAGGTATTTTTTGCAAGAACGTAATGCTTTCAGCGCCGATATTTGAGCCGTGACATGAGATTTCCAACAATGTGGTATGTGCGATCAGCAAAGCCTCAGATCAGCCTGCGCATACGCGCAGTCTGATCAGAGGCTTTGCTAGTCGCTGCAATATTCTATGACTGTTAAGCTACGTACCGAACATCATTTGGAGTTTCTAAGCTTTAAAGGAGGCTGCACGGGCTCATCAGAGTCTACACTTGTCAAAATGCCACATTGTTGGAAATCACATGTCGCGGCTCATTTGTTTGTATCTTGGGTAATCTGCTCAGAGACGCTCACGATACGTCTTTTATTGCTTTAATTAGTTCTGGCTATTTAGGCGCTTTACTCATGGGACACACTTTATGGCATTAGTAAATGTCGATGAACTGTACCGTATTCGTAGCGTCATGATACTATCCCTCAATCTCAGCATGACGAACTGGTGACGACAGCCCACACTTTTCATATTTAAATGAAGAGGTTTAGATTGCTTAAAACAATCAACCCAAATAGAAAGTGAGTATGATAAGGAAATACCATAATCACACACTGCAGACCAACCCACGGCACTATGAGGAAGAGCCACAAAACATTTACAGTAACAAGACATCCAAAAGATAATAAAAGCAAAGTAACCAGCTCTCTCTTCCTCGTCAAGATGATTGCAAAACTAGAAAGGACACAACGTAATGAATACCAAAACTAAGACCAACACAGAACCCCCAGAATCAACGGGAGGTACATAAAACAATAGATCAACAACAACAGAACCACCGCCTTAGAACGGACAGCAGCCTAAGCTACCGGGGGGGGGGCTTTAAATGCATATCAGTGGCGCTAAATCTTCACGCGTGATTCTGTTGTTGTTAAAACACAAAATTAAAGCCTAGCGTATTTTTGTGGAACATAGGCGAACAGTGAAGACCCAGATCAGATGCCACAGAACGTGGCGTCAGATAAGGGTCTACACGGTTTGCTTACATAATGTTCTATTTAAATGTGAATAAACATGAAAAATACCACCTAACAACCCTTAACACGGAAGTATGCTGATCCAACTGATAATAGAGGGAAATTCCATTCGGCTTGAATGGGTTAATGAACTTTGCCTTTGTCTTTGCTAAATCGCTTCATAATATGAACACTACTTTCAGTTTTTGAAGGCGGGTGTTCATATTTAGCACAATGGTTGCTAACAGTTTGTAACTGAAAACCACCGTTATGATCTTGGAGTCAAAAGTCAAGGGTTTGATGGAAAGTGTTCTTATTTAGCACAATGACTACGTATGGTGTGTAGATGACTACAATGGTTCAAGGTTACCACCATGACCTTGGAGGCAAAGGTCAATGTTGAAAATACTTAAAAATGTGTCCTACAGATGGTAACACGAACTCCTACTTTACTTTTTGATTGAACGTGTTCATATTTACACGAATCAGCAGAATGCTTGCTTATGGTGTGTAGATGTTACATGTATGGAACAAATGTTTCAAATTACCACATCTATGACCACGGAGTCAAAGGCTAAGGTCGAATATATTAAAAGGTTTTTTGTTTGTTTTGATTCTTTGCGTCCCATTAACAAGTTTTACAGTTATAAAGGGACGGGTCTTCCTGAGTTGAACGAGTACTACGCTAGGATTAATGTGTCTTGCTCAAAGACACACGGCAGTGACGCTGTTGAGGCTCGAACCCGCGGCCCCTCGGTCTCGAGTCAAGCATTCTACCACTGAGCCACTGCGCTCTCATATCAAAAAGTAAGTGAGTATGAAAAGGAAATACCACAATCACAAACTGCAGACCAACCCACGACAATGTGAGGAAGTGCTACAGGAACTTTACAGTAACAAGACATCCAAAAGACAATAAAAGCAAAGCAGCCAGCTCCTCTCTTCTTCGTCATTGTGATTGCAAAACTAGAAAGGACATAAAGTAATGCATACCAAATCTGCTTTATGGGTAGTAAAGCTAACTCCTATTCCATTTTTCTGATGGAAAGTGTGTATATTTGGCACAATGATTGCCTACTGCGTGTAGATGGCACGGAAAGTTACGGATTGCCCTTATGACATTGAAGTCTAAGGTCAAGGACAAATATACTAAGAATCTGATGTATTGCTCGAAATGCAAACTACTTTTTCATTTTTATATAGGCTGTTCACCTTTTGTACAATGGCTGACAATGCCTTGTAGATGATAACAGATGTTTTGGCTTCAAATATGACTTATTGGTCAAAAGTCAAGGCCAACTATACATAAAGCAGGCTGTATGGATAAAAATGCACAGTCCTCCCACTTTTTAACGTAGGATATTCATATTTGCCTCAATGTTAGCTTGCTGTGTTAAGATTTCAAGAATTGTTTTGGATTTCATGTATGACCTCTGTATACTTAAATTCTGGTTGTATGGCTTGTATCGCAAGTATTGCTTAAATGTCATTGATAGCTTAGTTGTGTAGATGTCCAAACTAGTTTTGGATAGCTCATATGATATTTGTTTCAAAGGCCAAAATAAAGCGAAAACGTATATGTATGTACACTGTACTTGTTTTTGATATATGTAATTAGTTGGGACACTGATTGCCTTTGGTATTTAGAGGACAACAAAGCTTTCCGATTACTGGTATGACCTCGGAGATAAAGGTCAGGGTAAACAAATACTGTGTGGTATTTGTTGTTAGCGATTTATTAAACGAGTCAATGAAAAAGATAAAATGAGTATCATACTCACTTACTATTTTTGCCAAACAATTTATCATGTTTTTTGTATCGAGTTTCTATACTATGCACGTTAAATTTAGCAATTGTTTTGTATGGACGAGTCCATCCACATCAGATCCCGAGTTTCATTTGCTGTCATGAAATTGCGAGCGCCGATCATCTGACAAGATTTGCAATTAAAAACAATACAAAATTACCAAACGTAGCGGTCGTGCTAAAGTGACGTTTAATTTTGAGACTAGCGGGTAACATGGGTATTTCTGATCATTGGGGAAAGCCAAAACCATTTTCAAACGTTTGTTTGGTCACTGAAAAACAAAAAAGCACAGCAAATGCTGCAATTTTCTGAACTTTCTCAGAGAAATAAAGGACCAAGTTTTCACATTTTGACGTTTTTACTAATGCTTTTACGTTGTCACCTTTAAACGATGTTTCAAGTCGGGTTTTCTTGAACCACATTAACAAGTAAAACTGCTTGATGCTTTCCAACACTTTCAGACAAATACTGTTGAATGAAACATCTTCACGGCTACAGTGCACGAGCCGAAAGATGAAATCTAACGTCACCGTTATCTCACAAATGCGTCGCACCATTTTTCAGTAACTTAAGGTTTTAATCAACCATAAGATAAGTTATATTGTAAGCCTATGATATTTTTGTAAACTGATTCTCTGTTGAATTGAAATGCCAATTAACATTAGCAGTTTAATCAAATGATGACTACGTTTTGACGTCATTGATGGCGGCTGATTATTTTTCAGCATGGAATCTCTATCACATCTGTCACATAACCAATAGTTTTATATGCGTATGATGCATGAGGAAGATGAATGACCACCAAACGAAAAATCACATGCTTATCATTTTAGCATTACTTACAACGGATGTCATTTTGCTTACTGACCCCTCCTGCAATTCTTTCTTTCCCCAAATGCCTATTTAAAGAATGGCGTCTGAAATTTCGTGGTTTCATTTAAATTAAGATCCTGTTCTCGTCATTGCAATTAAAATTGATCGGCACTGCACAAAGATGCGCACAAAAAAGATGCGAAACATACGAAATTGCTAAACTTATTGTGCATAGTATATATTCAATGATATAGGAGCACAAATAATCATATGACACATGACTTATTTTGAAATCATGTTTTTGGTGTGATGTTGTAATAATTTGCCACATACTCGCGACGGTTCTATATGAACGCCATTTCATAACGTTACCAAAATATGTAATTCACCAGTGGATGTCCCGCCGTGCTTACTTTGGTGGTTTGCAAATTGTTGCTGTATCTTCCATCGCCGAATTCTCCTTCTAATTTTGCTGTTTTGTTTTTGACCTATAACCGTTGAATAATTAAATTTTAAATTTGTTGAATGTTTATTATGTAAATGACAAAAATGAGTACTAAAGTGTTTCCAGAACTTAAGTGACCCCTGTTTTTTGCTAATTATTCTTTCATGGTGATTTTAATTGAAAAATAAATTAGAGAAATGAATTTAGATATACACCGCGTAATTGAATTAATTTTTTCAACTTAAATGTGAGTTATTGTAAAGGCTGGAATTAGATGGAATTTTGGTGTGTGTTTGCCGCTCCTCTTTGAATTAGTCCCCAAGTGGACCTAACAATATAAATAAAACATGGCTTATACGGGTCAGTGGAGGTAATTCGTCAGTCCTACAGATAAGAGTGTGTAACAGAAAATTATATTTCCTATTTCTCAACCAAAAAATATTTGCAAAAAATATTTGGTGTGTACTCAAAACAACCATCTCGATGATACGGTTCTTTTGAGCACCCCAAACACGTGTTTTAGCTGATAAAGACAGTCGCAGCTTCACGCTAAAATTGCTTGACTGGACCAATCGTCGCGCATTAGGCTATGATTCACTGCTTATACTGACTTATAAACTTCACTGTACATCTAAAAGCGATGCATTAAAATGGCCTGTGTTAAAAAGCAATTCAAGTAATAGTATTGCCTAAACCTTAAATGCTGTGTTGTTGTTGTCCTCTGCTGAATTTTCTTTCGACATAATTATTTTCTAAAAATATTTCTTTCAGGAATACAAGTAGGTTTTCAACAGTATGGATCCAGATAATGCCCAACATTTTAGCCTGAACTTAGCTTCGGCTGTTGACAAAGTTTATCTGCGAAATATCTTAAGCAGGCAAATATTTGATGCTCTTGAAGTTTAATGTATATCCCAGACTCGCTATTTCTCTTCAACTCTCTAATTTGCTTGAATTGTCGTCATAAACTCTTTACTTACTAGTGTCGTCTGCTGATAGCCTTTGCAAACAATTTAGACCCAGATCAGACCCGACGGGCATGATCTGGATCCAAACTGCTTGACACTCTACTGATACTACCGAAATTTATTTTTAGAAAAAAAAACAAGAACAAAAAAAATGATTTTGAAAAAAATATCAGCAGACGACAAAACCATGGCAAATTACCTCGTAGGCAAAAAGAGTCGATGAATTGAAATGGAAGGTGCTACATGTACATGCAGGTTTCATGCTTAAGCCTTATATTAGCCTGCTTTCAATACAGCACGGTCTAGGACCCATATAGACTTTTACAATTGCGTGTGTGTGTCAAAGTGATGACGAGTGAGGTTCGCGGAATAGATTTTCGTTGAATCAGCGGATATAGATATTCCTGTAGGCTAGTATACATCATCATAGCAATGCAAGTATACCACGTGTATCTATGGGTACATATGGGTATATTCATAGGGAAAAACAACTAAGTTATTCTTTTGTACAGGGGATTTGGGCTTCATTTACAAATAAGGGCGACTCCCAAAAATAAGTTTCAGTTATGCGGTGTGCAATTAAATCCACCTGCTAAGTGCTGTTTTTCTAGGTTCAATTTAAAGTTGTTTAAAAAAAGAAAATCGGGGTCACTTAAACTCTGGAAACACATTAATGGATAAATTCATTGCATAATAGTTAATAAATACGGCACAGTATTTTAATAAAACAATAAGAATGTGTAAATTTACGTAATATTTCGGATTTGATGGCATTGTTTCTTTTATGTTATTTCGTTGCGTCCGAAAGCTGTAATCAAACCCAATTCGACCAACGACAAATAGCCAAATGGGTCCGGACCGAATATACGGAAAATGGGGAGTAATAAAAGCCGGGACCAACGCCCGGTACCAAAATTTATTGGCATCAAAATGTTATTTAACATACAAATATTAAGAAATACATTGGATCACTTGCTCATTTAGGGGTCTTCTTCAAGGTTAATTTTAAAACAAGCGTTTCGTTTAGAGGGGCTCTTGCATGGTATGGGAAATTAACATGGGAGTCTGCCCACGCTTGGATTTTGATAATATTATGTTATTTAATTGTCTGGGGTATAACTTTAATATTTATGGTGCGTTTGAGCTTTTATGCAATTCAACTCCTAATTTATGACGTCATGAATGATATCACTATAATACCTTAGGGTATCCAGTTATAATCATTTCTAAAGTAATTGACATATCATGTAACGGGCAGAGAAATCTTTTTATTAAATAGCTATATCATTGATAAGTTTGTTGTTATTTAAAATGGCCTTGTATGTATTAGGATATTGGGTGAGCATTCATTTTTGGAACTCGGGATCTGTTCAATATCAGCTATTTTAGAGAGTTATATCTGTTTTCGAAATTTCTACACTTTGAAGAAATAGTTCGTGTTAAAATGGCTGTTTGCTTTGAAATGATAGTGAGTGAAACATAAACCCCAGTGCAGTTATTCAAAAATGTGTCTTTTGTTGCCGATTTTGATTCGAAAGTTGAACTTTTACTGAGTTAATGGTGTTTTTGCGAACTGGGAAGCTCCCGTGTCACTTTTTAACGGTTATTCGGTCATTTCAGGAACAGTAACTCTTATTGAATTGTTTTCTACGAATGGACTCTGCATAACAGCGTGATGCGCGTATGAATATCGCTGTTAATCAGGTCAACCACGCCTCGTAGTGTATTCCAATGAATGGAAATAAGCCGTTTCATGATAAAACCTGCCTTTCAGAATTTTAAAAGACTGTGTACTCTGTTTAATACAGGGGCAATAGTTAGTTCTCAGAAATTTGATGTCGCAAGTTGAGCTATCATACCTTACATGTATAACCAACAGCAGTGTGCACATGCTGTTCATTGCATAAGGATATATCTCAGTCACGCATACATGTCATAAACTGAATGACCTGGCGCTTTCACATCGTTCCTTGATTAGATTTCTTGTAAATGTTATAGTAATGGGCCAGCTCATTTAATTTATCACACCCTTTAAACATGAAAGCGCAGCCATCGACTATATTTCGGTCTCTGTATTCTTCCTGCGTGTACGCTGTTTATATAAACATAAATGCGGCAGATACCGTAATGCATTTAAACATGCGTGAAGTAATCATGCATGCACAGCCATCAAGTGGGTCTATGCACCTAATTTTCGGCTCATATGTTCGTCCAAATGGTGCCTGCTTAAGTCGTCTGCTGCACATAGTTGATAACTTTATTTGCTTATGTTAGTACAGAGGCAAACTCCAAGTGTTCAAGTGTTTAATAGAGTCGGATCTGGAATGCTCTCTTTTCAGAACATATTTTTGTCCACAACATTATTTGCCCGATTGTTGTTAGTTATTTCCCTGTAAGTGTTCTTGCTAGTATGCACGCATGTGCAGTCTGTTCTTGAGCTTTCGGTACTCGGCCTGGGTAGTGTTTAATGCAGACGGATCTTTTGAAATTTATATAAAAAATAAATAAATAAAAGAAAGTCAGCACCTATTTGTGTACACAATAATTATTTCAGAAAAGAGCCCAGTTTGTACTAGTGAACGCTCTTGCGAGAATGCGCGCATGTATGATTTCGTGGAAAAATCAATGCAGTCGGAACTTTGGTAAGTTTATAAAACAATCAGATCCTATCAGAATATGCCGAAACGACCCACCCTAAAACCAGGCCGAAAACGACCCAGCCGAATCTACCCACGGCCGGAAACCTATGTTTAGTGAATGTGCTACATCCGCTTTCCAGCGTCAAGGCAGTGACCGATATGTAGGTCACTGGTCATTGCTACCACGTCGTGCAACAGAACCCATGGCGGCTTCTTTGATCTTAAACATTGCTATCAACGAGCGTCTGCTGATAGCATGAGCAGAAAGTTTGGTCCCAGATCTGGTCCGACAAAGAGTTTAAAATTGATCAAACCTGACGGTTTTCCTGACTTCTTTTATCATAAATTTGAATCTACATGTAAAAACAAGGGCGCCGATGGGACTGCGCGGGCGCTCAGGGTGGTCCCTGTTTTTAACAAAGTCGGGGTTCTCGCGGCTTTAAACATTATATAGGCTTCCGGTAAATAAAGCAAATTTCGATAATCTCAAGGTCTATTCTGTTTTCAAATACAGAGCCAAAAACCATGCTCTATAAGTTCCTTACATGCGTATATGAGCAGTTAGAGGCCTCACCTTAAACGGTAAGATTTGCCTTATGCGATTCTGTCTTATAAGACTCCTTCTTTGAATAAATATCTGGAGATAGTTTCATCACGGAGGGAGGTTTCATTGTTGTTTATGTAAAAATGATTGATTGATTGAGTGAATAATTGATTGATTGTGTTTGTGTACATCATTCGGTTTGTTGATACATGTACTCACATGTAGCTTGTGATGTAATGAAAGAACGAACTCTTTATCTGCTAAAGCCGAGTTCATTGATATGGCACTTAATGCCATATCTTTTCTTGTTATAGCATGGTACCCCAATTTTCGACTGTATATTTTGTATTCAGTCAAGTTTGGAATTAACATTTTTACAGGTTGCGGTCTTTGTCAAGATACCATTTCAACATATAAACTATATATATATGTTAAGAATATGTAGACCAAATTTCATGAAATTCAAGGACCGGTAACATAATTTTTCAACTTGATGTAAACACATGGCCTTAATTCATCGAAATGTAAAAATACAATAATTATGTTTCAGTGTAAAACATACTTGAATACTTGCTTAGTTTGAATCATCATGCTAGTACATTTATTGGTAGAAGTTGATATGTTCAGTGTTTTCCCCTATTATGGATTGGAAAAAGAAAAAAAAACAATATTCTTTGATATTAAGTGCCAAGATTCTTATTTAATGAAGTGCTTACACAATAATATTAGCCAAAATGATACAATATGTTGACACCTGTACTTAACACATCTAGTTTGAAATATTGAAACTGAACATCTAGCCAATGTTACACTTAATATGTAACATTATTAAGAATTTTAATTCATACAGAAGAGAAACATTATGACAAGTCAGTTCATACAGGAGAAGAACCTTATATCTGTGATTTTATAATTGTAAGACTCATTAATAAACCTGCTTCACAAAAATAGCCCCTTGTCAAACCTATTGGTTATAATGAACCATTTTGGTCACAAATAACTCTTGGCTTCAAAGGTATCGCTAATTTAATGCTTAAATCTTCTCTGTTCATTCTGTTTTGTGAAACTGATGCTGATTTCCATAAAATAGCAACATTTATACTTTAGCTGGCTGTATATTCTAGGCATACAGTTTTGTTTCTGGACCTCACTTATTCATGTAGACCACTGTTTTATGATACCTTTGATAAGACTCTGTTACACGTTATACTGGTCACGGCACCAAAATGTGGTTTCTCTAGTTCAGTTGGGATGTAAAGGAAATATTTAGTATTCTTGTTTTCACATGTTTATTGTTAGGATATCATGTTTCTTAAACAATATCATGCAGGACTTGAGGAAGTGATACACATTGTCTTGGCCCCATAGTGCCATGACACAGGGCCATGATGAACTTTGGCATTTCTGACCATTGAATCATTTAAAAATGTCTAAACATGTCTTTCTTTAAGAAAAGTGGAAGTAGATTTAAAAGCAACCTCCCTATGTCGAGTTATTGATTCATTTGAACTAAATAATTAATTTTGCTAAAACTGACCTGTACCCATAAGAGGTAGGAAATGACAAAGTTACCGGTTTTGGATTTTCATGATATTTGGCTCAGATCAGCAGTATGAATATGGCATGTTTTTGTGATAATATGATATCTTGACAAAGACTAGAACATATCCATCTTTTGAAATGAATGTTGAATGTTTTGTAAATTTTTGAAAAAAATATTGAAATTTTACAATCACTTCTTCTGAAAACGTCAACCATAATTTATGCAAATAGTTTCGTGATATTAAAAAATGACTATGGTATTTTGGATTCAATCTAGATGACAAATCATAGAAAAAACAAAACTAAAGAGTTAGGACATGGAAATTTAGAGACAGGTAACACCTCAAAGGTGGAGTATGTCAGGGCTGCTTCCTAAGCCTTATTCTTAACTATCTAATTCGATAAATACATTTTTATAGTTCATATATAACGAGTTATTTATTTGCAAAGTTTTAAGAAAATCATTGCGTGGGCACAGATGAAAGTACCCCTTATTAACACAAATACCTACAATGTCAAGCATTTTAGACGCATGATTTGTTTCCCAGGTATTGATGATATGAAGCAAGTACTTATAGGTTCAACAGAAACATTTTGATCATTATCTTCATTTTTCTTTTTTCCGTTTCGCTATACATGAATGTGAAGATCCCTCAGATATTGAAAAACATTGAATCCACCGAAATTCTTAGACAAATCCGACAAGGGAACAGCTCGGGACCAACCTGAAAATACAATGGCCATTAGGGTAAAATCGGGTATATTCGGACAGACAGCTAAATTCGGACAGCCACCTTGTTTGTTTATTAGTTCAATTATTGGAACAAAAAATAAATTAACTAAACAAACAGTGAAAGTCCTGATGAGACGGCTCATAAGGAGCTGTCTCATCTGGATTTCCACTGTTTGCAAACGTGTGTCCGAATTTACCTGATGTCCGAATTTACCCGACTTTACCCTAATATTTTCGTGCGGTATTGACGATGACAAGGACCTTATTATTTATGGCTACGCAGACTTTAAAAATACCATTTTTTATCTTGTGTCATCTGATTGGATGTCTGAGCAGGTGTAAATGAATTGAGCTTCTAATTTAAGAGGAATCTGCCAGGGACCAAAACCGGATCAAAATCTTATTATCACTCACATGACCAAGATGGCCACAACACCCATACAAGGTAAAAATCCTTTTAAAAGCATCTCTGAAACTAAATAGTCGACGAGTTTGAGACATGGTATGCAGCATTGAGAATGTGGGCTCTATCAAGTTCTCACAAATGAGGATTCTGGGTTGACCTGGACCTACTTCACAATGATTTATGGTAAAACACTTAAAATATTTTCTGGAACTTAAAGGTCAATTACCGTGGGACTTGGTTTGTAGCATTAGGTTGTTGGGTCTGTATATCTCATTTGAGTAATTGACCTTCCAAAATATGTTTAAATAATAAAAGTAAGTAAGAAGGCCAAGATCAGGAATTGATACAATCAAGTACCATACCTTACCCAGGACACCACATGGGAAAGCATAGATTGACCATGACCTGGTCAAACATTGTTAAAGAGATCTTTTGTCTCAATATCAGCCCAGATGGGCACAACTTGTCGTCTAGTTTTTATTTTCTCTTCTGTTGCCTTTTAAACCGTATGGGTGACATATCACAATTATTTTGGTGAATGCACCAATTTTGCATTATCTGCTAGTTCCCAGTCTGAAATAACCAATACTTGAAAACACAGGTAACCAGAGCCCCCTTTCAAAATTTGATTTTTAAAATTCAATAAATGGAAATGATTCTGCTTACCTGATTTTCATATATCGACAATTTTTATGCTCGAAACCAAAAGATAATGCATTAATGGTCAAAACTAATGACTGAAACGGTGTGAAAGAAAATTAGGTTCGTACAAAGCGAGAAGAGGTGTCTTTTTGCCGTGCATCTTATTTGCTGCATTTTGCAGCAAGTTTGTACTTGTTGAATAATGTGACCGGTTGAGATATCGCAAAGTGCGATCATCAGTATAGATAAACAAATAGCTTTGAGGTGTGACTGAAAACTTCTAGAATTAGTGGCGTCAGGTGCTTTTATACATTCTACTACATGTAATAATGTTTTGAAACACACAAATGTTCAAGCCAGACCAGCGCATGTTACACGTTCCGCACCAACCTTTTGATAGTGGAATGATCTACAGCTCATTGCTCAGAGGTTGTGGTACATCTGTAGATATCAGAGCTAGGAACAATATTCACCATTGTTATATGACTGGAGAGAACCTGTATCCTGATTGGCTCAGTCCGTCTTATTAAATATGTATGTCTACACGAAAACTGGTCCTAGCTGACCTACAAGTTGATAAAGGATATAAACCAGCAAACTAGTTTCCAGAGAAGATTACTATTTTGAAATCTAATATTTCTTATATCACCATCTAGAGGGCTAACAATAGCATAATGAGTATGAAATAAGCATGGACTGCATGAAATTGACATGATTTACTGAATATCCCAGAGGTATTCAATTGGGGATAAATCAGGGCATCTTATTGACCAATATAGAGTGTTGACATAACTGGCTTGCAAACAGTTCCTTGCAATATTGCAGGTATGGGGGCATTGCCTTGCCGGAAGAGATAATCGACAGGACAAAGCACAAAGCATGGCCAGTAAGTGTGCCCCGAAATACATGTGTGCGAAGTTAACGGACCATTACATTTCCATATTATAGAACGCTCAGGGTGGCCTTCGATTTTTAGCATGATTATATATGTGTCAAGATACTCACAACTTTCATTTTTGTTAAGTTTTTCAACAATTCAAAAATTACATGTTTGACAGTATACTTCGGCCTCCTTCAACAGCAGAAAACGTATGCCTTACGCTTCAGTAAACAAGAAACCATCGTTACAATTTTGTTATACCTTGGAGTAATTCGACACACTTTTTACATAATTCATTCTATAGCCTAGTAGCTCGAACGGCTATATTAAGCAGAATACGGGTTTTCTGGTGACTAGACAAAATTGAATTAATATCTTATAAACATTTTTATGCATTAAAAGCCAAAGGCGTTCTTCCAAAGCAAACAAAATCAATAACTCTTGTTTCTCAGAATAAATTGGCATGTGCCATTAAAGGAAAATATAAAGGGAAATGTAAAACAAACTTGGAGCAGAGGTCCTATATATGTTTACCAACGCTAGAATACTCTTTTCTCAATTATCGATGGTGAAGCAATGCATTATCTATATACATGTATCATACAAGCGTAGCTGCCGTTTTAAGGGACATAGGCAAACAGTGCAGACGAGATCAGACGGCGCAAAATTTGGCGTCTGATCTGGGTCTCCACTGTTTGCTTACAGAAGGTTTAGATAAAAATGAAAGATACCACCCAACAACCCTTAAAACGGAAATGAACTGGTCCAATTGATAAGAGGGAAATTCAATTAAATCGCTTCATATGTATATGGGGCCACTGATGAGATTTAGGTACGTAAAGCATACACAAGTCAATGGTACTGCATCGGCCAATTCCGTGGAATTCCGTGAAATCAGACCTCGGATGTAAACCCTAGATCTACTTTCATAACGTGACGCTGGTGTTACATAACGTGAAGCTGACGTCACAGAAACCATGCCAACACAAAAACAAGTGTGATTGCAGCAAAACAAACGGTAATAAATGAAGTTTATGTTGACCAAACTTTTTGGGTAATCAGAAAAATGGATTTAAAAAGGACTGAACCCACATGCTACAGAAATAATTTTCCTGACGTGAGTTCCGGCTAACAAAATGGAGCTTTTTTGTACATAGTACTTAGCGTAATACATGTACGCCTTACGTACACCCGAGGCTTGATTCGATTCTCGAATTGTGCCGGGCTTCTCAGATTGAAATACATGTATTTGCAAAAGTCTCCGCTGACGTATTCAGCGGGGCTAAATTATCAAAAGTTTATCTGAGTTCTCATCTACATGTGCACCTTTACTTTATGTATGCGAGCAGCGAAGGCTCTTCTGCACCCTCGCTGGTCGACAATGCGATAAGCACCAAACAATATGGGCCTCGACGCAAGAAAATCTGACTTTGTTGTATGCGAACAACAAATGCGCAGACCAGCCTGAGCAGTCTGATCAGCCAGCGCCTTCTGGAATGTATATTAGCTACACTTTTTGAATGCAAACCTTCAATATTATATCTAGTCTGTGTAGCTTAGCAGACTGGTTTTAGCCTTACATGGCCGCAAAACCAAAAGACAGGTTTTATTTCGTCTAGGCTCTATGCTCTTCTTAATTTAAATCAGTATTTCTGCGAAAAGTACAGAGCCAGATCAGACGCCCCAGAACGTGACATCGAATCAGGGTCTCCACTGTTTGCTTACAGAGGACAGCAGCCCGCCGGACTGCAGGAGATGGCGAAATACAAGTAGTGTCGGCGAGATGCTAAAGTTATTTCTCTAAATGATCTCCCCTGAAATAAGAATCAGTCTCTAGACCATAGGTTACTATTGGCTTATTCCCCAGGGGTATTATAAGGCTTTTGGGTCAATGTAAAGGCGGCACCTCATGAATGCGTAATTAAGACTGATCTACCTTAGACATACAAATCTAGGTAAAAGCTGAAAATGAGGCGTGGTCTTATTCGAAAGTAACTATCATACACAAAACATATGATTTAACCCATAAAACGCCAGCAAAAAAAAACATCCAAAAATGTCTGTCTATTGGTTAACATAAGTATAGAGGCGAGCAGTGCGGATCCAGATCGGACTTCTCTTAGCAGTCTGATCTGGATCTGCACTGTTTGTCAAAGAAGCTTCAAATATGTCAGCAAACGACAAAAGCACTATTTTTGTGATATGCTATCTAAGAGTTAATACATGTGAGTTAAGTGTTTCGAAATGAATTGCTTATTGTCCTATATCTCGATATGCACGTGGGGCACGATAAGAACCAATATATACTTATCTAGGTTTATTCAAGGTCTACACAACGGTGTATAAATGTACATGTTAAACTAAATGTAAAACATAAATTTTTTCATACTAATACAGGCAGTCATTGACTACTGTAGTAATAATGGTTGGTAGAGCGTCGACCAAAAAGACGGAATACGGGCTTATATCAAAGCTCGCTCAAAAATCGGTTGTTCTTTGAAGCAGCTGATGTCTGAACTTTCTACTACATAAGGACCTTCATGCGTGCCTTATGACACAGTTAGGCGCTGGAAAAATGAATTTGACTCTGGTGTTGAGTCCATCAAGCATGCACTAAAATCAGGTGGGCCAAAACTTGCATCTCGTAAAGAAATCGTTTCAAAAATAAAGGAAATCATTGAAGGAGATGCCAGATTTACAGTTCGTGATATTGCACGAAAAATAGGCATCTCACTATCAACGGTTCACCTTATTTTGATGAAGCATTTGAAAGTCCGAAATATTTTTGCTTGATGGGGTGCCACATCTGTTGACTGATCAGCAAAACAGACAACGGGTTAAAGTGACCAAGAAGCTGCTAACTTGTGACAAAAACAGTTTGCCAATGTCGTCACAGGTGATGAAAATTGGGTCTATTATTTTCAGCCTGTCAGAAAGGTTAGCAATAAAATCTGGGCTACTAAACATAGCAGACGCCCAATAATTGCCAAACGGTTTTTGAGTGCAAGGAAGATTTGGTATGCAATTTTTGGAAACGATGTTTTCTCAAAACATCTGTTTCCAATGGTATCATATACACAAAATACACACAAAAAACCCATACCATCGAACCCCCGTTCAACATTGCTACCCAGTCCGCTACCTAGACCGTTACAGCCTGTGTAAGTCGCTGGGAACCAAATGACCTTAATGCAAACAACCCTTGTCCTGCTGCTAGACAAAAACAATATTGGTATTTTATTAGTTTGTTGCGGTTTTCAGCTCTGAAATGTAAACCCAACGGTCAGAAAAGCGTTGTTGTGCTTGAAAACTTGATTATTGAAAGCTTACATATGATTGAAACAGAATTATAAGTTTATTTGTGCATCAAACGGAGAGGGTCTCAACGGGGTACCTTAAAAATCAGTGTTTCGTTTGTTAAAATTACGCTTTAATCAGTTTAATTTAAGAGAAATCAGTGATAAAAAAATTATTTTGTAATGCTGAATGTGCTTACTGGTAAAAGTGAGTTTTATGAAGACGCTAATTGGTAAAAATTTGGGACAAATTCGCAAATCAGTAAACCCCATTGGATGCCTCAAACGAGCGTCAGAAAAACAATGCCTTAGCATGAGAAAACCTGCTCTTGTACGACGAAGAACCGTTTGCAATATCTATGATGCAGCCAGATATTGCAGTTAAAAGCACAATATCTTGCAATCGTTTTTTATCATTATACTTTTCTTTGCTTTTAAACATTACGAGACGGACAATAAACGCAGCCCTGTCCTTTTGTCATAAACGTGAAGAAGACACGTTTTCTTGTGGATTGCTAATGTTTTCCCGCCCTTTATGAACCTGACCGCCACTAAAATAGTTCTAACAATATAGTGCGCTAGGTATAAGTTTTTATGGACAGAATGATAGCAGTGGCGTTTGAAATTAAGTCAATTGCATGAAAAGACACTGTCGATAGACAGAAACGAATAATAATAATAAAATAAATACACCTTAACTTTCGTTTCGTTTCGCGCAACAATATCATCATCGAGTAGATTTACACAGATATTAGCTTTTCAAAAAAGCTGGCGGTTGTTTAGCCATATTATTGTATGTGTTCTTGCACACTGCATGCTTCCATTTTGAGCTTCTCGAGCATATCCATGTCCATGTAGATTTGTTCTAAGATCTGATTATTAACGTTTGAACTGTAATTTTTTTACCATTAAACACATTCTTCCAGCGAGTATGTTGCTTGATCTTAAGCACCCAGCTTATGCATGGTATGTTATGGTAATGTATCTAGCATGAACGTTATTTGACAACATTGGACAGCCCGTTTTTTCTAAAACTGATGCCAGAAATCAAGGCCTAGTCTTATATACATAATGAAAGATTGAAACCATCAATAGTTGACTAAAAGTCGCGATAATCACTGTGTCTCAACTCGGACCAGGGTCCGAGGTCTCAACATTTGTTTTCCACTAACATATTGCAGAATCATATACCTCATCATGTTTTGAGGTGTCACTAGATGCTCCGGGAATGGAAAATGAACAATTGCATGAAAAAAAAAACTGTCCTTCGGGATTGGCTTTACTGTTGACTTGAAAATTTGGATATCGCAAGTGGATCTATCATACGCATGCGCGGATCCAGAGGGGTATGGGGGGCCCGGACCACCTGGAAAATCACAAATTCTATAGGTTTCAATTGAAATTAGCATTTGGACCCCACACCCCCTGGAAAAATTTGGACCCCCCTCCCCTGAAAAATGATAGACCCCCTCTGGAACCTTAAAAAATTATAGTTTTCCTTAAAATAAATTATTAGACCCCTCTGTAAAATAGTAAAAGGCTGATGCCTAAGAAAACGTTATCAGAGTGTTTTTCTCTGTCAGTTGAGCCTGGAGCCCCCTACCCCCCCCCCCCCCCCATGACAAAAATTCCTGGATCCGCGCATAATACTACCGTAAAGTCAACAGTGTTGGATGCACAGGCTCATCTTTGGCTACTTGCGTCTAATGCTCTTCACGTCGTTAAGAAAAAAAAAGTGAATTTCCGGTGTGATTTTTCGGTTTTGTGATGGTGTATCGAGGCCTTTTATGCACCAACTGGAAATTTAAAAAAAAGGAGTTCTGGCTGTCGCCCGCCATTTGATAAAATTGTGGGGCATTGATAGTTTGAATTTGTAAAGTAAATTTCCGAGATCCAAAACAATTTATATTACATGTTTGCGAACGTGTACGCGATCGCAATGAGCGAAAGTGATGAGTTTACAGAAATTGTCTTTTCATGCCAGATAGCTCACGGATCCAGAGGGGGACAGACCCCACCCCTGAAAAATAGGGTTTCTTAGCATACTGGTCCGGTTCCCTTTAAAATCACAAAGCTACCAAGCGAGCATTCGATGTTGGGCCATCAGCGGCACGCCAGCGAAACGCCATTTAAATGGTGTTTCGCTGGCGGGCCAATGATGACCTGCATATAGTGGTGTTTGGATCCTCTCTCCCATCATCAATTAAAAAAATAGTTGTCAAAGTTGGACCCCTTTCTGGATCCGCGCATGCAGCTGAGCAATTATGTTTTATGTGCGAAGTCCGCTTTTATGCGCCAATGCACCACGTGCTACCCAACTCTTAAAACAGCACGTGGCATGAAAGCGGCGGATTTGATCTTCACGTCTGCGGCTGATATTATGAGCAGACAGGTTTGACCCAGATCAGGCCCGACAAAATGTTTAATGTTTGTATTCATAACAAAGGCGCTGATAAGAATGTGCGGTACCCAGGCTGGTCTGCGACTTTGTTGGTCTCATACAACAAAGTCGGGGTAAAACATCTACAGACGTGTGGTAAGGATGTTTGCAAATTCTGATATGTATGTCACCGCGGATGATCTCAAGGTCTTTTCAGTCCTTTTCAAAGCCCCTACTTTTACCAATTTTCTCTGAGAGTGTCTAACAGTTCACCAAATTAGCCCATCTAATCAATTTGTCATGCTTCCTGCAGACCACATTTACTTCCAGGAGAAATTGTCAAAATGGGCTGTTTATGGCCAGTTATACAATATGGGTCATGTCATGAGAAAAGGTGTGAACAACAAAAGCTCAGACCAGCCTGCACATCCATACAGTATGATTATAGCTTGAAAATTCTATTATGGAAAGTTTCAGCTAATTTTAAATATTTGCTACACACAAATTTCAACAATTTAGCTCTTCTCTGAAGCTGAGCAGGCTGGCCTGCCTGGTTGCATACAGCTTTTCTTGCGCCAAGGCTCATCACAATGCCCATTTTTAGGGTATTTTAGATGAAGTTTATTCTCATTGACTGTACACTGAATAGTTCAGATACCCAATCTGATACTCTGATCAGACTACAAATGCTCTGACTGACCAGAGTCTTCACTTGGCACTTAGAACAATACAAGTACGGTTCAAATTATCCAGTGTTTTGCAAGTGGGACTTTTGTCTTGTGCTGTCAAAAGTGCAAATCTTTTGGACACAGATCAGGTCCAACAAAAGGCTGGAACCTAATCAGACTCGACTCAATTTATTCATTTTTGTTTTAATTTGGGCCAGTGGTTCTGGAAATGGTGTGGTTTTAAGACATTTCTAATCTAGAGCTTCCATATTATTTAAAGCTGAGCGAAACCATTTGAGCAATTTTGGCATAAGCCACACTTTTATAAAATTATTTTAAATTGGGTCCAGTGGTTTAGGAGGCTATATCATTAAAAGGTTTTTTCTAATCTAGAGCTCTGGAACCCTTTTTGTTAAGGCAGAGGAACCATTAGTGCAATTTTGGTAAAGTGCATTATGAGGAACAATTCTATGAAATAGTTTTGAATTTGTACCAGCGATTAAAAGACATTTACTACAAGAGCTCTGACAGTCCCTTTGTTTAGTGGAGCAGAATCATTTGTACAATTTTGGAAGAAAGCATCATGCGGAAGAATTCTGTGAACTTATTTTGAACTTAGACCAGTAGTTCAGGAGGAGATGTCATATATAAGATTTCTTATCTGGAGCTCTAGTTGTCCTGTTCCGTGGAGCGGAATTATTATGCAATTTTGAAAGAGGGCATCATGGGGAACATTCATGTGAATTTATTTTAAATTTGGACCAGTGGTTCAGGAGGAAGATGCCGTTTAAAGAAAACGTTTACAGACGCACGATGCACGACAGACGAAGATTCAGCTCAGATGAGCTGAAAAAAGAAGAAAAAAAGAGGAAAAAAACAGTCATCGGTTATCAGCTGCCCTTAGCAGAATAAGGAAGTCAATTAGATGCATGTATGCTATGCAAATCTAAAATAGCAAGTTTCACACTTTGCTTACAGGGTAATATTTCATTCAATTTTGTCGTCTGCTGATATTTAAAGAATCTTTTGGGATTACCATCTGAGTGTCAAACAATTTGGAACCAGATCAGGCCTGACACAGTTAATGAGAGTGTAGAGCTATATTTGCTACTTCAATATGAGCTTATTACCAAAATATCAACTGCGGAATAGAGCCTATGCCGTTAATTGTATGTTCACTCTTTGCTCACTGGGTAATTTTTCTTGCTATTTTGTCGTCTGCTGAAAATTTTAATATACTTCTTTAAAAAGAAGTTTTTCAGGAATACCATCTGAGTGTCCACCAGTTTGGATCCAAATCTGCTTTCAAATGTTATCAGCAGACGACAGTTAATGAGAGTTCATCAGAAGTATATGACTGGAATAAGAAAATAAGGTCTAGATTTGATTTCTTCCATAAAAAACCAAACAACCAATCTAAAAACCAACTAAGCCATATATTAGCGTATATCTGAGTAATGAATTGCACATTGAAAGTATCTGAGTGATGAATTGCACATTGAAAGTGTATTGAATTCACTCTAAGACTAGTTCAACAGGTAAAAGAATATTTGATCTGGAACCGGAGAGATCTTTACCTGCTAGACAGACTAATGGCTATTTTATGGCCCTTGTTTATGATGATAAGTCTAACTGTAGTTGTATCCTCAGCAGTGAGAAAAATTCAGGGGCTTTGGGTCGGATTGTTTTGCTGTTTTCATTAAGATGGATGTTATAAAGACCTTCCAATTTTCTGTAAAAAAAACTAAATGGAAGGAAAATCCATCCATATTGGAAGACTTTTCCTTCCAAAAAAGACACACGGTCTGACTGTTCATGAAAACTAATATATTGAAAGTCGGGATACATACATCAGTAGATGTGTGGTGGTTAAAATAAAGCGAATTCTTCCTGTTTTCAAATTCACAGCCACCTAGTGGGGCTATTATCCTAAATTAATGAACGTACCTTCATCTACTTTCCTTCTATGCTCGCAGTTAAGCCTGTAGGTGCTGACGATTTTCCGCAGATGCACAGACTCATCTGAGCCTTCGCTGCTCGCATATGCGATAGGTACCATAATCTCATGAACTGGCTTATTTCATGGAAATGCCATTCATCAAGACCTAGAATCATGATACAATCAAATTATGCTCGGTCTGTGCGTACACTATCTCGGTAATCATGAACTCTCAGCACCTTCCGTATGTAGTTTCATGAGGACAGCAAGACACGCCACGATCGGCTAAACAATTTGTTAAAATGTTCCATTTGTTTGAACCTAGGAAAAGCCGTTATTACTACAATTATTGAGTTATTTACGCTCAGAAAACCGAAATTGATATTCAACTATATAAAACAAAACGTACGTAGATATCTAGAATTTGATTTGGTCTGAGCATGCTGAGTCTTCATCCACTTCAAACTTTATGTTAGTGAGCAGTGGGACCCTGATGAGATTGCGCAAACGCACATGCTCTCCTGGGCCTTGTCAAAAGTACCAGCAGGCTATTTACGAAATATTCTGGTACCAGTTTATATCAGGCACCGCGCAAGTTGATTTCGTGTCGGGTCCGAGCTGCACAAGTATAAAAATGCTTTCCGGGTCGCACGAGGCTTGGGTGTCCGATTATAAATTAAAGATATATGACACAGAAGTAAAATGTAACTATCCATTATTCTAAGGGCACTTTTTGTAATGACCGTACAGAATATATCTCCGACGCATCGGCGACATAGGGTGTGTAAATTAGCATTCGCTCGATTTTCAGAAAACAAATTTTAATGTTATTAACATGCGACGTCAATGCTGGATTTACGTTAGCGACCGAAGTCGTTAGATTGACAGACGAAAAGGTCTGTTTGGTGTAAGCACGCGAAAGTTAACAGGAACATATCGTAGACAGCCACGCTGATTAAAAACAAGCACCAATGAAGGAAAAAAAACGTTGTGTACGAACTAATAGAATTGCATATAAAAAATGACTAGTGTACGAACTAATACATGACATTTAACGAACTATTCGAGTGTACGAACTAATACAAGATTTACCGTATTATAAAATCCAACTAACTAGGATTCCTTGGGATAATATATTAAGATAGATTCCCAGCAAGGATGAAATAGAAAATGACTTGGTGACTAGCCTTGACAGGGACTCTAATGTTTGTTCTTTGGTGTGCTGATGGTACTTTAACAAGCAGAAATAGGGTCTCTTATTCCAGTCGTTCTGATTTGTTCTCTGTATTTTACAGAGGGTCTTACACAAGTTATCATTTCATAACAAGGTGGTAGAGTGGGGCATTTTATTTTCAGCTGAAGGTTTCTGAGATATGGTTCCTTTATTATTGGCAGGATTAAATTTACTTGTCAAATTTTGTTGAGGGATGGGGGCCAGGAAGTATATTCTTTTCTTTGCGTTCCTCTGTGGGAGGAGTCTGACTAGACTGAATAATGTTGACCAAATACTTAAAGCTTAAGTCAATCAGTTTAGACAGCCTTAGGTTAGTTTAAAAAAATGATTTTAAATGGGCACAAATGGAAGATTCTCTCATCATATGAACTATTGCGAAATTAACACCTCCAAAGCTGGTTCATTTCAAAGAAAATTTACTTTGTTATTAACATAACTTCTTTGTATCAAAATTATGCAACCTGTGGCCATAACATTATTTTTTCATTTGATATTACTGTTATTCAGTGGAATATATCATGTCAAAAAGGGAGCGCAGAGGCTCAGTGGTAGAGTGCTTGACTCAAGACTGAGGGTTCAAGATTCACCGGCGTCACTGCGTCGTGGTCCTTGAGCAAGACGCATTTATCCTAGCTTAGTGCTGGTTCAACCAAGGAAGACCCGTCCCCTGTTTAACTGAAATATTGTTGATGGGACGTAAAGAATCAAATCAAACAAACAAATCATGTCAAAAAATAATTTCATAGCCAGAAGTTAAAAAAATCGTTGGTGACAAGAAACACAATTGGAATAAAAGTAATTAAGGGTGCAAAGATCAGGAATCAATACAATCAAGTACCACACCTGACCCAGGATACCAATGGGAGAGTGACAAACTCACAGTAAGACACCACAAACGAGAGCCAAGAGGTCAGTCCTTTCCCAGCAGGTGACCGCAAAGCACATATAAACAGATGCGCACAAAGACATAGCAAACACGAGACAGAACAAAAAACAAAAGATCCACAAAAGAAGTACCGCCTTGGAACGGTCAGTAAAATATTTTACTGGAGGGCTTAAACCGGTTTAACGGCGCCAACCTCACCCTTAATTCAGATGTGGATCAAGACACATAAATATTTGGTTTGCATGAAAGACCCCTAACTTATCAATGCATCATCTCCTAAAACATATAAATCAAGATATAACAAGGAGATAAAGCAAAGATAAGGACTCAACAGTAAATAAAACTGAATACTGGAGCAAAAGAAATCCAACAGGTAAACCCCAGTGGGCCCGACAAACAGCCAAAGTATCAGGCCCCTATCATCTCATCAATAGATAAGTCTTTAAGTCGGAACCATCATAGAGTCTCTTTGACTCTAAACACTCTTAAACACTCTTTGAAGTAAAGCAATAACTTTTTTTTTAATTTATCATGAAATGATCACTTCTGTAAGAGCCACTATGTATGACATGATGTTATCTACTAAATAACAGTAATGTCATATGATAGTTAAATTTATGTATAGATTGTATGAATGTTTCTAGTCATTTCATATAGGTCTGAAATAATGTATAGTCAATGTGTCTTTGCATATAGTTCTGAAGTAGATAATTGCACCCATCAAGCGTCACACCATTGTGTCCTAAGATAACCATTGGTAGCACATGGATTAGAATTTTTCTCAGCAAAGTGTATGTTCATTATAGATAAGTATATTTTGCATATGCCAAGCAAAGGAAATGTGTGAAAATGCTTTATTCACATTTGCACAAACTTGATATTAAACTCTATGCAATAATCTTTTGTGCAAGATCTACTTTGTATAACATGATGTTATCTACTGAATAACAGTACTGCCATACGATAGTTGAGTTTATGTATAGATTGTATACATGTTTCTAGTCATTGTATGTAGGTCTGAGGTAACGCATGTATTGTCATTGTGTCATTGCATATAGTTTTGAAGTCCAGAATAATTTCACCCACCGAGAGTCACAGCCTTGTGTCCTAAAATAAACATTGGTAGCACAATGAGTTATTTTTTTTTACAAACAAAGTGCATGTTTGTTAAAGATATGTATATGCAGTGGCTCAGTGGTAGAGTGCTTGACTCGAGATGAAGGGGCCCAGACTCGAGCCTCAACAGCGTCACTGCACTGTGTCCTTGCGCAAGACACATTTATCCTAGCTTAGTACTGGTTTCAACCCAGGAAGACCTGTCCCTTTATAACTGAAAGATTGTTGATGGGACGTAAAGAATCAAATCAAACAAAAAACCAAACAGTATATTTTGCAGAAGCATGTGAAAATGCTTTATTTGCTTTTTGACAAACTCCATATTATGTTTGATCTGTAAGAAGTCTAAATAGTCACTGAAACCAGATATTATATTGTTTAAAAATTTTGTCAACAAATTGCTTGCAAATTTACAATTTGCTGTTGCTTGTACCTTTGCTATTTGAGCATACTCTGTGCCATTATGAACAAAACTCAACCTGGTGGTTGACAGAATATTACAAATTACAAATGCTGATTTGGGCATAATTCAAGGAATTAGGTGACATGAGATTTCCTGTGACCGGCAAAGGTTCGGGTCAAGTCTGATCAGAACCTTTATGCTAGTAGCCAATACCACAACTGGTCCTGACAGCAAACTCCATTTAACTCTCCATTTAACTGCTATTCCTTGTAGCAAAGTTGCATATTTAGAATAGGAGCTTAAAATTGGATCAAGTGTGATGTTTTTCAATTATCATCGATTATTACCAAAAACACAATCAAACGAAGTTGTTGATTGATCATCGATTATAATTGGTGATTATAATTGATCATCGATGCAACGCTTAAGTTTACACTTGTCAAAATGCCACATTTTTGGAAATCACATGTCATGGCTTTTTTTTGCTCTTTTTTATTTTTAAGTGTTTTTTTTTTTACTTTTTATTGTCAATGTTCTTAATGAAACCTAAGTTTACCATCTATAAATCTTCTTTTTATATCTATACTATATGCCAGATATACACAGTTAATATTGCCAAAGAGCTACATGCATCAGGGGGGGTGCTATTTTGGCCCACATATGGGCTAAAAATGCTTTTCACCATTTTGTTCTTATTGGTTTATTAGAACAATATACCAAGTTTAAAAGTTAAACTTTTAAATTGACGTTTATCTTTGCTATGGTTACCAAAAACGGACATCAAAATGGGCTAAAAAATGGAAAAGCGAACATTTTGGAACAAATTTGAGACATTTGACAGAGAAATTAACGTAAACTCAAACAAGATATTTTACCAGGTGATAAAAATTATCAAAAGTATGTAGCTATGCTGATATATAATAATCCCTGACAAAGTTGGAGGGATATAGTTTTGGCGTCGTCCGTCCGTCGCATTTTTGTCCATCCACATCTCAGAACTACTGGTCAGATTTGATACATATTTGGTACACAATAAGTATCAAGTACTCTGATATCCTATAAGTTTCGTCAAAATCGACCCTTAAAACTTTAGTTATTGCCCTTGTTGGAATTTTTAGGCAATTATAATGCAAGTCTATGTTAGCAAAATGTTAACGGGTTGCTCCACTGAACAAAATGTTATCAAGAGCTAGGCAAAAGGAAATTGCTATAAACCACCTTTCCTTAACTATTGTTTCCTGCTTGCAATAATTCATCGCATTACCCTCAAAATAGGGCAACAATGAACCGAATGGAAAATTTAAAAAGAAATCTAAACTTCTTAACCAGTAATCCAAACTCTTAAAATAATTTCAGTGATGTATTCGGCATAATGCCCTCTGCTAAATATGGGCAAAAGGTTTGGTACCAGTAAAATGCATTTAAGCCCCCGGTGGCTTAGGCTGCTGTCCTTTCTAAGGCGGTGGTTCTGTTGTTGTTGACTTTTTGTTTATTGTTACTCCCATTGTGGGAGTCTGTAATTGTTCTATGTTTTGTTGTACGTTACTTTATGTCCATTCTAGTATTATAATCATCTTGATGGGGAAGAGAGAGAGAGCTGGTTGCTTTGCTTAATTTGTCTTCCTGGTGTCTTGTGATGGTTGAGCAGCTCTTCCTCCTGGTACCACGGGGTTGTCTGTGGTTTGTGATTGTGGTATTTCCTGATCATACTCACTTACTATTTTTGATCCCACATAACAAAATGGCCACCAGAGCTTAAAAGTTAAATAGGGTTTAAAGACATACCAGCCCATGTTTGAAATGATAAGATTGATATTTTGTCGCATGCCCCTTCAAAATTCTGTTATGCTAAAACTAAAAACTAAAAATAGAAATCATATCAAACTTTTCCTTCATCATTGGTCAGAAAAATATACAATATACAAATTCAAATATTCCTAAAATATCATCTACAAAAATGCACTCTGCTTAGCCTACAAGAACTAAAATCACAAGACATCGTTTCCATCAGTACTCTCAGTGCTTTGATCTTCTCTTGTGAAGGAGTCGCAATAAAAGTACCAGTGGAAAAGGGCAAAAAAACATCACCGGAAAGTACTACAAAGAGATAGTACTGGAGAAGCAGAAAAAATATTATCAGAAACGAAGCAACATGTTACATGTTAGACTAAATGTAAGGGGCCAAGTAACTGTTACAAATATCAGCATTTGTATAATATATCATACTAGTATACTTAAAGAGACTAGGTCTGTAACTATGAACATTTTTCGAAAAAAAGTTCTGTTCTTTCTGACCATTTGTAAAAATGGAAATACGTTATGTTTTCACAATAAATTTGTTCAGTACAGCTGAAAACTGCATGGAAAAGTGAATTATCTCATGTAACAGGTGTTTTTCTCTTATTTGTAATTATTTACGTTCCTCCAATAATTCCAGACAGTTGATTTTTAACATAAATGCTGCTGTTTTGATTGTGATAATTTGTTAAGACTTACGAAAATGGTAAAATGTTTACCTGAATTTGAGTATTCTTACTGTATTCTTGAAACATAGAAACTTTATTTCTAAAATTAGAAGATCAAAAGTTACAGACCATGCAGCTTTAACATATAACCTAATTGTTTTGTCAATTTGAATATTTCAAACTACTTCCTAAACACAACTCATCAAATATATCATTTCTTTTAAAAATGGTAACGTATTTAACACATTGTTACACCAAAATTCCTCTATTGCCAGAGGGCGACCATGTTGTGAACTGTTTGTGAGATAATACACTTTTAGAAAATGCGGTCTGCAAAATCCACCCCCCCCCCCCTTGGAGGAGGTAAAACTTTAGTTACTCATGGTCTAAAAAACATAAAACTGGGACACCAGGTCGGCCTTAACCCTCTGACAGAGAAATATGCAAAATAAATCGAACTTCACGTTTACTGTCCTGCCAGCCAAGAGTGACAGTGACGTCGTGTTTTGTTTACATTTGTTAAGTAAAACATTAACTTGTACACTCAACTTGAGCTAACGCGAATAGATGGATCACTTGTGTATTAATCCTATCCTGTGGATAGGATCAATACACAAGTGATCTATCGATTTTAAGTCCTGATAACTTTGTAATAAAAACATGACGCAACTGTCACTCTTGGCTGGCAGGACAGTAGTTATGTTTACTTCTTGTACCATATCATCAATATGTTGAAACATAATAGTCTACCACCTAGTATAACAGTCCTATAATAACAGTAATTTTAAGACTTTTACAATTGCAATTTACCCACAATAGAAACTGAAACAAATCAAACAGAGAAGATTAAGTGCTGTGTTTATTGCAATAAATGCTCCACGGACGTAAAATTTCAAGAGAACAAAAATCATTTTCTAAGTACATCCAGGGAGAATATACAATTGAATATGACCAAGAAATTCGTCTATTCGAAATCTTAGAATACCGATTTTCAATGTATTTCGCTGTTTAGAATCGGATTTGGCCGTATTAGCCTTAAATGGGAGTGTGTGTTTATAAGAAACACTTTGTTTCATTCGTCACCGATATAAATTACCAGATTTTTAACATTTCCAGAAAGTCTGGCTGCTCAGATGAGCTATTTTCAGCCTAGTAATTGGTTCCTACTGTTTGAATACGGAGACAGCAGACACGCGTTTAGCAAAGTTAGGACTGAATGTAACGTAATTTATGAAATATAATTAAGCCGGTGTCAAGTTGGCGCGTGTGCCAACCGAAGACTTAAGTTAACCCGCACATCCGTGAAGTCGGATCAGGGGCGCTCAAGGGTCCAACATTTTTCAGATGGAAAACAAAGATTCTGATCAGTCTGTGTGGATGGACAGACTGATTTCCATATTCGGTATATGCCAACATGTAACTTAGGCTGGATACTGGCTTATTTCTACTTCTTTGTAAAATGAAATTTGATATTGATAAAAATTAGATTTAGCAATGTTTATCACATGACGTCGCGCCTAGAAGTGATATAACGCCATGCAATAACATCGTTAATAGGCCAGTCATTTTAGCCAATATTTGGGTCAAACCTACCACTAATTGCTACAGAAACGAAAAGTGCATTTTTGAAATATATAATCCTATATGCATCTCAGAAAAAAAGTCCTCAAATGTTGCATGATGGGAAATATATTTTTTTTTTGATATGAGTCAGGCACCTAAAATCCGCAAAAAATGTGTGTTACTATTGGTAAATAAACATAGTTGATATATACAAGACACTACAGTACCTAGCAATATGCAGTTCATGAACAACAGAATACAAGAGCTTCATGAAGGCTTATTTTATGTGGTGTATCATATCTTCTATAAAAGTGGCTAACCAAACATCAGCGGGTGGGTAGGATTACCCCACCCACTCATTTCAATGGTACTGTAATCAAACAACTTCAGATTTGTATGATTGGAAACTCTAGCTATTAACAATAAAGAATAAATTTATATATAACATTACTGCTATGGATATGAAGCCACAATCATTTTGAAAAAAGAAACTTCATCAATCTAAATGAGCCAGACAAACATTACGCAAACATGTCTGTGCGATATACTGCAATATTTTACGTCTGTGAAAATGATAATTTTCAGATGTTTTTCTTATTTTTGCGCAAAAAATAGATTGTGGGTACACTCTGGGGCGGTTCTAATAAGAACCCACAATCTATGTTTTAGAGCAAAAATAAGAGAAAATGTATACCCGTGTTAACCCCAGTTATACTATATGAGCTGCAACATAAGAAAACCAGATTTTTGCATATGCAAAAACAAAGCCGCCGATCAGTTGTGCAGAAATTGGGTCAGTTTATGTCCATTCTACCAACAGTAATACTCCCCCGTTGAAAAGAACAAAACTATGCCAAAATTCCATCTAATTACAGAAAAATACAGCAAAAACCAGGTCAAAAATTTTGTCAAAAAATGCTGCAGCTTTTTCTTTCGGCATATCGAAAAAATCAAGAGAAAATAACGTGAACATATGTACTTAAAGTCGATTTTTTGTGTTTCTTATTTATGCGGCAGTACTTTAACAAGAACTGTCGATATTATTTAAAACAAAACCTTTTTGAGGAACTACTGCCGTGTTCGTTGTGCCAAGCCAATTCCCAATTGTAAGGCTTACGTTGATTTTGTCTTATTTCTATCATTTATCATTCCAGTGAGCAAACAATGAAATCTTGATCAGACGCCTAGCGATGGAGAGCTCTCCAACGTCTGATCAAACTCTGCACTGTTTGGTTATGTCCTTAAATATGGCCCTATTGGTTATGCGCGGAGCTATAGAGATGGGGACAGGATCTTCCAAAAAAGCCTAGTGTTTATTATTTTCTGTTATTCATTTGATAATAGATTTATTCTTTCATTTTTAGGAAATCATTATTCTCTGACATTTCAATTTTGGCTCTTTATTAATGGTAATCAACATCAAACCCCAATATGTCGTTTGCAAAATTTCTTGTGATCCGTTTTCCCATGTAATGGATCGATGTCTATATACACGACAGAATAGTCTTTACTAAGCTGGGCGGAGCGAATATAATTGCGCATGCGCAGTGGCAGCTATGTCTACCTTTTTCACACGTCCACCTTTTCTACGTTACACCAGCCTTCCTTCGTGGGCACCTCCGTCGCCAGTTCTCAGTTTCCTCTGCCATGGGAATGTAGTAACATTCGGTGTGGTTTCGTATGGTAGCGTAATCTGTTTATATGTTTACCAAGTCATAGCTTTAAAAAAATGGCTAGCTGAAGTTTAGACCTATATTATCGTATGTTTTCTTGCACACTGTATGTTTTTGTTGTTGTTTTTATTGTGTTTTTTCTGTCCTCTCAAGGTTGTCCAGGTTCATATGTCATAATTTCTGGTAATTAACATCTGAAGTGTGATTACATCATATTCTTTTCTCGATTTTTCGCACGACAACTAAGTGCCAGTAGTTACAGAGGTAGCAAACTATAAAGACTACCCCTGTCTTTGGCAAAACCATTGTCTTAGCCATGGGGCTGTACTTTTGACAGGTTCCTTTTAGAAAGATCACATGTGGCTCTGTTCAAGAAGTATAATAATGAACACCTTAAGATGTTAATAAAGGTATCCCGATGGTATACATCATTAGTGTTGCATTCAGCAGACTTAAAAATGGGATTGTATGATAGATAGGACAGGCCAGATAAGCATTTCCCTCTACCAATTGGCATGGTGGTCAGATAAGGCAATATGCACAACAGTTCATCAGACGAAGAAAATTGTATACAGGGCACTAGTGACCAACATTCCCGATATTCAAAACTTTGGTGCTAATTGTGCTCCTCTTGTTGAAGATTTGTTTTTGTTTTGTTATGAGAGAGACTTTATGTTGCCTCTGTCAGACAATAATCAAACTGATATTATTGAAGCTTTTAGCTCCACCTCCAGATATTTAGAAGACTTGCTTAATATTGATAATCCTTACTTTGAACAAATGGTAGGTCAGATATATCCTACTGAACTTCAGTTAAAAAAGGCTAATTCTTCTGATACCAAAGCTCCGTTTTTGGACTTGAACTTGTCAATAACAAAGTGCATAGCTTCTTCTAAAATTTATGATAAACGGGATGATTTTAATTTTGAAATAGTAAATTTCCCATTTCTTGATGGAAATCATCCTCGCTCCTCTTCCTGTGGTGTATATATTTCTCAGCTTATTCGTTTTGCTAGAGTGTGTTCTAATGTTGATGACTTCAACAACAGAAACTTATTTTTAACTGCTAAGTTATTAAAACAAGGTTATAGATATCATAAATTCGAAAAGCATTTTCTAAATTCTACCACAGACACTCAGAGTTAATTGTTAAATACAACATTGGGTTAAAAACTCTTCTGCAACAAGGCATATCAGAACCTATATTTATGGTGATTTAGTTTATAAATTCAAAAGAATTGTTGGAAAATCTAATTTCAGTGATCAATTCAAAAAGATTGTGAAACGTTATATAAGGGTTGGATATAACTTGATTATCATGCGACAGTCTGCATGCCTGGTTTTAAACCCAATCACAGTTTATAGCAGTTTATAGCTATGGTTTCCTCTTCAATTGCACGACGGTGGGTCAGGCCTCAGACTCTATGACGGCTTTGACGTAAAGCTTTAATCGGTGGGTTGGTGCCTGATGCTTATCTGTAGCTGGACCCACCGTGGCTCAACTTGGTTTTCTTTAGCTCTGACTATCTGTGAGTCATGAGCCCTTTTCATTGTTTCATCATGGTGTGATACATTGCATTAGTTAGAAGGCCTCCATGCGAGCTGAACATTTCTTGTCTGTTCTAAGGCGCTGGTACTGTTGCTGTTGACTGTTTGTTTATTGTTACTCCCATTGTGGGAGTCTGTAATTGTTCTATGTTTTGTTGTACATTACTTTATGTCCATTCTAGTATTGCAATCATCTTGCTGGGGAAGAGAGAGCTGGTTGTTTTGCTTAATTTGTCTTCCTGGTGTCCCATGATGGTTGAGTGGCTCTTCCTCGTGGTGTCATGGGGTTGTCTGTGGTTTGTGATTGTGGTATTTCCTGATCATACTTACTATCTTTGTATAGGGAAGTATTTGCCACGGTTCCCACGCCGGAGGAAGCTTTATACACAGCAGTAATGTCAACTGTTCCCACCATGGAGGCAGTTTTATACAGAGCAGTAATGGGCACAGTTCCCACAATGGAGGTAGCTTTATACAGGGCAGTAATGGCCACTGTTCCCATCAGGGAGGTAGTTTTATACAGGGCAGTACTGACCACTGTTCCCCAGAGGGAGGTAGCTTTATACAAAGCAGTAATGGCCACTGTTCCCACCACGGAGGTAGTTTTATACAGAACAGTAATGCCGTCTAATTACTTACTGGAGACATCTAACAACTGATTCTTTCTATTTTCAAGATGAAAAACGAATCTTTTTTTAATTAAAAACCTTCTTCAGATGTGAGATCAAGCTGTAAACCTGATCCTTGCCATGTTTTTTGAAGAAATGCTTCGAAAATAGCCCAAAAAACGCTTTGTACAAGTATATTCAATTTCATGATGACACTAATGTGCTTCCGTACTTTTAAAATTTGAGCGTAACATATTTTAACAATATGAATAAAACAAATTATTTTCCTGCAATTGAATATATATTTCATATTTTCTTTCTAATTGCTATGATTCGTGACGATTTCTATGTGATATAAAATAAAAAAAACAATAAAAGTGGTGCGAGAATTATAGCCACGAAAATATGTGGCACCAGGGAATATTGAGCTTAGTTTTCTCTTACAAACGCACTGGAGCGTCAGTTACCTTGGGGCGATGATCAAAAATACGTTGATCAGCAAAAGAACTACTCAAAGATAATTACCTGTGTGTAATGGTCAGAGGAAAACTGCGACAAAGAATTTATTCGAGTCGTCTATACAACCGGAAGCGTTTCCTAGGGAGAGAAAGAACAATCTACGGTGGACTTACAGGGCCGCCGCAGAAAGTGTTGTATGAGGAGTAAATTAAAGTATTATAATATCGTTTCCTTTCAGATATTTTGTGAGGACTTTTAGTATGTTGTAGATGACATAAGAAACTTTCGCTCAGGCACAAAAAAGTTTCTGTAGCAATTAGTGGTACCCCAAAAGCTATTATGACTGGCCTATAAACCACTAGCGGTTTACAGATTAAGTAACGTAATGTAGTGACGTCCATTATAACGTTGCGTAAAAGATGGCAAAATTTTGATGAATGCGATTTGTAAGGAATTTTAATGTCATGTGATAAACAGAATCTAACATTCGTGCTACTATATTAGTGAATTTATTAAACTCGTTGCGATAAAGCGATAAAATGCTCGGCCGTCCTCGCATTTTATCACTTTTCCCCAACTCGTTTAATAAATTCAATAAAACATGAGCACTCATGTAATATCCTCTATCTAAGTTGGTTTACAGTTTCTTCATTTTGTCTACTAATCTCATGTATTAATCAGTCCAAAGGAAAACGGTATGGGACGATACACTTGAACATGTTTATCCATAACTTTCTTCACATCAGGAACCACAGACTCATCAAAAGACAAGGATCATGAGTTGCTCAGATAGGTATCATATGTGTGGTAAGAGGGACTGCCTTACTACGCTTGCAATTGTATATAGCATCAATGTTCAGGTATGTACCCATCATCTCCCATACCTCGGTCCAAACATGGTGCAATTGCAGCAACTCTGACTTAAGGGTACCATGGTCCAAGGTAAAGAGCAGTATTCTGAACCATTATTTCAAGATTGGCAATCATGTTTGGTGTGAGAAGGCCCGAATGTGTTGCATTGGGACATCATAAGAAGCTTCATAATATGCAAGCAGGTGGCAAGAAATCTGGCATGGGGTAGTGCACTGGGAGCTATCAGTACAACTCGTGGCAAGAAATCTGGCATGGGGTAGTGCACTGGGAGCTAGCTATCAGTACAACTCATCGCCAAAGTGCCCTATGCTGGCATCTTGAATGAATAACCTGTCAGCCTAGGTACTTGATGATGAGTCCAAAGATATCTCTGTAGTCGTTGTAACTTTAAGTGGGTGCTGCTGTAAGCCGATATATACATCTAATACTACAGCTACCAGAAAGGTGCGAGTGCAAGAAGCATCAGATCAGTACCAGTCTAAGCTGCAGTGGGAACTGTCTAAGCTGCAGTGGGTCAACTTGTAAATGAGGGAAACTCTTTCGAAACTACTCAAAGAGTCTGTCTGTTCTAATTGATATTGATAAGTTTTGCTATGTAGTTGTTTTATAGTAAATAATGAACTAAACAAAGCACAAATTAAGTACCCATACCTGCCCAATTACCAAGAGCTTCAACATCAGCATGTTTTATGTACAACTCCCCATTATGGTGACAACATGCTAGCTAAAGGATGCCTCTAGCAAACAGTGTTGTCAGTGGGTCAGGTGTGGTACTTGATTATATCCTTTCCTGATCTTTGCCTCCTTTCTTACTTTGCGGAGACATAAATTCATCCAGTGTTTAAAGCTGTTGTGTCCTAGCACATACCAATAGTGTTGTTGGTGGTATGTGCCAAACATTGAGGGTGGTCATCACAACATCTTTCATGCTGACACCAGTGCTATCTGGTATCAGAGGGGCTGCCAGAAACTGTGTGATGTTCAAGTAACGACGAGCTGCTAATCAGACTCTTTGCCGTTTTCATACTCCGTGACCTTTTTGTCCTAGAGGACTTGAGAAACTGATGGTCCGGAATTATACTTATAGATGAATAAAGTGTATCCTACCATATCTGAGACTGTTCTCAAGATCTCTTGAGGGGATGCTTCCCCTGCGTCTTTGGTTGTTTTCCTTTTAGATGACTATTTGATGATGCCCCCGTTGTGTGTGGGTTTTTAGTGTTAGGCCCTTGTTTTGTTTTGCAGTACCTTGTGTCCTTTTAAGTTTTCATTTAATCCAGCTGAAGCAGAGACAGTGTGTTGCTTTACTTTTATTCTATTCTGAATGCCGTGTCGCTGTTATCTTTCTTTACCGCTTGCTCACGTAGCCATGTGCTGATCTGTAGTGTGCGACTGTGGCATTTCCTGGTCATACTCACTCACTTTTTGTCATATCCAAAATCAATTGTTTGAGGGAGTTCTGTGTTAATTGTGTGTCTTTGTTTTGTTATGCATTACTTTGTGTCCATTCTAGTTTTGCAATCATATTGAAGAGGAAGTGAAAGCTGGTTGCTTTGCTATTATTGTCTTACAGATGTATTGTTACTATAAATGTTCTGTGACTCTTCATCACAGTACAGTGGGTTGGTCTGCAGTGTGTGATTGTGGTATTTCCTGATCATACTCACTTACTTTTTGATGTCTTTGAATGTCACTATCACTCAGCAAATCACTTTATATCTATTTGAACTATTAAGTCAGTACTTAAAGAGAAAGCATTAAATCTTCATTAAAATCAAAACAATCTGAAATATATGGTATTGTTATAATCAAATAATTACATCATTTAGTATTCAAAGACATGACAGGTTACGATCTCGACTAGACGGGCCTCCCGCTAGCTTGAATCAAATTTTGGGATAAATTGACTGCCGACAATAGGGCGTTTAATTAAACTATTTTGATTATTTCTATCATACCACACGTGTTCAGAGTTTCTTTTAGGCACACAGAAATTATATCATTGTGATAGTAAATTACTGAAAATTGTCAGATTGGGGGTATAAATTACTTAAAAAGATAAAAGTTTTAATTCGAATTCTTTATACTGATACAGAACTAATAATGTGTTGCATGATAGCTAGAGATATTTAGTATGAGCCCTTATTATTTACTTACACTGTATCTGTGTATGCGTTTGTCAATTCCACCCAGACTGTCATTTTCGCCTATTACGTTTGCTTAATTGTTGGTCAACAAACGATGTTTCTACGTAATCGACAATAGATATCGCTTGTTTCATTTATGCTCACTGTTGTCGCAACATTTGTCTAGTGTAATGAATCATTTATTGTTGACAACTTTCCTCCGTACTTCAATAAAACACGGATTAAGAATTATGATTCCCTGGAGGGGTTTCATTTGGATCTAAACAGATAGTACGTCTTTAATGCGTATATAGAAACGTCAAATGGTTAATGCGAAAACGTTGTGTGGTCGTACAAATTGAACCATGATATGACAAAACAGGTAATGAGCCAGTGCATAAGATTTCCAACAATGTGGTATGTGCGACCAGCAAAGCCTCAGATCAGCCTGCGCATACGCGCAGTCTGATCAGAGCCTTTGCTAGTCGCTTGAGTATTCTATGATTGTTAAGCTACTGACTAAGCACCATTTGGCGTTTCTAAGCTTAAAAGGGGGCTGCAGAGGCTCGTTTGAGTCTACATTTGTCAAAATGCCACATTGTTGGAAATCACATGTCACGGCTTAATTATTATTAGTGTGCGCAAAGCGAAGACTCAGATGCCCAGACTAATCAGAGTGATCGCTATGCCCTTGGTAGCTTAAGACCAACGTGTTCTTCATGCGGGCATACAGTATATTCGGAAATTTTAGCGATAATTTTATTTTCGCGAATAGCGTTAAAAGACATTATTGCGACGTAAAAATTCGCGACTATGACATAATTTACCTTCATCAGTAAATGACAGAGTGTTTTCACCATTACGCGAGGATTTTACTTTCACGAAGCGAAGTTCAGCAAAAATAATACCGTCGCGAAAAATGTCGAATTTACAGTAAAATACTCTGATCAGACTGAGCCTACGCATAGCAACATTGTTAGTTTTCTCATGTTGCTAGTTTGAAACTCACCGCCGGCGGAATCACTGTGTTGACACTCTATCCACTGCTTAGTTAATACTGGTTCAACCCAGGAAGATATAAAAGCATACCGACATGACTGAAATATTGTTGACCAGGATGAAAAGCAACAAACCTAAAACAAACATACCACACCAAGCGACTAATAGCTTTTAAGCACTGAGCTAGCAATATGATTTCTATTCCTTAGAAATCATCTAAAAGCATCACTAAAATCCATTTTATGCTCTCACATAAAATCCTAATATGGGTGTTAGACACATTAGCTTCTACAGTGTATACCACGTGTATAACCTTTTCGCGCTCGAAAGTTTCATAAGCATGCATGCCAACGACATAAATAAATAAATTTTATATCTTCCCCTTACGGGATATGTAAGTAATACTAGATAGTCCAATGTTTTACATCCAATATCTCACAATGTACAAAGTGCAAATGCATGCTGGTGCAATAAAAAAACTATTGTATCTATATATAGTCTGTACATCTGTAGGGAAGATAATCCACTCGCTAAAACTCGTGGATTATCTTACCGTTCAGACGCACAAGCCATACAGTAACTTAATACATTTATAACAGTAAACTATGAATCTTGACTAGCTATGTCTTTTCCTGATACAATTATTCACATACAATGTTCAATTTAATTAATTTTTCGTAGAAACACACACAAACACACACACACACACACACACACACACACACACACAGGTGCATTTGGGCAGTACTGTCCTGCAAGCCAAGAGTGACAGTGGCGTCGTGATTTGTTTACATTCGCCATGTACACTCAACTTGAGCTACCTCGAATCGATAGATCACTTGCGTATTAATCCTATCCTGCGGACCACATCGATCGAAGCATTTTATTTAGCATTAAATATAGCCTGTTGAAACATCAATACTTAACTTAAGTCTTGCTTAACTTTAAGGAGGCATTGTAATTCCCGGCCCAGGACTATAAAACTTTTTAATGCTCAATTCAACTGAGCATGAACTGTATCATGCTCATAAATGTTAAAATGCCAACAATTTAGATTTAAAATCTGAACTGTCGGCGTCCTATGTTTTTAGCATATTAGTTTTATGAGCAGTGGAGATTCCATGCTCAGTTGAGTTGAGCATGAAAAAAGTCTATAACCTCGGGGCCTGCTCATTTACTGTTCATGTATAATGGGTTGGCTTTCCAAGGACAATTGTTTGTTTGGTAGTACGAGTATAGCTTGTTTCTAAAGCTGAGTATTGTTTGGTAAAACATAGCGAAAACAGTTTCACTCTTTGACGTGGTGCTTTAGGATATCACTTAAAATGAAGCACGTAAAACCAGACTTATTGTTTATACCAATTTATATAGATAAGTCGATGGCTTGTCAACTTACGTCACAAATTAATTGAATTCAGTTTCTCGCTAAATGTATCAGTGATTGGAAGCTAAAAGCGGTGACATTCATCATACAAAGTATGTTTAAATGCTGTTTCTATGTGTAATATCAGCCACGACATGAGATTTTCAAAACTGTGGTTTGTGCGACCAGCAAAGGTTCAGATCAGCCTGCGCATACGCGCAGTTTGATCAGAACCTTCGCTAGTCGCTTGAATATTCTATGAACGTTAAGCTACTGATCAAAAATCCTTTGGAGTTTTAAGCTTAAAATGAGGCTGCACAAGCTCATCCGAGTATACACTTGACAAACTGCCACATTGTTGGCAATCACATTAAGTAAATATGCAAAGATCAGGAATCGATGCAATCAAGTACCACACCTGACCCAGGTTACCAATGGGAAAGTGACAAATTCACAGTAATGCCCAGGTCACACATTCACGGACTGGACGCCGTGGCAATCCGTATTGATCCGTAGCTTTCCGTATTGCATCCGTAGCCATACGTAGTAGTACTTAATCATACGTATATAGTGCATATGTATCGGACTACGGAAATTGGCATTTCCGGGGTCATCCGTGAGATTTAAACTGTAGTAGAACCGGCGAGGTGATCCGTGAATGAGTGACCTGGGCATTAGACACCACAAACGAGAGCCAAGAGGTCAGCCCTTTCCCTGCAGGTGACCACAAAGCACATATAAACAGACGCACACAAAGACATAGCAAACACAAGATAGAAAAAAAAAAGATCCACAAAAGAAGTACCGCCTTGGAACGGTCAGTTAAATATTTTACTAGATGGCGCCATGTCGCGGCTCATTAATGTGCCAGTGCAATAGGGTTTGGCACTTGTCATATTGCTGAGCAACAATATGCTCCGACTCGCCTCGCAAACACAAAGTATGAGTGTAGGTGAAGACTGAGACCGATATGAAGTCTCTTGGCCTGCTGGATACGTCAGCATGGACGTTGTTTAGGGGCCGATAAATAGAGAATACTAGGTGAGTGTATTTTGATATCAAGTTTACCAGGCAATGCTTCGAAAACACTTGTTGAATTTCGAGGCTTACCGAGGTATAGAGAAAATTAGCTAGGTGAGTGTATTTTGATATCAAGTTTACCAGGCAATGCTTCGAGAACGCTTGTTGACATCGCGAGGTTTTGCCGAGCGATTCAACACGCGCTCTCAAGGCCGAGCCTGGTAAACTTGATATCCGAAGTCGCCAATCTCGTATTCTATTTATCAGTTTACCCATTGTTTCACTCTTCAAACTAGCGATTATGAGATAGACACCGTTTATCACTGGTCAATGTAAACGCACCGAGGGTTGCTACAACGAGCTGGTGGTGGCATTTTTACGCACTGGTGGTGGCTTAAAAGGTAAATAAATCTATACCTGTTGACTTTATGATTTATTTATAAGCTTGCACTTATTTTATTAGTGATGACACCTGGCGCACAGACCAACAATAACATTGCAGTTTATGGCTCTGCCAAGCAATTGGTGATTCAATTCATGGTTTGGACTGCAAATCCAACACAGTTCTAGAGTTTTGCCATGACAGGTGCCTTTATCTAGTATAACTGCCTAAACTGAGGGAAATCTGCATGTCTAAGCGCAGCTGTTGTCATATTCCCATGAAATAACATCCAAAAAACGATTACCACTTTTATTTTATTTTTCTAAGTAAACTAGCAAATATTTTATTGAGGAATTTTATTACAACGCACTGCGAACATTTTTTGACGCATTGATACAACGCACTGATGGTTGCACAGAAGTGCTGTGGTTGCTGGTGCAGACTCACCACAGCATTCGATGTTCTTATAAACGTTATTAAAAATCGCTATTTCAGCCAGCACATGATATTTCGATACTGTGACGAAGGCTCAGGCGAGCCTGTGCAAACGTGCAGACTCCCAAGAGCCTTCCCTGCCAGCACAAGAGATCCTGATACTTATCGCATTGTCCAGTGACTTTGCCTCCGCAAATATGCAGACTCACCAAAGTATTAGCTACTGGCGTGAAAAGCACACAAATCGCCATTTTAGGCAGCACAAGAGATTTTGTACAGTGACGGAGGCTAAGGTAAATCTGTGCAAATGTGCAGACTCGCCAGAGCCTTCGCTGCTCGCACAAATTGGCATTCAATCGTCATTTGAGCCACCACATAAGAATTTTGAACTGTGACGATGGCTAAGACTAGACCAAGCAAATGTGCAGACTCGCCAAAGCCTTCGCTGTTCGCATGAATGACTCCCAAAAATAGTAACTGAGTATGATTAGGAAATATCACAATCACAAACTGCATGTGACACCAGGAAGACAAACTAAGCAAAGCGTCAAGCTCTCTCTCTCTCTCTTCCCCAAAACAAGAATGGACATAAAGTAACAAAACATATAACAATTACAGAATCCTATAATGGGAGTAACAATCAACAACGAATCAACAACAACAGAACAACCGCCTTAGAATAGACACCAGCCTAAGCCACTGGGGTACTAAAATGCATTTTACTGGTACCAAATCATCACCCTAGATTCTGCTGCTGTTGAAGCACGAAAATGTTGAGCTCGCATGGAGGCTTCTTAACTTTTGCAATGTATCACAACGGACAAACAATCTCACCAAATTAAAAGTTTTGGGGCCAATCTGAAAACTGGCAGAAACACTATCAAAGTGCGAACAGGGCTAGCTCTGGAGCGTCTCTGGTGAGTCTGCACATTTGCAGAGTCACGCTTGAGTCTTCATCAGTGTACAAAACCACAACATCTATGCCTATTGACTGTATGATTTCTTTATAAGATTGCATTTATTTTACTTGTGATGACACCTGGGCGTAGAAACCGTCCGTAACATTGCAGTTTATGGCTCTGCCACGCAATTGGCGATTTAATTCATGGTTTGACCGACAAATTTAATACAGTTGTGGAGTTTGACAGTGACAGCTGTTTTTTTCTATTGTGACTGCCAAACTTGGGGGAAAGGAGTTCTAGCGATAAGGCGTATATTTTCCCTAGTTGACATGATTACAAAACCTAAATTTTCAAATTGCCCTAATGTTTTTAAAAATGGTCTGCTTCGGTAGTAAAATATGCATAGAAAGCATCAAAATAGGTTTCAAAGCGATCCATCATTTGAAAAGCCGTGAAAACTTGCGCCTTCTACTCCCACCCCTCATTTTACGTCTTTAGACTGGGTGCCGTTTAGACGAGAGTTTTAGTAAATCCTTAGCAGGTTTTCAAAAAGTAAAAGTGCTAAAATATTAAGGATATAAGTGCCCTTCACTTCCAAAACTTTGCGGTATTCCTTCTACGCATGCGTACGAAATATACTTAAAATTGTGACGTTTGTCAATGAAAAGATGAAACTTGCGTCTTTCAGTTTGTTTTTAGATGCTTTCCCCCCCTAGACCCAAGATGCCCTTTGGACAATTAAATGTCGCTATACATATATATAACATATGTAAAGGGCGTTTTGGGTCTAGGGGGGGGGGGGGGGGGCGGGAAAGGTGTTGTATAAGCGAAAAAAGACATCAAATATCTGACAAAAATAGACCACTTTGCAAGATGGTCGTTTTTATTGTTCATCAACTGTATAAATAGTTTTACTGTATAGTCCGTCCAGTTAAGAGAGACTGGGCGGTTCTTAGCAAAGACACACCCTTGGACATTTCCATATAAAAATCGGTAAGATAGAGTGTATTTATTCACCTGTGAAAATAATCTGTATACCTGTAGTAGCTTTGAGCTTATTGTGAGAAAAAGGCATCTAGAATTAATTTGGATAACAAGGAGACTGACTAGTCTAGATATATGCGCTCTGACAATGTTTCGAAATTTTAACTATTCAAATTATATACTGAATAAGAAAATAAAATAAATGGTCCGCAATGAAAAATTAATACTATAAATTGGTCAGCACACGAAATGATGGTTCTTATTACATCGGCGTATGGTGAAGGCTCCTGCGAGCCTGCATGTACGCATGACCTCGCCAGGGCTTTCTCTTCTCGCATAAACAAAGTATGCAAGTTGAAGAAGACTCAAAACAACTTTTAGACATCTAGTCATTTAAGACACGCTAGAATGAGCGATTATTAGAGGCTTTTTCGGATATGCGGTAAGACCTAATCTCGTGTTTGTATGCCTTTTTCTGATGATCCAGATAATTAACCCTTATCCCGCGGAGTTCTAATTGGTGATTTATTATTATTGTATACCTCTACCATATTAACCTGATCCTGACCTTTATGCATGAATAAATTATTACAGTACTTACACTGAATATATAGTTTTTCGTGATGGATCGTGTGCAATCGGTATGTTTCGAGCAATTACGGAAATAAACGTCTTGGTACAATTGGAATGAGATCCATTAATAACTCAATGTAGTTGTATTTTCCACGGTAGTCTTGTGGTTAGTCAGCATAGCTACAGATACGTAAATTATGGGTTCGAATCCTGGTCGACGCAACTTTTTTTATTACATTTTTCTTTGTTTTCATGTCAAAGAAATGCACATAAACACAAAAAATGTAAGTTCACGCTTTCTTTGAAAATGTAATGACTAGCAACTTCTTGATGCTTGAAGTTAGAATTTAGTTTGCGAATAGCTCTACACCCATGCTCTTGCCTCCAAAGCAAAATAAATAAGCTATTGCAGATCGTTGCATTTCTCTAAAGAACAGCAAGGAGGTTCATATATGAGCTACGACATGAGATTTCCAACAATGTGGTATGTGCGACAAGCAAAGGCGCAGACCAGCATGCTCATACGCACAGTCTGATCAGAGCCTTTCCTAGTCACTTGAATATTCTATGCCTGGTAAGCTAATGAATTAACAGCATTTAGTTTCAATTCTTAAAAGTAGGGTGCACAGACTCACCTGCGCCTATTCGTGTCAAAATGTCACATTGTTGGAAATATCATGTCGCAGCTCATATCTTAAACAGGCGATAGTTGAAGTGCAGTGTTACGGATCCTACGAGTGAATGCTATTGTCACCAAAGAGATCAAATTAATTAAAATGGAGAAACAATTTTGCAAAAGGAGAAAATTTAATAAAAATAAAACAAAAGTCTTTAAAGTAGTTACAAAAATAAATGTCGCGTGCAGGATTCGAACTAACAACGCAGAGCTTAAAATATAAGTGTGCAATATTCACGTGTTCTAACCACTGCGCCACGCAGGCAACTGATAGCCAATTGAGCTTTATAGCGTGTATATACATCTATTGTGTTAAAAAGTACCACGTGCATTGCTATATTAGTCGTATACGATGAACACCGAAGATAAATTTAGATGCTCAATCGGCTGTGAAATTATGTTAATGATAAAGGCCAGGATCAGGTTAATATTTTCAAGGTATATCAGGCTTAAAAATCAAACCTGTTTTGCCATACAGACAAAATTTGAAGAAAGTGCAAACCTACCCTCCCTGAAAACCTTCACAACATATCCATCCCGGAAAATGAAATGCAGCAGGTCCCCCGTAGCACGCTAAAGATAAACGTTTATACGGCATGCTAACGTATAAAGTTGGTCACCCATGTCGTCTGCGCTTCAGTTGGTTGCACGAGTAAAGCGTACATAGGCTATTACACCTGATTTACTGTAGAATAGTCTTATTTGACAGTGTATGACAGCGCTCTGTCTGACACGCCCAGTCTCTGTTAGCTGGTCGCACTATACATAGCGTGATAGGACGATTGTTTACCCTTGTTTAACGGTTTGGTTCCCGTATAGGTTACTGAATAACAAGCACAGTTGATGATCGAAATAAATTATCATTCAATAAGAAGTAGAGTTATTACATATATTTAGGAAACCCCGTTTTAACTATACAAATTCGGGGGCAATGTTGTATCGACGGCTCGTCTATATATATTTGTTGAATGTGCCTAGTTTCTCTAGTCGTTATTTCAACAAAATAAAACGAACGTCTCGTTTAGGGAGATTGCTCGCTTTATCGCTAGAAATTCTTTGCATGTCTATGCACAGCTGCAGCTATGTTATCATACTCCCATGAAATAACATCCAAAAACGATTACTACTCTCTATTTTTTCTATGCAGAGAAGGCTCTGGCGAGTCTGTACATTTGCACAGGCTCAACTGAGTCTTCGTCACAGTACTGAAAAATCATGTGCTGACTCAAATAGCGATTTGTGTGCCGTTTATAAGAACAGTGAATGCTGTGGTGAGGCTGTACCAGCAACCATGGCACATCTGGGCAACCATCAGTGCGTTGTATCAATGCGTCAAAAATGCATCCAGTGCATTGTAATAAAATTCCTCAGTAAAAACATTTGCTAGTTTACCAAGAAAACAAAAACAAAGTGGTAATCGTTTTTTGGAAGCTATTTCATGGGAATATGACAACAGCTGCGCTTAGACATGCAGATTTCCCTCAATTTAGGCAGTTTTACTAGAAAAAAGCACCTTTCATGGCAAAACTCCAGAACTGTGTTGGATTTGCAGTCCAAACCATGAATTAAATCACCAATTGCTTGGCAGAGCCATAAACTGCATTGTTACCGTTAGTCTGTGCGCCAAGTGTCATCACAAATAAAATAAACGCAAGCTTATAAATAAATCATAAAGTCAACAGGTATAGATTTTTTTACCTTTTAAGCCACCACCAGTGCGGAAAAATGCCACCACCAGCTCGTTGTAGCAACCACCGGTGCGTTTACATTGACCAGTGTGTTTATCAGGCAATGTGTAATATGAGAGGTAACTGATAAGTACCATTGTCGCATGTGTTGATCAAGAACGATAACATTTCGATAACTAGACGGATGGCTGAGAATGGGTTTGCTCCCCACCCCCCTAGGGAATTTTGCAGACATATCCTATCTTGTAGAGAATTGAAAGCCGAGTCTTTTAAGAGATGTTTGCACTCTGTGCTCCGGGGTGTTAGTCTGTAAGAGCCTGTAACATATGTTACTTAATCAAACTAAGAAAAAGTAAATTGAAAGTTTGGGCTACAAATTAAAGACATTAAAATATTTATTTTTAAAAATCATTCATATAGTCTGCATACTGGATATCTTAGCTACGTATGACAGCCATTTGAACAAAATTGCGGCTTTCTAGGGTGTCATATACGTTACATAAATCAGATAACCCATTAAAATTTGCAAGGGTGGCTAACATCATTTACGTTCACAATCTCTCTGTGTGTTTTGCAAAATGTTTTTAACCATGTCTGACTAGCTTATGCAATTGGCTAACAGAAAAATTAAAGATTGTTTCCCTAGCTTAAATATTTTTTTTCTATAATAAGCAATTAAACAACCCTACCCCTACCCAGTTTTAATGTGAAATGTTTGGTATTTAAACTTAAGTAAAAATAGTTAAAAATATTTGCAGTTGATGAATATGTTTCATTGTTTGGGATTTATTTGCTTATATGAAAAGACTCATAAATCTGCAAGTTTGTTGCAAAATTTTTAATATCAGAGGCTGTAACATATGTTACCTGATGTAATAAATGGGCAAGCTCATTGTCTTTACGTAAGATATGCCTAAAATGTTTTAATCTCCTCAAGGGAATTTTGCAGACATATTCCTTCTTATAGTACAACTCAAGCTGTATCTAATAAGGGATGTTTGCACTCTCTATGTTGGGGCGTTAGTCTGAAACAGCGTGTTACATGCGTTACTATATCAAATAAAGGAAATGCAGTTTAAAAGTTTGAGCTAAAATTGTGAAAAAACTCGCAGCTGTTGGATATCTTACATTGTTTAGGGATTTTAAACTGGCTGCAATGATAAAGACTTATAGATCCGCTAGTTGTCATCAAGTTTTTAAGATCAGAGAGCTTTACATATGTTAGCGTGAAAAGTAAAATCATCAAACAGTATTTTGACATCAAGCTGAGTAAGGGCCTGCTCCATCCTAATCCCCTTTGGAATTCTGCAGACAAATTACATCTTATGTAACCATTCAAGGTGCATTTAATAAGAAATGTTTGCACTCTGTAATCGGGGCGTTAGCCTGTAACAGCTTGTTACATATGTTACTATATCAACTTGAGAATAAGAAATTTGAATATTTGAGCTACCAAAAGAAGACATTAAAATTATCTAATAAATTGACATTCTTATAGTCTTTATACTGGATGTCTTTACTACATATGGAAGCTGTTTAACATTAATAAGGCTAACTGTGGTGTTATGTGCGTTAAATGAACCAAATTATAATTTAAAAGCTATAATTGTGGCTATCGTCATGTAGTTAAACAACTACTATGACTTGGTTTCAAACTGTTTTATTAGATTTTACAAACATATATTCAATTGATGAATAGGAAAAACCAAGTTTGCTTTTCTATCTTAAATATATTGTCTTATAGGAGCTAATACACAGCCCTACTCCCAGTTTTACAGAGAAGCGAATTTTGTTATTACCGGTTAAGTAAAAACACATGAAAGCGATTACAGCGTGTGGATATTTTTCATTCTCTTAGTCTGTCTTGCTCATATATCTATAAGATGTCATTAAACTTAAGATCAGGACACTTAATGTGTACTTAGAAGTCTTTGGTGCAAAACACTAGAAATTATATTCATTTGTGATTATCAAGCCCATGGACTGGTGTTACAGAAGTTATCAATTACCTTTTGGACACATTTCCTAATACTGTGCATATATTGCTAAATATAGAGCCACAAATAGAAAAGATAGTTTTACATTTTTACAAGAAAATACAATAAATGAAATGGTCCAAACTATTTCTCATCGATTTAACACACATGTTAAACGTTTGTCGTTGCCTGCTTCTGTGGTAATCATTATCATCACACGCCTCCTTGCAGCTAGTAGAATCATAACACAATATTTCAATCATTTACTGTTATTCAATTTTACCACCAGTCCACTCAAAATTGATTAGCCATTATCAACTTTCCAATTTTGCCATTTATGGCTTGGAACATTCGGAAACTGATATGAATTCCTAATAGTTGGCTCTTTGAGTATGTGTTTCAAGTGATACTCTGCAAGTAGAAGAAAAACTAAAGCTTTACAAGGAGGAAAACTATGCCATTAAGAGCAATGAGTACCTGGACTGATGTACCTTGATATTTCTGTGATAAAGAATCATATCTTAGCTGGTTAGCTTTTATAAACGTAGCCTTTCCATACATGCAACCCACATATTTTCATCTAATAATGTCTCTGCACATATTATCTTTCCCCAGGGATTCAAAAACTTATTTAAGTCTTAGTACTTCTGAAGTGCTGTAACTGAGGTAACTCTTTCTCTTCAGATAAACGAAATAGATGTATCACAGCAGGTAAAGCAATGAAATGCAAGATAAACAGAGCGCAAATTAGACCCTTTCAATTCAATGATTCACTAAGTCTCTAGGATAAGAGCGCTATAGGATGTAACATATATAACTCTTCATAATAAATGAGCAAGGGCATTGTCGTGACATCCTTTTTGATTACACAGTCAGCGGCAAGTGTTTTCAATTTCAGTGTTTTCAATGGATCATGAAATGAGGCACCTTATCAACTTGTTTACTCTGTATAAATCTTACATAGAGCATAATATAGAACTACTGGTTATCCCATTCTACCTATAGTCCACTTTCCTTGTTTTGAATGCAACAGCTAATGATATGGCTGCAAAAACTGAGAAATCATAGGTTTTACATTATTTTTAGACATGCTTCAATGTACTGACATCAAAAAACAACCAACTGCAAACATAATTGATGGCAATGTCCAACTGCATGTTCTTTCTCATATACCAGATAACTTTCAAGGTGTAACAGAAATTGTTTCAGACGGTCTGCCAAAACTATCAAGAATCAACATTGTTACTAAAGAAAACTTATAAAGTTCTTTGGGCGCAGCAAAATACTATTGATCTAAGACCTGAGGACTTAAGCACCAAAAGACTGGATAGGTTCCATGGCAAATGATGCAAAAAAGCAGCCTATCAAATTTCTGTTTGACCAATGTCAGAAATCTTAGAGTATTCTTAGAGGTACATGGTAGAGACATAGATTTTGCAAAATCAGAGCTAAGCTATAATTTGACTAGCACGGATGCAGAGGCAGCTGCAGTTAGATTGCTCTTGCCACTCACAGGAAGAGATATATACCAGTCATACTCTATTATATGCATATATGGGAAATGGCATTAAACCCATATTTGATCAGGTGTTTGATCCCATGACACTGACATGCTGTTTCTGCTTTTGAAGAATGCTAAGGATTCAAGTTTGGCTGAGTCAAGTTGTTTGACGCTGGCACTGGCCACACATACAAAGAAAATTAAGTCTTTTGATGGCTAAAGAGGAGGATCACACGAAATGCTTTTAAGTGATGTTTGTCACAATTACCAATTTTAAAAAGTAATCTTAATTAATGTAACACATATAACACCATAGGAAGCTGTATATTTGTTAAAAAATCGTTTTTTATGTATCAAAGGTATTCAGCATGCAAACTACATGAATAATTCAAGTAAATAGATAGTTTTACGTCTTCTTTCTGTTTCTCAGACTTTCAATTCATTTATTCTTAAATTGATATGGTAACATACGTATCAGACCATTACAGGCTAACCCCCTAGTTGACAGAGTGCAAACATCTCTTATTTGATGTGGCTTGAATTGTTCTTTAAGGTAGGACATGTCTACACAATTCCCAAAGGGGTGGAGAGGAAAAGGATTGTACTCAGTTTGCAGTCCTAATACAATGCCATGATTCTACTGGTTGTGATGAAATGGGTGATTTAATAGGAATATTTATTAAATTGTGTTATTTAAATGAGAACTATTATTTTCTATCTATATGTCTATATATTTTAATATTATAGGCATTAGGAAACATGTGATTAAAAGGGTTATATATAACAAAGGTAACACAATTCCATGGGCTTGTTATCAGCAATGACTGTAATTACTAAGACTTAGGCACCAGAGGCTAGAGATTAATAGGAAAACATGTGATAAACGGTATTTTTCTGAAATAACATCTCTTACTTCCAAGAAAATTTCCTAGCTCATTCATTATGCCATGTAACATACGTTACATACTTTAATGAGTGCTCTGATCCTGATGTCAAACTTGCAAATGTATGATTCCTTATTTCAATAGCAAGACAGTGCCAAAAATGTAAGATATCCACGAGCGTCAAATATTTTCATACATTTTTCTTCAATAATAGATACCAAAATTGGATACTTAAAATTGGGGGTAGGGTTGTTTAATTGCTCATATAAAACAATGTATTTGAGATAGAAAAGCAAACTTTGTTTTTTCTATAAGTCAAATAAGTATTTTAGTAATCTAAGATTGAAAACACTTGTAAAAATGCACAAATCATCTGTAAAATGAATGATGTTAGTCACGATTTCAACTTTCAAAGGGAAATTTAATCTATGTAACGCATATAACACCATTGAAGGCATTAAGTTTGTTTAAAATGCTGCTTTCATGTAGCTTAGGCATCCAGCTTGCAAACTACATAAGAAATTTGAATAATTAGATGGTTTAGTGTCTTCTTTCTGTAGCTCAAACTTTCATTTCGATTTTTTCCTTAGTATGTTACAGTAACATATGTAACAGGCTGTCAGAGACTAACACCCCGAAGCACAGAGTGCAAACATCTCTTAAAACATGCGGCTTGAAATTTTCTTCAAGATAGGATATGTCTGCGAAATTCTCTAGTGGGGGGAGCAGGACCTTTTTAGCTCGAAGTCTAAACGTTTAAACAACGAAGTTAAAGTGTATGTTCATGATTTTGAACTTTAAACTTACGAAATTCCATGAATAAAAGGGGAACCATTATAAAGTTTTGGAAGATATAACCCACCCACTAATAACGGTTTTTCCAGAATAACAAATGTCCCATATTTCGCTATATACCGATTTAAATTTTCCAATTCATTTCTTCATGCTAAGTTTTTTTGCTTTTATCTTAAAAGCTGGGGACATACATCTTACAGTTATTGGCATTAAACAGACAGACATAAACCTCTGTTTCACTCAGCGACATGATTCATGGCATCTGATTATCTGATGAGATTTGCAGTGGTTCCATACATTGCTTCATTTCAATACTGGATAATAGATATTCTGTTTTAATTTCAACCAACAGTCAGATCAATGCAAATTCGGAAAGAAAAGTATTTTGTTTTGAATGAGTTTCATGCGTTTATACTATTTCTTTATGCACACAAAATGAAGATAGTTGTTACAAAATATGTTGTTTGCTATAGAAATAATAAGTGCTTTAAGGTTGAAGTTTAGAAAGAAGTATTAAACATTGGCCCATGTATCAAAATATACTCATCAATGTACACACTGCTGAAAATATTACTCTGAAACTTTGTGAACTTTTGCGATACTATTCACGTAACACTACTTCCGAATTACAAAAGACTGTGAAAAACGATTTTCTCACTGTCACGGTTGTTTTTCTTCAATATGGTAAGCTTACTTATACAACATAAAGCCGAACAGTGACAGCTGCTATGACGTCGACCACGTTGACAAATGACGTTGATACACCCAAACCGACTGACTTACAGAACTGAAAGTTAATGCCGATTCCTGGCGGTGCATTTCAAATCTAAACATTTCACTTTACATACACATACGATCTTTCACGATTTAGGTTTTGAAAAATCACTACCGTGTGCACATGAAAGACAGAAAAAGCATTGTTGAACCCTTAAGCGATAATCTGCGCATGCGTGCTGAAATCTTGGATTTGACATTGCAAAAGTTGTTCTAGACATTTTAATTATAATCTGGCACAAAAGTTATCAGATTATTTATTTATTTATTTATTTATTTATTTATTTATTTATTTATTTATTTATTTATTTATTTCTCTATTCATTTATTTAAAAAAATGAGAGGAAAATATAAAGTGGTGTTGGCAGTGGAACTCAGAAAATGTTGTAGAGCAGAACCAAATAATCAATATATTCATCCAATATATCCCAGTTTTATCATACAAAAGTGGGTTTTCAGAATTCTTACTTACAAATGGAGTGTAAGCTTTTGAAATAAAATCAATATAGTTTGTTACAAATATGGCCAGCTTAAGTTAATGCATTTATACAAACTTGCATGCATTCATCATGATCATTAACATGTGTACATACATGTGCTAGAAGGCAGAGTCAGACATAAAAAACCTGGACTTTTGACTCGGATAAGTGGCGAAGAACGACTTAGTTTGTTGCATATTTGCCCAACTTCAATGTTATGGGGGCTTAAAACCAATTTCCATTTCAGTCAATGTATTTTGGAAGATTTCTGACCACTGTACTCAAAGATAGAATGAATTTGATAAATTAACAACAAGTTGCAGCCCCAAATAGAAATGAGTGGCAGAAAAGGGAGAAAACGACTAGTACTCTTTCATGCCAAAAATAGTAGTGAGTATGCTGTTCCGAATAGAAGAGGATGATGTCAAGCTGGTTTTGCACTACCAATACCTTAACAACTGGCAGGTTGTATCATGTTAAACCAAAATAAAAGCCCCACAACTTCAAATAATTTGGCTGTTACTAGGCTAAGTTTACAGCTTCATCACACCATGTCGATCAGGGCCACTCATACCCATTAAAAATATACCGTATATGCTTGAATTCCATGTCCGCTTCATGTCTCCTTTACATTTGAAGGACTTTCAATTACTGTGATCCATTTACATGAGCTAGCACAGGATGTGAACGAATTCTGCGTTTTCACTGTCCATTAGCCTTATAAACTGCTAAATATCCACATAATTAATTTTCTTAAATATTCAATATCCCTGGAAGTAACGAAAATATTAAACAAAGTATCATATATCCCTGGAAGTAAAATGGATAGTATCCTATATCCCTGGAAGTAAAATGACAAATATCTTGTATCCCTAAAACCCCTATACAAGCCTCATACTTACATTTCCTTCCCGCCTTATATATCATTGTTGTTTATACCAGCGTTAGTAACAAAAATACCGCGTTGGAAGTAACTGGTTAAACAGTGTGTAAACGGGTACATGTTCTTTGGCAAACATTGAAGACGCAGATGAAATACCGCATAGTGTTATATTTTATCAGCGTATGCACTGTATGCTAAGACAAAAACGATCATCAGAGAAAGAAATACAGTATATAATAGAAATTATAACCCTTGATTCCTCAAAATATACAATGGACCATCCCGACTAAACTGTATCAGACTTTACGGAAAATTCAATTGGTTCCGAAAGAGTGACTCCGTGGTCCAGCATTGGGAAAAAGTGTACTGTGTGTAATATTTTCCTAAGCAAAACCTATATTAAATTCACTGACCATAACAGTTAGCAAGAAGATGACAGGAAATTGCTATCATGAAACGTCTAGAAATAAGGAACTTTAATTATTTTGAGAACAGACGCAGAATATGAATGATACGGATATTGACTTTGCAAGCTTGGTAATTTTTCGTGCTATTTGTTGTTGGCCGCTGACTTGTTTTAAAATTAACTTTTTCAACAATAATTAATATTTCAGGAGCACTATCACAGAGTCAAACGATTTTGATCCCGATCGGGGTCCAAACTGCTTATCAACAGTCGAAAAAAGTCACCGCAGGCAGCAAATATGACAATGCGATAAGAATTAAGCTTACTAGGAGGTCTCAATCGTTTAATTAGGGGGCACTTCTTTTCATAATTGTTTTTTTTTTTTTGCCTAAAATAAGCTGAAGAAAAAAGGTATTGTTCGGGAAAAAAAACATTGGAAAAAAAGCTGACTTTGTTAAATTTTGGGCATTCCACTGGAGTCAGGCATCCGGTTCCGTTAATGATACATGTATATCAAATAGTATTGTACCAGTGCTCCCAATCTCTCTGAAAATAAACAGCCCTTCTCCCAAGCTTCTCAAACCCCTGGCGGCCTCTTCTATGTAGATTACAAACCCTGGCGTAGATGTTATAAAAGTTTTTTCAGCTAACTTCAATGGGCTTTCAACTGTTTATCAAAAATATATAATACTTAAAATGAAGGGTTTTCTTGTTTCCAATTTGTTGTATTTATTATGACATTTTAACATTATGAGCATGATAAATTTCATGCATAGTTTAGTTGAGCATGAAAAACGTTTTATAACCTCGGGACCAGAAAAAGATTTTGATTACATCTACAGCCCATTCTCTATTCAGTAAAACATACAAACGTTTTATACATTTACATATACATGTACATATGAGTCGCAACATGAGATTTCCAACAATGTGGAAAGTGCGAGCAGCTTAAATATTCTATAACTCAAAGGTTCCTGACCGAACATTATTTGGAGCTCTTAGCTTGAAGGGAGGCTGCACAGGCTCGTCTGAGTCTACACATTTCAAAATGCAACATTGTCGGAAATCACATGTCGCGACTCATATCTATTCGTAGAACAAATCATATGGTTCTTCGGGCACAAAACTACAATTGAGCCGTGACATGTGTTTTCCAACAATGTGGCATTTTGACAAGTGTAGGCTGAGACTAGCCTTGCAGAATCCTTTTAAGCATAGAAACTCCAAATGATGTTCAGTCTGTAGCTTAATAACCTTAGAATACTCAAGCGGCTAGCAAAATCTCTGATCAGACTGCGCGTATGCGCAGGCTGGTCTGAGGCTTTGCCGGTGGCACATACCACATTGTTGGAAATCTCATGTCCTAGCTCAATTTGGTTTATGGGCTCATCTATTTGGACAACAAATAGTTAGTAAGAATGACCAGAAAATGCCACAATTGCAGACTGCAGACCAACCCACGGCACCACGAGGAAGAGACACACAAAACAAACAACTACAGTACACGTAATGTTGGTAAGGAGGCAAAGATCAGGAATCGATTCGGTCAAGTACCACACATGGCCAAGGACACCACACGGTGACAAAACACAAAAATATCACACACTTTAAGAGAGAGCCAAGAGGTAAGCCCTTTCCCAGCAGGTGATCACAAGACTGCAATGAACAGACAAGAAAGCGTGACAAACACGAAACATAAATATCAACAAGAAAAGATATGGCATTAAGTGCCATATCAATGATCTCGGCTTTAGCAGATAAAGAGTTCGTTCTTTCATTACATCACAAGCTACATGTGAGTACATGTATCAACAAACCGAATGATGTACACAAACACAATCAATCAATTATTCACTCAATCAATCAATCATTTTTACATAAACAACAATGAAACCTCCCTCCGTGATGAAACTATCTCCAGATATTTATTCAAAGAAGGAGTCTTATAAGACAGAATCGCATAAGGCAAATCTTACCGTTTAAGTTGAGGCCTTTAACTGCTCATATACGCATGTAAGGAACTTATAGAGCATGGTTTTTGGCTCTGTATTTGAAAACAGAATAGACCTTGAGATTATCGAAATTTGCTTTATTTACCAGACGCCTATATAATGTTCAAAGCCGCGAGAACCCCGACTTTGTTAAAAACAGGGACCACCCTGAGCGGCCGCGCAGTCCCATCGGCGCCCTTGTTTTTACATGTAGATTCAAATTCATGATAAAAGAAGTCAGGAAAACCGTCAGGTTTGATCAATTTTAAACTCTTTGTCGGACCAGATCTTGGACCAAACTTTCTGCTCATGCTATCAGCAGACGCTCGTTGATAGCAATGTTTAAGATCAAAGAAGCCGCCATGGGTTCTGTTGCACGACGTGGTAGCAATGACCAGTGACCTACATATCGGTCACTGCCTTGACGCTTGAAAGCGGATGTAGCACATTCATTAAACATAGGTTTCCGGCCGTGGGTAGATTCGGCTGGGTCGTTTTCGGCCTGGTTTTAGGGTGGGTCGTTTCGGCATATTCTGATAGGATCTGATTGTTTTATAAACTTGCCAAAGTTCCGACTGCATTGATTTTTCCACGAAATCATACATGCGCGCATTCTCGCAAGAGCGTTCACTAGTACAATCTGGGCTCTTTTCTGAAATTATTATTGTGTACACAAATAGGTGCTGACTTTCTTTTATTTATTTATTTTTTTATAAATTTCAAAAGATCCGTCTGCATTAAACACTACCCAGGCCGAGTGCCGAAAGCTCAAGAACAGACTGCACATGCGTGCATACTAGCAAGAACACTTACAGGGAAATAACTAACAACAATCGGGCAAATAATGTTGTGGACAAAAATATGTTCTGAAAAGAGAGCATTCCAGATCCGACTCTATTAAACACTTGAACACTTGGAGTTTGCCTCTGTACTAACATAAGCAACTAAAGTTATCAACTATGTGCAGCAGACGACTTAAGCAGGCACCATTTGGACGAACATATGAGCCGAAAATTAGGTGCATAGACCCACTTGATGGCTGTGCATGCATGATTACTTCACGCATGTTAAATGCATTACGGTATCTGCCGCATTTATGTTTATATAAACAGCGTACACGCAGGAAGAATACAGAGACCGAAATATAGTGGATGGCTGCGCTTTCATGTTTAAAGGGTGTGATAAATTAAATGAGCTGGCCCATTACCATTTACAAGAAATCTAATCAAGGAACGATGTGAAAGCGCCAGGTCATTCAGTTTATGACATGTATGCGTGACTGAGATATATCCTTATGCAATGGACAGCATGTGCACACTGCTGTTGGTTATACATGTAAGGTATGATAGCTCAACTTGCGACATCAAATTTCTGAGAACTAACTATTGCCCCTGTATTAAACAGAGTACACAGTCTTTTAAAATTCTGAAAGGCAGGTTTTATCATGAAACGGCTTATTTCCATTCATTGGAATACACTACGAGGCGTGGTTGACCTGATTAACAGCGATATTCATACGCGCATCACGCTGTTATGCAGAGTCCATTCATAGAAAACAATTCAATAAGAGTTACTGTTCCTGAAATGACCGAATAACCGTTAAAAAGTGACACGGGAGCTTCCCAGTTCGCAAAAACACCATTAACTCAGTAAAAGTTCAACTTTCGAATCAAAATCGGCAACAAAAGACATAGTTTTGAATAACTGCACTGGGGTTTATGTTTCACTCACTATCATTTCAAAGCAAACAGCTATTTTAACACGAACTATTCCTTCAAAGTGTAGAAATTTCGAAAACAGATATGACTCTCTAGAATAGCTGATATTGAACAGATCCCGAGTTCCAAAAATGATCCACAAAAGAAGCGCCGCCTTGGAACGGTCAGTAAAGTAAAGGGATTACGCTTTTTGCGATATAAGATCATATAAACAACAAATGTACTTTTTATTATTCTCAGGAGAACGTCTAGCTTTAACAAATTCATCTAATATCTTGATGACATTTTGATGGAGGAGCGGTATGTACCAAGAACATTTGACCTAGAAGTAGACCACTGTGTGGGATTTACATACATGTATTTGTGCCGCGACACCAGAAAGCCGGGTCTTCGGGGTTTCTTGGAAAGTAAGGCACAAACTAGGCCCAGTGGTTGTAAAACTTTTTTCATGCTCATCTCAACTGAGCATAAAATTTCTGCTGCTCACAAAAACTAAAATGCAGAAAAAGAATATTACAATCCACCATGAGTGTCCATGTAGGATAGAGATATCTCACCCGAGGGGTCGGAATTTAACCAGGGACGAGGCTTGCCGAGTGAGTCCCTGGTTAAATTCCGACCCCGATGGTGAAATTTCTCTATCCTACATGGACAGGCTCATGATGGATTGTTTTTCTCCCACATTTAGGAGGTTTTTTGTCCGATCGTAAAAAGACGTAACAAACGTGAAATTTTAATCTTTTGACTCGTTGGATTTACATTATTTCTGAGTTCGTGAGTGTTTTTATCGGGTATCAAAATGCGTGTAAACTTAGTTTGCACCTTGTTATTGACAGCAAATCACGATTGGAGCATTAGTTATGTTGCAAAATGCAAAATAAAATCCTGCTTGGCGCACTGTGCCATTAGCGTCACATTGACATTATCGTCAGGCGGTGCACGTTCCGTGACGTCATTAACGTTATATTACGTCAGTGAGTAACGCTTACCCTTGCTTGGTACCTTTGAGTTACTTAGGCGCAATATATTGTCCTTTGAATGTCCTTTTTCGGAATTAAAATAAAATTTAATCTGTCCATGTAAGAAAGCAGTCACGTGGTCATGTAAGATTATAAGGATCTTATATGTGTGTCGAGTCGAGATAGAAGTTTCCAACCCGAGGAATGACCTTGCTGATCGGAACCGAGGCTTGCCGAGGTTCCGATCAGCAAGGTCATTCCGAGGGTTGGAAACTTCTATCTAGACTCGACACACATATAAGATCCTTTTTCTTGCATACCACCACTGATTTTAATCTTTATTTGTTTTTTGTTATTTATTTTTGTTAATCTTTCTTCGCTCTTTATTTTGAGAACCGGCTCATTATTTTCATATGCATAATTAAAGTATGCGCTGTTGCGATGACACTAAGCACGACGCGGTTACAATGTCAACGCCTTAAAAATAGTGCCGTTTTGGGTGCCTGATTTATTCCTTTTTTCTCAAAATTTACTTGGAAACAATAACTACACGGCATGCAATATTGAATTTGTATCCATTAGATATCCCTTACACCTAATATAGCAATACGGATTTTATCTTTAACATAAACACGCTTGGCGGTGTTTCTTTTGATCGCGAATCAAGATGGCGGCAGATATGAAAGACTGGAAGCCTAGATTTTCTGTCAATGTCACCGGTTACCGCGAGCGGCAACAGTATATCGTCTTGATATATGACTTCTACGTGTGATGGAAGGACTATGTACAAATATTTGTATAAAACCCCAGCTCTCCGTTCAGATTTACGGACCGAAATAGAATCTAGCTGAACAAAATCGGAGACCACGAGGGATAGTCTAGGAGAATCTCGAAGCTCTAATTTCCTTCGAGAGAACATAGAAGACTGTGGAGACAGTGATTGAGTCTGCAGCCTCGACATGGTTAACCCGGTGTTGGTGAGTGATTGCTAATCTTTCGTTATAGACAGAAGGCCAGATAAGAGGCCCTCCCAGGGGGGTACCTGTTCCAATGTTCCCCTGAAATAAATTGGCTTGTTCCCCTGTTCCCCAAAAATCGAAAATGTGTTTTCTTATGTTCCCTGTTCCACAATATTGTCTTTGTTCCCCTCAAAATTTGGCCTTTGTTCCCCTGTTCCCCTAAAATAAATGCCCTGTTCCCCAAAACCCCTGGGAGGGCCTCAGATAAGCTTTAGTTCATTTGGGTAAAATTGTTAATTTTTAGGAAATTTCTTTTCTTTACTTTACCCCCCATATAATTAAATTGCTTTGTTTAGTCCAAATCTGTTACAGATTCTGTATCTTCAGCTAGATGCTTCCTCCTAGCCCATGTACTTTTGGGACATTGTTTGCTTTTTCTCTTAGAGCAACAATATTTTTCAAAGCAAGCCTTTAATGAATCTTTAAATTTTTGCAACCTAACTATTCCACAGTGGAATGGTCTTTCTCCTTCGGTGGTCAATTTCCAGACTACTGAGGAGTTTAAGGGCACTCCTCATTTAGTCAAAACACAGCCGAAAGATTTTTCTTGTTTTGTTTTTTTGTTTGGTTTTGTTTTGTTTCTTCAAAATTCCAAATTCACTTTCCCTGGCGTAATAATCGCATGCGATCCTGCCAGTAGCAAATGACAGATAGAACTGTTCATAGCCTCATGAATGACATAATTTGATTGATAGCTGCCAAGCTCTCTTGCCCATGCAATACTTATCGGACATAGAAGTGACACTGATGTTGTGATTGACTGCGAGCCATACCGAAGTCGCATGTGCAATACAAGCTTCTTGTTTGCTTCATAGGCTGCCCGTGTTCACACTGGTGGCTGTTCCGCTTTTCCGTTTTACACTCCAACAAAACCGTTAATACAATTATATATTAAATACAAAACTTTTTCCCCCTAAATTATAAATGATTTCTATATTTTAGATAATAAAATGTAAATAAAAGCAATAAATTCGATTTTTGGAATCATGAATACTTCATATTCCGTTTTCCGCATCAGGCCTTGTGGCACAATCTTCTCGAGTGTCGATTCTCTCACATGTAGATTAAGCGTCTCAAAGGTAAAAATTCCACAAATGCAAGAGACCCGAAATATATGATTCCATGAACATTCCAAAAATCGATTTCATTTCTTAAATGCAATCAGAATGTTCAAACAGTTTGGGTCAAGATCAGGCCTGACAATTTGTTGGTCTTGATCTGGGTTTAAACTGTTTGCTAAGGTTATCAGCAGATGACAGAAGTAGGTATTTGATTTATAAATTAAATTAGAACTCAAGCATTAAGGAAATTTTATTTGCGTAAACTTTAATTATTTTCTTACCCATTAATTTGAACATGTGTTTTGGGCGCTCAAGGGGACCGTCTCATTGAGATGGTTCTTTTGAGTACCCACACCATATGTTTTGGATGAGAAATAAAGAAGATAATATTCCAATACACACTCTTATCTGGAGGCCTGGCTGTTTTATTTGGTTAAACTTTTAATTAATTTATTACCCATTAATTCAAACATGTGTTTTGGGTGCTCAAGGGGACCGTCTCAATGAGACGGTTCTTTTGAGTACCCATATGTTTTGTATTGCTATTCATAGATCCAGATGAGGAAATTTTATTTGCATAAACTTTTAATTGTTTTCTTACCCATTAATTTGAACATGTGTTTTGGGTGCTCAAGGGGGCTGTCTCATTGAGACGGTTCTTTTGAGTACCCACACCATATGTTTTGGATGAGAAATAAAGAAGATAATATATTTCAATACACACTCTTATCTGGAGGCCAGGCTGTTTTATTTGCATAAACTTTTAATTAATTTCTTACCCATTAATTTAAACATGTGTTTTGGGGCTGAAGGGGACCGTCTCATTGAGACGGTTCTTTTGAGTACCCACACCATATGTTTTGTATTGCTATTCATAGATCCAGATAAGGAAATTTAATTTGCGTAAACTTTTAATTTTCTTACCCATTAATTTGAATATGTGTTTTGGGTGCTCAGGGGACTGTCTCTTTGAGACGGTTCTTTTGAGTACCCACACCATATGTCTTGGATGAGAAATAAAGAAAATAATATTCTATCCCACCCTCACACTCATAATTCTTATATATGCACTCTAATTCATTGAACAGGGTTCGCACAGGCTTGAAAAGTAATTGAATATACAAGACTGTCTTGAAAAGTCCGTGAAAATAAAATTTCCCTTGAAAAGTACTTGAAAAACACTCAAAGGCCTTGAAAAGTATTTGAATTTTACCATTTGCAGGAGGATTCAACACTGTTTTTGGAGGCCTAATTTCGTGGCAATGTTTGCATCATGATGAAAGGAAAACATAAGGGATAGTTAGTAAGTAGCCTACAGAATATGAGGGATTTTATTTTATCATATGAGGTCGCGTCTGGGAGTGAAATAACGCCATGCAATTAAATCGATAAACCACTAGTGGTTATCGATTCACGGGAAATGTTATGAGGTCCATAACAACGTTGCGTACATAATGACAAAACTATAACGTCTTTACGCCAGAAATGAGATTTCAAAGTAGTTGTCATATGATAAATAGAATCTAACATTCGGGCTCCTGTATTATTGAATTTATTAAACTCGTTGCGAAAGAGTAATAAAATGCTCGGCAAGCCTCGCATTTTATCACTTTTCCCTAACTCGTTAAATAGATTCAATAAACATGAGCACTCATGTAAGATCCTCTATGTACCTATGTCCCTTCTTTCATCAGCAAAAAGACATTTATTTGGAGAATTTTTAGCTCATTTTGAACAGTCACTATTCTTTGCTACATGTACAAACACCAGGATACCCTGTCAAAATGCATGTCAATAAATGGGCGTAGACAGAAAAGGAGGAACAATACTAATAGGGAAGGGTGGAACATTGGAACATTCAAGGAACCAGCAGTATTAAAGAGAAAAGGAGGAATAATATCGCTTGGGGGGATGGAACATTATAGAAGACTAATGAAATATGTTGAGGATGGAAGAGGGTGGGTAAATAATCTTCTCAACCTTCCAGTTACAAGCGTAAAATGAGACTGACTCGGGCTAGAGTAAGGCCCTGTCCCGAGATAAGGAAAAATTTTCTGGCGCGCGCAAACAGCACAGCCAATTAATTTGAGCGTCTCATACTAGCGGACCAATAAACGACTCTGATAGTCATACAGTGACGTCAGATGGCGCTAAGGCGGAGACATTATTTTGTATACCTACAAATAGAACAGAACAGAACAGGATATCTATACACTGCTTCCTCCAGTTAATTACTAGCTAATTGGGAAAATATATAATAAAAATTGGGAAAATAAGCCCTAAAATACATGAAATTGGGAAAATAAAGGCCATTTTTGGATTGGGAATGACTCCCATATAAGGAGGTAAAAATGGCCAAATAAAATCACTGGTAAGGAACTATTAAATATTGATAGGGAAGGATGCCAGAAACATAAGAGAAAGATAAATGAGGAAAGAGAAATTTTGTAAACCATATTTTTCTAAACAAAAACATAATGTTGGTTGTACTCAAAAGAACCGTCTCAATGGGACGGTTTTATTAAGTAGTGAGTACCCTAGTTCTGGGACCATAACCTAGTTTGTAAGTTTCATCATGGTCAAACTGGAATGGGACAGAACAAAAATTCCATTCTTAGGCCTAATCTTAGGTCTATGAGTACCCAAGCATATTTTAACATGAATAAAAAATAGTTACAATTTTATGCATAAAAAGTTCCTTAATCTGGACCTATGATAATGAACCGTTTTTAAGGAATGCTATTTTAATTGAACATATGTTGTTTATGTTTAGTTGTCAGTTGTATACACCAGTGGAATAGAAAATTGTTTAGAAATTGGCAAAGATCACAATTTTAACATACAAGGGAGGACCTCTCTTTAAGGCAAATTTAACCCATTGAGAAGGGAGGAAGATACAAGCTGTGTCTCATTTCAAATGTTGCAAACTTTTCTTAAGAAGCTCAGATTTTTGACAAGTTGGTATAGTTCAATTGGCAGAACGGCCTCGGGTTATCATATGAAAGCACCTGGAGGTATGTCTGGGTTCGAACCCCAGTACTAGCAGTCTGATCTGATGCTTTGTTTTTATTCAAAAATATGAAAAACATAAAAATGATAAAAAATTCAGTCAAAATATAGCATTTTTGAGAAGCATTTAGGAAGTGAAATTGTCTCCCTTGTAAGTTAAGGTTTAGAATTAAAAGCCAATCTCTGAGGAACAAAATTCAGAGTTAGAATGATTGATAACACTGCTTTAGTGAAATCTAGCCATTTCAACACAATTAGCTTTCATGGTGTAATAGGAAACATACTCACTCTTGGAGTGAGGGCTCCAGGTTCAAATCCTGGTGAAAGTACAAAGTTGGGCAGCTGGAAACTGATTTGGAGGAATCAATTATAGTAACAAAAATAGAAATCTAGCCAGTACAACAAAATAAGCTTCCGTGGTGTAATAGAAAACATACTCACTCTTGGAGTGAGGGTTCCAGGTTCAAATCCTGGTGGAAGTAAAAAAGTTGGTAGCTGGAAACTGATTTGGATGCTTCAATTATATTAACAAAATTTAATAGAAATCTAGCCAGTACAACAAAATTAGCTTCCATGGTGAGATAGAAAAACATGCTCACTCTTGAAAAGCATTTAGGAAGTATAAAAAGTTGTGTCCCTTGTAAATTACGGTTTAGAATTAAAAGTCAATCTCTGAGGAACAAAATTCAGAGTTAAAATAATTGATAACCTTTGATTTGATCAAACTGCAAGAGGTTTTATACATGTACCCCGATAAAAACAGTAAGATTCTGTGTATAAAGTGGCCTTAAAAGTTTTTTTCTCAAAATAATTTCAAACAGAATGATTTTATCTCAAAAAGCCACTAAACTAGAGCCCTAAAACTAATGCCAGATGTGATAACTATCTAGTGCTAGATCTGAAAATGAAAAAGGGATCAGTGCTAGCTATGTTAATGTGTAAAGCCATAAGCCATACATCAGCAGATGCTTAAATACATGGTTGAGTTTTCAGGATTATTCAGGATTTTGAGGCTGACTTTCCATAGAAAGTCAACCTAAAACACTGAATTAGACAGATTAAAGTAGCTTATCTGATTTCAGCTCAGTTTAAAAAGACAATTCATTACTGACCAGGTAGATTGCTAGTTTTGAGAATTTAATTTCTTAAGTTCAGGATTTGAAAGTTTGGAACTTTCACACATGTAAATAGAATCTACCTGGTAGTCCTAGACCAGTAGAAACTAGATACATGTACATCTAACATTTAGTCATTTTGTTGGATGGAAAACTTCTGTGGCAATATCGGTCCGACTTTATGCTGATGGCATTATGTCACTCGGTCAAATGTTGTTTACAATATCTTGCAGATATGCATGCTATATTGACCAAATGATGGTAAAGTATTGCCCTGCTGACTAAACCGATATCAGTCCAATAGTTGACCAATGTGTGCCCAACAAGATATCAGTCCAACTTTCACCCTTACAGAAATATTTGGTCTCTGGCTCATACCTGCGGCACTAGAGCTGCAATATTGCGGCTCTAGAGCCGCTACTACTTGCAGCTCTAGAGCCGCATTAAAGTATTTCGTATGCAAATTAGTTTTCCGGCTCTAAGTTGTGACATTGTTGTGGCTAGTAGGCGTGGCTTAATTGGTTGCAGGTAGTAGTTGTGGCTTTATAGTGGCAATAAAGCCGGAAGCTGTGTTGTGGCTATAAAGCAGCAATAAAGCCAGAAGTTGTGTTTACACTTATGCATACATATTATTTGTATTGATGGAGGAATCAAGCTAATCTTTACAATACATCTTTTTAACAGCTTTTTTTCCTATTTTTATTGGCAATCCTATTTTTAAAAGGAATAAGCATACTTTCCTACTGGAAAGCAGAGCCCAACTGCTTCAACAGTTCTGTACATATAGCATATATCTAAGAACTAACAAATTAAATACATGTAGTATAAAATTAAGTAAAGTACTATATACACAATTATTGCTAAATATCTTAAATTCTAAACAGCTTCTTGAGGTGGCTCTAAATAAATATGTAATTGAATAAAAATTATTGCATGCTGAATACCCTTGTGAAAAATAGTGGGTGGGGTGCCTGATGAAGTAAACAAAGAGAATATTATTTAGCTCTCCCAGATTAAATCAGTGATATATTATCAAAATATAGACCTACTTTTAATCCTAAAATGTGCAGTAGTCATTTGTGATGAATTGAAGTACACATTAATCCTTTTTATTTAGAATTCCAGAATTCCATACTGCTTCCATTGTATGCTATCATCTCTTTCCCTCCAAAACTTTATGTTACACACAGTGGTCACATGATTTCAAGTTCTGGCTTGCTTCTGGCAAGAAGAGCTGCTAGTGACTATGTGTTTTTGTCTCAATATTTAACTTTTGAGTTGTGGCTAGTGTCTGGCAATAAGTCTCTCCTATAATGATAATGTTTGATTTGTGGCAAGCTTCCGGCTCATAGAGCGGCTAGCCGCACTATTAGCCAGTAGCGGCTAGTACTTGCGGCTCTAGAGCTGCAATATAGCTGCTAGCCGCTACAATTGGCTTTCTTCTGGCTAATACTTGTGACTCTAAAATTTTATTGCAGCTCTAGAGCCGCAATATTGCAGCTCTAGAGCCGCTAGATTTTCATTTCTGTAAGGGCACCCTATGGGCAAAATGATATTGCCCCAATAACTAACTGATATTCAAACAATATCCATCTTATGATGGTTAGATATTGGTTAGATATTGGTTTACTAACTGTGGCATGCTTGAGAGGTCATCTCTTGTCAGGCCATTAGGGATCATCATCTTGGCTTCTCTTCAAAAAGCCTTTGACTCTCTGTTGACAACTAATTGAACTCTGCTTACAGCTAAAAGGTTAGCAGGTCATCACATAGTGCCCTATTTTGTACATATCCCAACCCAGGCGTTGGGAGGGGGATTCCCTTGAAAAGCATGTAATGACATTGTGAGCTTTTGATGCTACAGAAGTGACATAAGGACCAAACTTAAAGCTTCTGTGTGCAGTCACTACCCAAACCACAGATTTGATGGCTGTCATTTAGGCTTAAAATAGATAAAAAAAATCTTTCAGGTTACCAGACTGCCTTTTTTCTAGTGTTTATTTTTGGCAAGGGATTTCCCCCAGTTTTTTGAAGACCCCCCCCCTAAATTTAAGGAGGTTATATAAGCCAAGAAAAATATTCTAAAATTTAAGTAAACTACTTGCTTTTTTTTAAATGGTAGCATTGAAACTGATGTTTTTGTCCCTAAATCTTTTTTATGGGATTTCCCAGTTCAATCAGTCCGACAGGGCTCCAGATAAGAGGGGTTAAAGGGTATTTCAGCATTGATTTTTTGGAATTCAGAATTGAAAATTAAATTGAAGGGTAAAAGTCAAGGAGGGAGAGAAACTTCATAAGTGCTCATGTCCGCATCTAGGTAGTGCCTAAGTTAACATTAGTGATGAGTTGTATTGTGTAACAAAATTACAGCCACATATTGCTTATCAGTCTCTTTATTTGTTCATTTTGCTTTCTCTCCAATGGAAATTTCTGTCACAGATTGCTCAGCTCCTATTGGAGCCACTGTTTTCATATTGTGTGTACACTTTCAGGTAGGCAAAGAGTATTGTGTAAATGAAAATTAAGATGATTATCCTCATTTTGCTGTCTTTTTTAAATTTTTCATTTTTTTCCTTCTGTCACTCTTATTAGTGACCTATATAAGATCTAATATAGGTCACTGCTCTTATATAATACATATGGACATTTTTTCTGTCAAAGATTTCTCAGCAACTACTTGAGGTAGGATTTTGAAGTTATGTACAAAGCTTGATAGTGATGAGTTGTATTGTGTATCAAAATAACAGCCACATATTGCTTATCAGTCCCTTTATTTGTTCATTTTTCTTTCTCTTCAAGGAAATTTCTGTCACAGATTTCTCAGCTCCTGTTGGAGCCAATGTTTTCAAATTTTGTGTACACCTTCAGGTAGGCAAAGTGTATAGTGTAAATGAAAATTAAGATGATAATCCTCATTTTGCCTTCTTTTTTCAAATTTTCAATTTTTCCTTCTGTCCTATAAAATACATATGGACATTTTTTTCTGTTAAAGATTTCTCAGCAACTACTTGACTTAGGATTCTTAAATTTGGTACAAAGCTTGATAGTGATGAGTTGTATTGTGTAACAAAAACAGCCACATATTGCATATCAGTCCATTTATTTGTTCATTTTTCTTCCTCTCCAATGAAAATTTCTGTCGCAGATTTCTCTGCTCTTATTGGAGCCAGTGTTTTCAAATTTTGTGTACACCTTCAGGTAGGCTAAGTGTGTTGTGTAAATGAAAATAAAGATGCTAAAGCTCATTTTGCCTTCTTTTTCAATTTTTCCTTCTGTCACTCCTATATCTTAAACATATGGACATTTTTTTCTGTCAAAGATTTCTCAGAAACTACTTGATTTCATAGGGGCCCGGCGCGTTTTTTTGGTTGATTTGGGACACATATCGGTCGAAAAAAGTATATCTTAGGTAAAAAATAAATGATAAATTTGGAATTCTAGTCGTATAATTTTTGTTTGTTTGTTCTCTTGATGATCAAAATGTTTGGCCGAAATGTCCGAAAAGCGAATATTGTTTACATTGACAACCAAAAGTAGTTCCGACAGAAGTAGTTCGGCGCTACGTGCGTCAGTTCTTTTTTTATCTTTCCCTAGGGCTGGTACGGCACGTGCCAGGGGTGTGAGATAGAAATTTCTTACATGGGTAAAAATAGCGGAAATCCCGATCCGGTATGCGAGAAAAATAGAATCCATCATTGGTGTTCAGTGGGGATAGAAAAATCCCAACCCGAGGGCCCACCGTTGCAGTGGGAGACGAGGCTTGCCGAGTTTCCCACTGAATGGTGGACCGGAGGGTTGGGTTTTTTCTGGAACCACTGAACACCAATGATCGATTCTTTTTCTCATATACCACGACCGTGCGGTACAGTACTGTGTAATATTTGTTGGTGACGTCACTGAGTTCGATGTTTACAGCCAATGGCGCGCGCTGTACAAATCAACTTGAAAAAGCGAATAAACAGCGCATTAAACAATGAACAGCTGGTTATTTCATCAAAATGGATTTACAAGAACTAGCTTGTCAGCCGCAGTAACTCGAGTAAGTAATTTTGTTGAAGAAAATGTATGTGTGTGGTGTGGTTCCCCGTCCCGGTGTCAATCACTCAATGCCCAACACAACAGGTTGAATATGCCAATCGCAGTGCACTCAGCATGTTGAAAGCATTGAATAAAGGCTGTAAGTAAAAATTCGCAGTTCTACTTTTAAACCAAGTTGAAGGCCGACTTAAATCGCTGAAATTTCAACATAGATTTTTTCCTGACTGACAACAATTCAACTTTCGTTTCGAACGAATATAGTCATGCGCCAAAAATTTTATCTCATATTAGCAACCGGCCGCGTGTGGCTTATCTCGTATTAGTTACGCTTATCTCACATAGGTAATGATGTGGGACAGATTTTTACGACAGCGAGCTTACGTAGGGATCACTTGATCTCGTATGCGTTGGTATGTGAGAAAGAAATTTCTTACATGAGCTGACAGCCTATCTTACATGGGCAAAGGTGGGAGAAAAGTATTTCTTGCTTTTAAGCTCTCATGATTATGATGTATTTATCCTGCTTATAAATATTAAAATGCCGACACTAGTTGGCATTTTAACATTTATGAGCAGGACAAATTCCATGCTCAGTTCAGTTGAGTATAAAAAGTTTTATAACCTTGAGGTCTGCTCAGCTACAAGAACTAGCTAAAATATGGAACTTTTGCGTGAAGCTAGTTGGACTATTGCACTTTCCAAATAGCGAGTAACAAAGGCGCTGATCAGTCTGCAGGGATGCACTTTTGCTGTTCACATGAACCAAATTTATGACTTTTACACGTCGAGACCCAATTACGTGTATGTATACAAAAAAAAATCACCAGCTACCGATAAGCTGCTCGAAAGTAATTATTTGAATAAATCTCAAGAACCAGGAAGCAAATAAGAAAGTTGAGGCACCAGTAAGAGTCATTAAAGAATAAACTCATATAAACTGTATCTATAAATCTACAAAATATGAAATCTGAAGTTTCAAATCAATTTTTTAAAAGTTATTTTAGGCAAAATCATGAACAGTTTTGAAATTTATTCTAACTTGCCCCCACGACATGCTGAAAAACAGCATTTTATACCAGAAGTAGTGCAGCTTCACTGATGAGTTCCTGATGCTGGACGTAACACATCATTTCATTCTAATCGTTATCTACAGTGCTTGCTCAAAATGTGAAGGACAGTAAAACAAAAATCAAGCTGAAATCCGACCGGCGTCGTTCGTCGCCTGGGAAGTTGGCTGGGGAGTCTGTGACAAAATAGTTCGCACAAAGATCCATTTTTGTGCATCAGCATGACAAACATTCGCAAATGTTTACTCATAGGCACATTTAAAGTCAAATGGAACACCCATTGACATAGAAACAGCAAGTGCTACATGCGCTACCAAGCCCGAAGACTGTTTTTGTGTACTTACACCTGATGGGATTAACAAGCTTTCGTCTGCATACAGACGGGATCTAATCCGTTGGGAATAAATATAATATAGAATATTTTCTCACTTACCAATGAAAGTCTCTTTTATAAAGCATTAAGGGCTTATTTTCAGCATGACGTCACAGCATCCAAGGTTGATATGATTTCATAAATGTTTCATTTAGTTTCAAACAGTATACAGTAAAACCTGTCTTTAGCGGCCACTCAAAAATAGACAAAACAAAGATCCTAATTGCAGCTTTATGAAGGTCGAAAGAATTGCAAAATGCTCGCCTTGGAGCATTCTGCAATATCTTTGACCTGCATTAAGCGATAATCGGTCTTAAAAACAATTTTGGTCTTCTTTTTAAGTGGCAGCTTAAGACAGGTTGTACTGTATAGTAATTGGCACTTAATGAGAATTAACTCGTCGTATGAATATTATGAATTCTCATCTTAAGACCAGATTCAATTAAGTCGAGAGTGCTGCTCATTTAAACTGTTCTTTGAAAGCTAATAAGAGCCCGTCAAAAAAGTTTTTCACTTATCAGTTATGCGAAAACATACAACTTAGATCATGATCAGAAGCCAGTTGATCTGGATAAGGCTTAATTTATTACCCACCGATGGCAGAGGGCTGTACACGATGCTTTGGCGTCGTCCGTCCGTCTGGAACAAGTGGTTAGGCTTGGTACATATTTTATTTAGTAATGTAGCACGTGGCTATTAATTGCTTCAGGATTGACTTATCTGCACGTGACGTGATTTGCAGCCATTGACGTAGTCTGAATAGGCAATTATTCTGCAAAAATGATATTAGCTGCTTGTGTAATTAATTTCAGCTATCTCCAAAACTATTATATCAAGTAACTTCAAACTCTACATTATAATTTCCCTGAGCATGTAGATTAGCAGAGTCGTGAGTGTAATCAAATTTAGCGTTGCAAAAGTCAACTAATTAAATCTCGCAACAACTTCAAGTTAGTTTTCAATAATTTTAATCTAACGTCTGCATGTAGGTACAGGAAGGAAAGAGGCAACAAAAAAGAAGTAAGCATTAAATTGAAAGGCAAAAGATCACAATTAGGTAGCAGACTTAAGCCCTAAGATCATCCAATGCTATAAACTCGTACACACCTTTTACGAGATCATGTAGGGTAAATACAAAATTTGGATCTTGGATTCCAGACTAAAGGGTCTAAAATGTCAACTTAATGACCAATACTACTGAGTACACCTTTCTATACGTATTCGTATATATTTATATACTGTTTTTCATGTATTACAATGTACTTTCATGGCCAGGTAGACACAACAATGGTTCTGTGATACACATTACTAAACAAGGAGATTCTGTGAGGTCATAATATATTTTGGTATCATTGATTTCTACATGGTCAAACAATCACCTGGTACCAATGGGTTTTACCAGATGGATTGGAAAAAATTCAATCCAGCTGACCAGCCGTCAAACTATTGGTTGTATATATTTTACAACGTTCTGTATATGACTTTAGCGAACAGATATTACATGCAAGATATTACCGTTTTTGATCAGTTTACTTCATAAAGTGCAATGCATATGTATTGGTTAATATTGTAGAAACAAGATTGTCTCTTTCATAAAATCATAAAGTTGTGTTCACCGTCAAAATAAGGGAAAATTTGCGGTTAGACCACCATTTATAATAAAGGGTTGATAACTCATATCTCTAATATTATCATTTATTAAAACTAAAAACTCATACCATCGTATACCTGGATTTATAGGTACTTTTAGTAATTTGCGGGGTCAATATGGTGTTTCTTTAAACATCCTGTACATTGCTTCTGCAGCATTATTGCTTCTTCCTGTATTTTGATCCTCTGAATGAAGAAAAAAATTAATGATTATTCATCGTGCATCGTTTGAGCAAGTTAGTAATCGCCCGTTATATGTCAAATTGCATTCATAATAGCCCAAAGGCCAGGATAGGGAGGTAGGCGAGATTCGTTGCTTAAAAAGAAGCCAGTGTACTTTGTACAGATGATAGATACTAAAATGTCAACTATAGTGGGCATTAAAAATAACTTAAACAAATTTCATACTCACTCATGTGAGTACAGGTTTTTGTCGCCTTTATGCTCAAATTGTTAAATGCCAGCAATTATTGGCATTGTAACATGTAAAGGCATGACAGATACAACATCTGAGAGCATGTAAGCTTTTAAAGAAATAGTCAGGATTTTTGTTTATGAGCAGTTAAAATGTCATGTTCATATAAGTTGAGCATGAAACAATGGTATATCCGACAAAAAGGACTTTAGGCTTACATTGGTTAAAGGTTTTCGTTGTCTGCCAATATGAGGTTGGGTATACCTTGAAACAGCAAGAACGAGAACACTCCACTGTAGTTTAGTCCTTTAAATGGAACACTGTTTTTCTGCAATAACATTTGATCTAAAATGCCAATTTTAAATATAATTGGATAAAAAATATTTAAACCAAAAAACCCTTATCATTTTTTTAAGTTTAGAAACGTTTTCATAAAGGCGGTAATAGGATAGAATTTCAACATCCTTAATTTGTTATGCCTTATAATATTCCCTTCTGGTGCTTTGAGCAAAACGGATCACTGATTATCAGTTAAAGAAAAAGCAATAAACAACTTGCAATTTTAAATGTAGCCGCATATTGGTGCGTGTTGCTGTTTATCTGCCTAGTCGACAATATTTTAGTATTTCCAACTGTGTCACAAAGATGATAAATGAAATAAATTAAACATATATGCCTACTGCCATAACGGGCCTCTCATTTGGAAGCCCTTGGTCAAACTATTCCGTGAAGAAGTCTGCTTATTGATCCCACAACTCCCACATGCCTGATGTAAGTCAGCCATTCCACCAAAATTGACCCATATTTGAAAATACCATATCTCCACTATTCCCATTCTTATTCCAGCTTAAATATGCTTGAAATCTCTAAATAGCATACAATTCCACAGTCCCGTAGCATTGGTTGGTGATTTAAACCAAATTTGAATAGCATTAACGTATTTGTTTTAAAAATATGCTCGGATTTATGTTTGCAGATAGCCAACATTCCAATATCGCCAAGCTTTCTTCGTAGAAATTTGGTATATTTATTTATTGAATCTAAACTGCGTTTCATATTTCCCCAAAAATCATTTTTATTCCTTTCAAAAGAATTCCAGGAACAGCCTTACAGTGTAATTGGGTCATAAGGTTTACATTAGTTATAATCATCAACAATGTATGTGTCTCCAAATTTGCCTATGCAGACGTAACTTTTTTAAATGGGAACACTGAGAACATTTATATTTCATTTATAGGTACGCGATGCTGCCATTAAACTTGAAGATGATTAAACATTTACAATATAATTAACGGAGAAAGCTTGCTATTCACTGTTGCTCGTAAACATTGCAAACAGGGCAATCACGAAACTGTTATTTTTCAAAATATATGCTTCCGTAACGCTTATATTTAGAAAAAAAATCTCTGAATGCAGATAACGGTTATATTTCTTTGTATGGTGGTTTCTTCAAAATAAAAATGAATAGTAACCAAAATCAATTGTGTGTAGCTTGTAGTAAGTAAAATGTTCTAATGTCGCTTTGCCTCAGTACCGTCTATTTTCAATAAATAGGTTTCAAATACACATTGAAAGGACACAGACGAGTACATTTCATGACCGTGATACTTTGATGCACGATGTTAATTGTGTTTTCGTAAAAAGCCGTCTGATAGCGGGATTAAAAGCATGATTAATTTGGATTTTTTTTTTGAAATATGTAATTAAATACACCAGTCTCGTCAATTTACTCCAAAAGCAACATTGACATCAGATAAAGTTCTTTTTTTTGATGTTTCATCACATTATATACAAGTTATCAAAATGCAAATGTATTTGCAGTGAACATCACTGAAGATATACTGCAATCTGTCGACAATCGGTCCGTTACGGATTATAGAGCTTTTCTAATGTCATGATGTTTGTTGAATTTATTTGATGAAGCATGAAGAACAATTCCTCTAATCATATGTTGATGGTATGGATAGTATGAATTTTACATAAAGTGCATCCTGGACACTGATTTAATCAAATTATATTTAAAAATCGTTGAGAAATTGTTATGGAAGCATATATTTTGATGTTTATAGTTATCACACATTTCCATGTAATATGCATATGTTTATGGCTAAATCAATCGTAGCACCATGGAGTTACTATCTAGATAATTATAATTTATCATTATCAGAAACATATTTACAATGATGGATCTACAAAGAATGATCAAAGATGTTATGGAACAAAGATAATGTGTTATGGAACATATATCTATGGAAATCTGTAAGTTATTTCCACTTTTTGTCAAAATGTTATTCAAAATGCTCAATCACCAATTGCCAGTTTATGCAATAAAATATATAACTATTAGAATTCATTTTGCAGCGTTTTATGGCTGATATTCATATAGTTTGGAAGAGTTCATAACAGTTTGCTGAACGATGAGAAGTTACAGGCTCGAACAGAAAGTTAAAATGTTGCTTAACCAACGTTTTGTTATATACCTTTATAAAAGCCCAGAATATACAGTAATTTGATGTTGTTATGAAGCTTAAGTATTAACTTTGCATGTACAGAGTTTTACAAATGTGTCTATGTTCCATAAAAAAGACAAATTCAGGCTTCTTGATTTAGTTAAACTTAAATTGGTGGTAAAACATATCTTAAGGTCAGAATTGATTTTGGTAAAGCAGGATTCAAGTAGATTAAATAGCATTGAGTCATCTTTATATACTGCTTCTTGCAATGTTGACATTGTTGAGTGTATTTTTTTATTGGGAAAGGGATTCCACCCAATAAGCATGCTATTTTTTGTCTTGTATCATTGTTTTATGCTTTAAATATTCAAATATTTCATATACAAGTCTCTAATAATGTTCAATGTTTGAACTTCTGTTACTCATCAATGATACAAATGGTGTGGATCATATTCATACATGTTATTATAGAGGTAATAGACATTTCCCTGACATCAAAAGCATGCTTATCAAGGCAAGATCATTTTCACCATTTTTCATTTTGTAACTGTATCAATTTTGGTGAAATGGCTGAAGTACAACAGGCATATTTTTTTCGATCATATAAATTAACCGTAATAGCCTCGCGGCCAGAATCCGATGGCACTATTTGCACCAGGGACATTTATCCGTGTAATCATTTATAAAGGAACTGTACCATTAACCGGACAGTCGTTCTTTTGATCAGTTTCCCTATAATGTTTCACTACCTGTAGCGTCGTTTAATTTACTCCACAAAGTAAGAGAAATTAAATATCAGCATAATGTGTTTTCTTCTGAAATTTCTGGGTTCGCCTGTACCTCGCATGTTACTTTGTGTAGGTTAATTGGCCATCTATGGAATAGGATCCATTTATGATCATAAAAATGGAAATAAATCGTGACATGGCAAGGTGCTTCAGGATAGTGTTGACCGTTCAGCAGATGTAAGAGCTTCAAAGACCTGGTTACAATAAGCTATTGGGCCTTGGATCGCTCGCCTGAATCCTTGTCACAAGGAGAGGATGTACAAAATATAAATCAAAATCTCCCACGTTTAAGTCCATCTTGGGTATCATCTACACTTCTTTCCTTTTAATTTTTAAGGGGATATATCTTTCAAAAGCTCTAACTTGCATGATAATTGTAACATTATTTTTTACTTTTTATATAAATGTAACATGTACTTACAAGTTTATACATTGTATATCATGTCGGAACAAGAAAATTAAACTAACCATAAACAACAAAAGTTCTGCTTTGAACGTGTTTTATTGTTTAATCTGTCAATTAAAATATTATTTCTACCATATAACTAAGGTTGTTAGTATTGTATTTTGACATTAAACGTATAAACAGGTAGGCCACTAATTAAATCAAACATTTGTTGTTCTTTAAAATAATGTACTACACATATTACAAAATATGTATACTCAGGCTTGTCTCTTTGGGCGGATCCATGGAGGGGGACAGGCGGTTCGGTCCCTCTCCTGGATATTCAGAAGATGATATATGTTTCTTTAGAAATAATGGTACGGACCCCTCTTGAGAAGCAATTGGATCCATTGGGCCCAATTGCCTCGAGGGATGTCCGTTCGGCCCTCTGTAAAATATGTTGTTGACAAAAAAATCAAGACCCCCACCATACCTGGTAAAATCTTCTGTCCCCATTGTCTCTTTATGAGAGCAGTCTAGTATCAGTCTAACCTGGTTGCAATATTTAAGATCGGTGTTCTCGTGGCGTGGTGTGTGTCTGATGAAGAATGCTAGACAGGATTATAAATGGTTTTAGATATATTCGTGTGAAACTGCAAGGAGAGAGTTGTGAAAAATTATCAAAAATAGTGTTTATTAATTGATTGTCGATTAATTCACTGTCTGCAGTGAGCATTATTGGTCTTTTATACAAAGAGCGTACAAATATGAACACATCTAGCTTCATAAATTTCTTCACAGACACGGTACGATAAAGTGTTATACGTTTCTATTTGTATCCTTTAAACTAATACATGTACCAGACATGACGAAAAATTAAGTACACGTTAGGAGTTATAGCCATGTATATGTTGATAACTAACACTTTCAAATTCAATACATCGGGGAACTTAACTTTACTTTTTTGATATAAAACAGGTGATAAATCTTGATTTTCCTATATAAGCTCTCCCCATATTCTGATGAAAGGATTCTGTAAAGGCTAATAAATTCTGACACATTTTTGTTATAATTACATCAAATTCTTTTCGTCGAAATCTTCTGATATTTGCAAACCAATGGTTAACAAAACGCACAGACCTACGCCTATAAACACGTTCTAATATGAAAAAGGCACTTCTAATAAGCAACCGCCCAATTTGCTCTGAGAGGATAGCACAAGCTATACAACTTCAAGCTACACACTAAATATTATGGCTCTATAGCTTGTGGTTTCAAACAAGAATATTTTGTATAAGCCTATTTAAAACATGTGACCGCTGGGGCGGTGCCATTTAAGCACCTGTGGCGTAATTTGAGAAACTGGGTAGATGTTTACTAGATGATGCTGAACATACCAATGTTGGGCCATCATCGGCACGCCAGCGAAACGTCATTTAATGATCTGGGTCCGCGCTGTGTGTTTTTGAGGATTCACATATTTAAGTGGACAACAAAATCATACATTTTGTGATTATGCGCTTTAAGTGTTAATATATGTGAGTTCAGTGTGTATACCGTTAGGATTTTCATGAAATGCACGCACGTTTGCGCGGCCCAAGCAACTTACTAATTCTTCACCAAATTATAAATAGAACCTGATTTCTCTTGTTTAGCAGATGAAATAACCGAACAACACCCAGATATGAATATAAAAGTTACTGTCTTTACAGTAAGCGAAAAGTCTATTAATATCTGGTGAGGCAATTCTGGTCAGAAAAGTTAATATTCATGCGTATTCAATGTATGTACTATTTGCTGATAAAGTGTCTTGCCCCATGACACAACACTTTGACTCTGGTGATTCACAAAATAGTAATCCTTCGATCCTTAGTTTAACACTCTACGAACTGAGCCATTGTTCGTCTTAAGTACATTATCTGTGCCAAATGAGGAGTGGACAAATATGTGACATTTTTTATTCAAGATTTAAACGATTTTTTGGCCTTTATGTTTTTTTTACAAAATAGAATTTAGCTTAAAAAATAAGCAACATGCCTTTTTCTCCGTTTTTTGTGTTGTTTTATTAGCCAATAGCATGTAGCCTATTCCCAGGAGAAAATATGGCATTTCTCACTTTCAATTTTTTTTTAAATGTGAGAAATTGATATTTTGAAAAACTCATATTTTACGAATTTTAAAGTTTAATAACGTTTTTATAAGCACGGTAAGGTCCTGTTATTTTTGTCAAAATAGATGAGTTTGGGGCTATTTTTTAACATATCAAAAGATGGTAACGTTTTGGACATATGCTGGTGAGTCCGGTACTACCTTAATATTTTCTAGATTATTGCAGACAGAAAAAATAATACTGCTTAATCACTTTCCCAAATGTGTCCTGGTCCAAATCAGAATTAAGGGTGGAATTGGCGCCGTGAAACTGGTTTAGGCCCTCCATTAAAATATTTTTACTGACCGTTCTTAGGCGGTACTTCTTTTGTGGATCATTTATGTTTTTTGTGTCTTGTGTTTCTCATGCTTTCGCGTCTGTTCATTGCTGCCTTGTGGTCACCTGCTGGGAAAGGGCTGACCTCTTGGCTCTTGTTGGTTATGTTTATTGTATTTTTGTTACTTTCCTATGTTGTGTTCTGGGTCAGGCGTGGTACTTGATTATTTTCCTGATCTTTACTGTCTTGCTAGTTTCATTAGTTCATATGAACCGAGACTGTAAGGCTATTTTTGTTTCAGATATGTCCGTTTTTCCATATTATTTCGACTCAAATGTACTGGCAAGATTTATAATTTTGTATAATTTTCCAAGGAAACGATTCCATAGAATGGAATAACAACAGTTCACACGGTATTATCAACTTATTTTTGTTTTCAGTAAATGCATTCCAAAAATCGTAATAACTCTTCACATGCTGGATATGTATAAATATGCTATAATCCTCTACGTTTTTGCTCCCCATTTATTTGATTGGTACAATTTCAGTAAATAACATTTTTCTAAAGCAAGGGTTGAAACCAGTGTAGAGCCTGATCAATTGTCTTCTTCTGAGAAGCCAGCTGATATAGATCTTTATTGTTTACATACCCTTACATTTCCTGATTTAGCAGGATATGTGTTGATGATTGAGGCTGAACAAGAGAATTGAAATTTAAATGCGAATATGGCACATCAAGGATCGAATTACGCTGAGGTTAAGGCAATGGTTATGTGAAAACAAATTGAATTGCCCCATTTCACGCATCTCAAGAATCTTATGCAATTGGTGTACTGTAAAACCTGAGTAAAACGCCCACTCAAAAAAAGACAAAACAAAGATCTTTAAATGACAAATGGCAGCATAATGAAGGTCAAAAGTATTGCAGAATGTTCCCCTTGGAACATTCTGCAATACTTTTAACCTGCATTACTGTTGGTCTTGAAAACCATTTTATGTCTTTTTGAGCGTGGCCGTTTTACACAGGTTTTACTGTATTCATGTGGCCAAACAGCAAACAGAACATACACAAATCAGAGACCTACTATATGTAACAAGAGCAAGATCCTCATGAACTTAGCAAACCAATAAGATACACATACGTGTAGTGGTTAGTGAGATATAGTACGCACACAATTTCGGTGGTTTAGGGCACGCCCGTGGGCCAGCCATAGAGGTCGACATTTTGCATTTTGAAACCCTCTTGATAACTTCACATTCATATCTACCATATCCTCAAATTCCAGAACAATCCGTCCAGTCTTTACCGAGAACTCGGTCGGACAAAATTTGGATGGAAAGAAATATGAAAAGAAGAAAAAAGGAAGAAAGAGGAAACGGAGCAAAACAATAAGTCTCTCCACTTCGTTTGGGAGACTTAATAAAAACGGAGCAAAAGCAATAAGTCTCCCCACTTCGTTTGGGAGACTTATTAAGAAAGGGAGCAAAAGCAATAAGTCACCCCACTTCGTTTTGGAGTCTTAATACAATAAGATCACGAATGTTAGTTTCTATTTATCACCTTACATTAAGATTGCTTTGAAAACTCTAATCTGGCATACATTAATAACGATTTTGTCATTATGTCCGCAACGTTGTTATGCCAGTAGACGTTACCAAAATCTGTAAACCATTAGTGGATTGTGGTGTTACATGTATTACACTTCTTGACGCATTGATAAAACGTTTTCTTTATGCCCATACTTACTAGGCGTAATGGCAGCTACGCCAAGGACTGGCATATTTGTCTGAAGCCAGTAAAGTGTATATTTTGCCCCAAACATGATATTTTTTACAAAATATCTCTAATCCGTTTTAATGATCTTTCAATTGTCTGAAAAACACGCTACTAGAGTCGCAAGAGTTCACATTTAATGACATAAATGTATGTATATACCCCATTGGCGAGCAAAGTTCATTGCCTTGTAGGGCTGCCAGTCCAAGATAGAACAATATGTGACTCAAAGTTAATAGACGGATGGCTGAGAATGGGTTTACTCCCCCCCCTAGGGAATTTTGCAGACATATCCTATCTTGTAGAGAATTGAAAGTCGAGTCTTTTAAGACATGTTTGCACTCTGTGCTCTGGGACTTTAGTCTGTAAGAGCCTGTAACAAACGTTACTTAATCAAACTAAGAAAAAGTAAATTGAAAGTTTGGGCTACAAATTAAAGACATTAAAATATTTATTTTTAAATAATCATTCATATAGTCTGCATACTGGATATCTAAACTAATTATGACAGCAATTTGAACAAAATAGCGGCTTCCTAAGGTGTCATATGCGTAACATAAATCAGATAACCCATTAAAATTTACAAGTGTGGCTAACATCATTTACATTCACAATCTCTCTGTGTGCATTGCAAAATGTTTTAACCATGTCTGACTAGCTTATGCAATTGGCTAACAAAAATATTAAAGTTTGTTTCCCTAGCTTAAATAATTTTTCCGGAATAAGCAATAAACAACCCTACCCCTACCCAGTTTTAAGGTGAAATGTTTGGCATTAAAACTAAAGTAAAAATAGCTAAAATATTTGCAGTTGATGAATGTGTTTCATTGTTTGGGATTAATTTGTTTATATGAAAAGACTCATAAATCTGCAAGTTTGTTGCAAAATTTTTAATATCAGAGGCTGTAACATATGTTACCTGATGTAATAAATGGGCAAGCTCATTGTCTTTACCTAAGATATGCCTAAAAATGTTTTAATCTCCTTGAGGGAATTTTGCAGACATATTCCTTCTTATAGTACAACTCAAGCTGCTTTGAATAACGGATGTTTGCACTCTCTTTGTTGGGGCGTTAGTCTGAAACAGCGTGTTACATGCGTTACCATATCAAATAAACTAAATGTAGTTTGAAAGTTTGAGCTAAAATTGTGAAAAAACTCGCAGCTGTTGGATATCTTACATTGTTTAGGAATTTTAAACTGGCTCGTATGATAAAGACTTATAGATCTGCTAGTTGTCATCAAGTTTTAAAGATCAGAGAGTGTTACATATGTTAGCGTGATAAGTAAAATCATCAAACAGTATTTTGACATCAAGCTGAGTAAGGGCCTGCTCCAACCTAATCCCATCTTTGGAATTCTGCAGACATATTACATCTTATGTAACCATTCAAGGTGCATTTAATAAGAAATGTTTGCACTCTGTAAGTCGAGGCGTTAGCCTGTAACAACTGGTTACATATGTCACTATATCAATTTGAGAATTAGAAATTTGAATGTTTGAGCTACCAAAAGAAGACATTAAAATTATCTAATAAATTGACATTCTTAAAGTCTTTATACTGGATGTCTTTACTACATATGGAAGCTGTTTAACATTAATATGGCTAACTGTGGTGTTATGTGCGTTACATGAACCTATTTATAATTTAAAAGCTTTAATTGTGGCTATCGTCATTTAGTTAAACAACTACTATGACTTGGTTTCAAACTGTTTTATTAGATTTTACAAACATATTCTCAATTGATGAATAGGAAAAACCAAGTTTGCTTTTCTATCTTAAATATATTGTCTCATAGGAGCTAATACACAGCCATACTCCCAGTTTTACAGAAAAGCAAATTTTGTTATTACCGTTTAAGTAAAACACATGAAAGCGATTACAGCGTGTGGATATTTTTCATTTTCTTAGTCTGTCTTGCTCATATATCTGCAAGATGTCATTAAGTTTAAGATCAGGACACGTAATGTGTACTTATAAGTCTTTGGTGCCAAAACACTAGAAATAATATTCATTTCTGATTATCAAGCCCATGGACTGTTGTTACAGATGTTATCAATGACCTTTTGGACACATTTCCAAATACTGTGCATATAATGCTGAATATAGAGCCACAAATAGAAAAGATAGTTTTACATTTTTACAAGAAAATGCAATAAATGAAATAGTCCAAACTATTTCTCATCGATTTAACTCTCATGTTAAAGGTTTGTCGTTGTCTGCTTCTGTGGTAATCATTATAATCACATGCCTCCTTGAAACTAGTTAAATCATCACTCAATATTTCAATCATTTTCTGTTATTAAATTTTACCACCAGTCCACTCAAAATTGATGAGCCATTATCAACTTTCCAATTTTGCCATTCATGGCTTGGAACATTCGGAAACTGATATGAATTCCTAATAGTTGGCTCTTTGAGTATGTGTTTCAAGTGATACTCTGCAAGTAGGAGAAAGTCTAAAGCTTTACAAGGAGGAAAACTATGCCATTAAGAGCAATGAGTACCTGGACTGATGTACCTTGATATTTAATGTGATAAAGAATCATATCTTAGCTGGTTACCTTTTATAAATGTAGCCTTTCCATACATGCAACCGACATATTTTCATCTAATAATGTCTCTGCACTTATTATCTTTCCCCAAGCATTAAAAACTTATTTGAAGTCTTAGTACTTCTGAAGTGCTGTGAAACCGAGGTAACTCTTTCCCTTCAGATAAACAAACTAGATGTATCACAGCAGGTAAAGCAATGAAATGCAAGATGAATAGAGAGCAAATAAGACCCTTTCAATTCAATGATTCACTAAGTTTCTAAGATAAGAGCGCTTATTAAAGGATGCAACATATATAACTCATCATAATAAATGAGCAAGGGCATTGTCGTGACATCCTTTTTGATTACACCGTCAGAGGCAAGTGTTTTCAATTTCAGTGTTTTCAATGGATCATGAGATGAGGCACCTTATCAACTTGTTTACTCATAGAGCATAATATAGACCCATTCTACCTATAGTCCACTTTCCTGCTTTTTAATGCAACAGCTAATGAAATGGCTGCAAAAACTGAGAAATCATAGGTTTTTCATTATTTTAAGACATGAACTGACATCAAAAAACAACCAACAGCAAACATAATTGATGGCAATGTCCAACTTCATATCCTTTCTCTTATACCAGATAACTTTCAAGGTGTAACAGAAATTGCTTCAGACGGTCTGCCAAAACCATCAAGAGTCAACATTGTAACTAAAGAAAACCTATAAAGTTCTTTGGGCGCAGCAAAATACTATTGATCTAAGACCTGAGGACTTAGGCACCAAAAGACTGGATAGGTTCCATGGCAAATGATGCAAAAAGCAGCCTATCAAATTTCTGTTTGACCAATGTCAGAAATCTTAAAGTATTCTTAGAGGTACACGGTAGAGACATAGATTTTGCAAAATCAGAGCAAAGTTATCATTTGACTAGCACGGATACAGAGGCAGCTGCAGTTAGATTGCTCTTGCCACTTCACAGGAAGAGACATATACCAGAGTCATACTCCAATGTATGCATATACGTGAAATGGCATTAAACCCATATTTAATCAGGTGTTTGATCCCATGACACTGACATGCTGTTTCTGCTTTTGAAGAATGCTAAGGATTCAAGTTTGGCTGAGTCAAGTTGTTTGACGCTGGCACTGGCCACACATACAAAGAAAACTAAGTCTTTTGATGGCAAAAGAGGAGGATCACACGAAATGCTTATAAGTGGTGTTTGTCACAATTACCAATTTTAAAAAGAAATCTTAATTAATGTAACACATATATCACCATAGGAAGCTGTATATTTGTTAAAAAATCTTTTAATATGTATCAAAGGTATTCAGCATGTAAATTACATGAATACTTCAAATAAATATATAGTTTTATGTCCTCTTTCTGTTTCTCAGACTTCCAATTCATTTATTCTTAAATTGATATGGTAACATACGTATCATACCATTACAGGCTAACCCCTAGTTAATAGAGTGCAAGCATCTCTTATTTGATGTAGCTTGAATTGTTCTTTAAGGTAGGATATGTCTGCACAATTCCCAAAGGGGTGTAGAGGAACAGGATTGTACTCAGTTTGCAGTCCTAATACTTTGCCATGATTCTACTGGTTGTGATGGAATTGATGATTATTTCGCCATAGAAGCAGGCACAATGATAGACATTGTGAGGGTGACTTGAATAAAGATTGTTTACGTATAATTTTATTTAATAGGAATATTTATTAAATTGTGTCATTTAAATGAGAACTATTATTTTCTATCTATATGTCTATATATTTTAATATTACAGGCATTAGGAAATATTTGATTAAAAAGGTTATACATAACATAGGTAACACAATTCCATGGGCTTGTTATCAGCAATGACTGTAATTACTAAGACTAAGGCACCAGAGGCTAGAGATTAATAGGAAAACATGTGAAAAATGGTATTTTTCTGAAATATCATCTCTTACTCCAAGAAAATTTCTTTGCTCATTCATTATGACATGTAACATACGTTACATACTTTAATAAGTGCTCTGATCCTGATGTCAAACTTGCAAATGTATGATTCTTTATTGCATTAGCAAAATAGTGCCAAAAATGTAAGATATCCACGAGCGTCAAATATTTTCATATATTTTTCTTCAATAATAGATACCAAAATTGGATACTTAAAATTGGGGGTAGGGCTGTTTAATGGCTCATATAAAACAATGTATTTGAGATAGAAAAGCAAACTTTGTTTTTTCTATTAGGCAAATAAGTATTTTAGTAAACTAAGATTAAAAAAACTTGTAAAAATGCACAAATCCTCTGTAAAATGAATTGTTGTTAGTCACGATTTCAACTTTCAAAGGGAAATTTAAACTATGTAACGCATATAACACCATGGAAGGCTGTAATTTTGTTTAAAATGCTGCTTTTATGTAGCTTAGGCATCCAGCTTGCAAACTCCATAAGAAATTTGAATAATTAGATGGTTTAATGTCTTTTTTCTGCAGCTCAAACTTTCACTTTGATTTTTCCTTAGTTTGTTACAGTAACATATGTAACAGGCTGTCAGAGACTAACGCCCCGGAGCACAAAGTGCAAACATCTCTTAAAAGATGCGGCTTGAAATTTTCTTCGAGATAGGATATGTCTGCAAAATTCCCTAGGGGGGGGGGCAGGACCTTTTTTAGCTCTAAGTCTATAAAGTGCATAGCGAAATACATATTCTGTCTGAGACAGAGATAAACTACTCATTGTATCCCAATCATGCCAATGCAAAATCATTTGGTCTTAACCCTTAAAGTGCCAAACACGACTGCAGCAGACGACACATTTTGCGACTTTTTCCCAATTTTCGACAAAAATAAGGTATGATACTTGAGAATCGTCTGCCAGCAGACGATTCTCATGAAATAGCATGCCTTATTTGTTATTTTTGAAAAAGCAGCAAAATTTTAGATTGTCGTCTGCTGCAAATTATAGGTGGCGCTTAATGGGTTAATGCAGGAGACAAGAGTAAGAGTAAATCCTCATTCATCTTCGTTCTTAGGAAGTTTACGTTTTGTGGTCGATACAAGACCTAAAGCAAATAGTGACATTTGTTGTGCTGTGTCAGAATGTCATAATGAAGGCTTCCACTTGATTGATTTCTATCCATATAAATAAGACAGAGACTGGTCTAATATAGAAGTGTCATAGACCAGCTGGGTCAGGTGTTAATTTCGTTGAACCATGGTAATTATATACGTTCATTATTAATTGAACAATGTTCTGAGAAAACCTGAAAACATATTCAGACCAGTATGCTCATCGGCGGAGTCTTACTGTCTTGTCCATGCTGTAATTTTAAATATAAATGTTATACGTACTTTTAATTACACGACGTCGTGTATGTGAGTAATTTACTATTAGGTGTTTGTTTTTTGTGATAGACTCAAGCATTCAACAATAAAACAAAAAGCGAAACACTCTCTTCCTTCCGAAACGTGATTGTCAAAGAGGAACGGATTCCAAGAATTACATTATTTAACACCCTAGACATAAGAGGAGCAGTAAAAACAAAGTAATAGCAAAATATCGCCACCTTAAAACGACCAACAGTCGCAGCCACTACAGACTGTTTGACTTAAGTCAAATAAAAAAATAAGTGTGTTTGGGGTAACGGGTCTGAATATTTTAGGTAGAGTAGGCACACATATTATTTATTTTCTGGAAAAAAATATCATTTTATCCATTTTGAAAGGCGAACTCGCCTTTCAAAATGCATGAAATTATATTTTTTTCCAGAAAACCTGGAAAAATTCTAGTAATCACTTTAATCACTAGTAATCGGATCGGGTTACCCTAAACACGGGTATTTTTTATTTGGCCTTATTGGATATTTTGTATAACTCGTTGTTAAATAATAATATGAAAAGTAAGATTTATGGAAACATGTTCAAGAAAATGCACTGCAAACTTTTTTGAGAATGCTAATAAAGAGGAATTAGTCTGTGCTTTATAAAATTGTGCATCATAAAGTGACCTTTGACATGCTGTATCAACAGAATGCATTTTAATGAAAAAATTATCCTGATTCTTACTCAGGATATACAGTCTACTTTCGAAGCTAAAAATGCCAAGAATTCTTTAAATAAAAGGTGAAAAATGTTTACGAGTTACCATGGTTACATTGTCGAACAAAAAATATAAGTGTGAATGAGACAAAATTTGTGTCCAAACAATGGTTTGGAATGGTTGTGTTGGACACTACCTTACTTCTTATAATATAAATTGATCCAGTTTACCTTGCGTCCGTGCCCCCTCAATCGTTTCAAAGGTTGGAGGCATAAAAATAAAATTATTTTGATCTGCAGTGCAGCGTTTCTCCTACATATTTAAAAAGTTAAATATTGTTTTCTAATTTGTTATGTTGTGCTATGAAAACATGCATCAAAATCTGACTCAAAACATGCCTCTTCAAGCGTACAGAAATGTTTTTGCGTTTTTGCAATTTTCTTTTTAAAAAATTATGTCACCGTGTAATGAAGGATAAAATTGTTTTAAACGAACGTATGGGTTTGGTCTAGCATATTCAATGAATTCTGTAAATCTTTAGTACGTTTCTAAAGTTAATCATATGTTGATTAGTATGCCGAGTTCTATATTCTTCTGATGAGAAGATATCCTAACTTATGCAAAATTTCATCACAAAGATATTTACAATCAAATCGAATAAAAAGTAACTGTGAGCAAGCAGAGTGAGCGCACAAACAGTCAGAGCTAAATCCAGTATTTCGAACTTCTAATTAGTATACGTTTTAAGTGATTGGATTGGCTCTTTATACTTTGATAGCATCCAGGAGCAAATCTATCAGGAATAAATGTCTTTCCACCGGCTCCTCAAATCGTCGATTAATAAGTTGTGAGCCTTGTATTGCTGCTGATGGAAAAGAGCTGGTTGCTTCGCTTTAATTGCCTTATACCTTGTTACTATTAATGTGCTGTGGTTCTTCCCCACAGTGCCGTTGATTGGTCTGCAGTGTGTGAGAATGGTATTTCCTGATCATACTAACTTACGTTTGTCTTCTTTGGCGGAGGTGTATCAAAGTATTTTCATTGTTTATATTGTCGTTTGATCTCTGGGGTGAAATGAACCCGCGATTGTACCAAAGCGAAATGAACCCGCGTTTCTATCATAGCCACAAACCTCTGCAGGAAGTGAGCAGGATCTGTCTCTGATACGTTCAAATAAGCTCTTTAGCCGTGAAGACATTTCATTCAAAAGTATTTGTCTGAATGTATTGGAAATAGTGAGTATGATCAGGAAATACCACAATCACAAACTGCAGACAACCCCGTGGCACCGCGAGGAAGAGCCGCTCAACCATCACGAGACACCAGGAAGACAAATTAAGCAAATCAATCAGCTCTCTCTTCCCCATCAAGATAATTGTATTACTAGAATGGACATAAAGTAACGTACAACAAAACATAGAACAATTACAGACTCCCACAATGGGAGTAACAATAAACAAAAAGTCAACAACAACAGAACCACCGCCTTAGAACGGACAGCTGCCTAAGCCACCGGGGGGTACCCAAATGCATTTTACTGGCATCAAATCCTCGCCCCCAGATTCAGATGGAAGACATCAAACAGTTATACTTGTTAATGTGGTTCAAGAAAACCGACTAGAAACACCGTTTTAAGGCCATGACGTAAACTCATTAATAAAAACGTCAAATTGTGAAAACTTGGTCCTTTATTTCTCTGAGAAAGTTAAGAAAATTGCAGTATTTGCTATGCTTTTTTTGCTTTTCAGTGACCAAACAATCGCTTGAAAATGGTTTTGGCTTCCCTCAATGATCATAAATACACACGTTACCCGCTCGCCTTAAAATTTAACGTCACTTTAGCACGGCCGCTGCGTCTGGTAATTCTGTATTTTTTTAATGCAAACTCTTGTCAGATGATCGGCACTCGTATCTTCATGACAGCAAATGAAACTTTAGATACGATATGAATGGGCTCACCCATACATTATTGTGCATAGTATAGCATTGCAATTTCGCACGTATAATTCTCAAGTAACTCTAACTTTAGTAATTCTAAAGATTGATCTGACCTTATTGTTGAAAAATCTTATACAACTGAAACGACCGATTTAAATTTTTGTTCAGTATTCATCTCTCTATCACGCGCCTATTAATATAAAACAGCCATAACAATGGTATGAGCTCTATTGACCATTTCTGACTTTGCAACAATAACAGGCCTTCCCGCACAGGTGTTGTCATCAAGGATCTGCCTGCCTTACCCACCTCACTGTAGCATATGAAGTTTATCATTCCCTAGTAGTGTTGATATCCTATTAGTATAGATATCCATCCTTAGGTGCTATACCTTTCTTGTGCAAATATTTAATCACCTCTTTTTCATCATTTTGTCTTTTTTTCAAAAGTCACTTGCCTTGTTTACTTTCGAGTGCAACCTCACCGTTATAAACTGACCAAATGATACCGGTTCACAGACTAAATAGTCAGGAAATAGTAGGGGTAAACTATCCCTGCTTTACTCTTTCAATAAACACATATAAATTACATAGAAATTGTATTTTGTGTCGTTAGGGCTTTTACTTCGACAAACAAGAATAAACAAACATTTTTAAAAAAAACTAGTATCACAGCATGCACATAATAAAACAGTAACTAATTAATGAGTTTATTATAGTAATATAAGAAACAAAGCACAATGCACAAAAAATAAAGCAACATAAAGAAAGCAATTACGATATACGGAGGTAAAATGTATAAACCAAATTGAAAGGGAGTTTGATGAACCGTAAAGCCCACTGCTGACGAGAACTATTGGGCACTGCACTATAGCAGAAAGAAAAAAGAAAATTTTGAATTGATGAAATTCAGAAATTTAACATTTGAATCGCAAGAATCACAGCCTTTGCAACAAAGCGAAAACGCGGAAAAAGAAGGAGTCGAAATGCCAAAACTTGTAAGCAAAGGGGGTTAGGGAGTTTAAATGAACTGCAAAAGCAAAGCACACACAAAGCCTGGACATCCGCAAATGTCACCATCCCATGCATGGAACAGTCTCTTGAACGGAGGGAAGGATTCTGCCAGCCTCAGATCATTTTGGAGACAGCTACAGACTCGGTCGGCTTCAGTGCAGAATGACCTTAGTATAAGTCGTAAACCTTGATAAAAGGCTCACATGCTAATAAGTTATTTGTGTCCAAAACGATCGTTTCCTACAGTTTCATTCCTGTCCGTACGTGTTTTGTTTCTTATAAAGAATTTAATTAGTAAACCATCTTAAGAACTTCACCAATTAGTTGGGCCAAGTCACAAAGAAACCAGTCTTAGAATTGTGCAACCGTTGGTTCATAAAACAAAGAAATTTCTTGTCAGGTCCACTATTGTATGATCAAATATTATCATATTTCCATGAGCAAACAGAGTAGATCCTGATCAGGCAGATACAAGAGCTGCCTGATCAGGGTCTGCTCTATCTGCAAAAGCGTTTAAAGGCGTCCTCTATGAGGTAAGGGTTAAAGTAGCTATATCGTTTTAGCATCTGCAGATGTATTCTGCATGTACTTGTTTTATTCTTGACAATGTAGATGTTGTGTGTGAGGTAAATACAAAATGATACTGTCGCAAGAATAGTAAGTAAGTATGATCAGGAATACCACAATCACAAATTGCAGACAACCCCGTGGCACCGCGAGGAAGAGCCGCTCAACCATTACGAGACTCCAGGAAGACAAATTAAGCAAAGCAATCAGCTCCCTCTTCCCCATCAAGATGATTGCAATACTAGAATGGACATAACGTAACGTACAACATAACATAGAACAATTACAGACTCCCACAATGGGAGTAACAATAAACAAAAAGTCAACAACAACAGAACCACCGCCTTAGAACGGACAGCAGCCTAAGCCACCGGGGGGCTTAAATGCATTTTACTGGTACCAAATCTTCGTCCTAGATTCTGCTTTCGTCGAAAATTGCGACCATGTAACATTGCATTTATAATTCGATGACTAGACGGAAGCTCGATGGATTCCATTCGATTTTACGTATTGAGCTTGATATTGATTTGTGCCTTTGGTGTTTGCATATAGCAAAATGGCTTTTCTTAACACATGACCAATATTATATGTAAGCCAGCTCATAATGAAGGTGCTGATTAGGTTCTTCTCAGCTTCTTTTATTTGCTTAAGAAAATAGCTGGTTTTCTAGACGTTTCGTAATGTTAACGTATTGCTAGGCTAATTAATTTCGACATAAAACCAACATTGAATTAATTATTTTTCTAGTGGTTTGCCTTCGTGAATTTGAACAGTTCTCTACTCTATCTACAATGCAGTCGTTCTAAAATGAGTAGACGATACATATGTGTATTAAAGATTGCATGATACAAAATATCTGACACTTTGGTCGGAGACTGGGGTTGAAGTTCAACAGGTCAATCGTTCTATGTTGTGGTGTACGTTACTTTATGTCCATTCTAGTTTGATGGGTAAGAGAGAGCTAGTTGCTTTGCTTGGTTTGTCTTCCTGGTTTCACGTGATTGATGTTTGACTCTTCCTCGCGGTGCCATTGGTTTGTCTGCAGTTTGTGATTGTGGTATTTCCTGATCATACTGACTTACTATTTTTGCGTGTGTCAATTAGACATACGTACCTAACTCTGTGTATGCTATTAAGATAAAATTTCCGTTTAAGAAAGAAGGCTTGTCAGGTTTTGAAAGTGAAATTTCATCTCACCATAAGTCTAATGAAATGTTTATTGAAGGTATATTGCACATGTGATAAATATGTTAAACATAAGAATATGTTAAAAATTTTGTATCAGTAATTATTTTACATATAGGGAGTCATGGGGCGATGCTCTTAGAATATCGTCACACTGAACTTGCTTTATCTTTTGGTTATCTCCAATGGACAAATTTTAAAGGCAACACCTTGTGATCTTAACAGCTTTCATATCCTTTGAGATAGTTTTATAATACTTGGTATGGCTATAAGCCAGAGGAAGGAAAAACTTTAACATTAGCCCATAGCCCTTATTATTTATGCTAGTTTCATTAACGGTTGTACTAGTTCAAAATATGTTGCATCAAAGAAAGTCCCCTCAAATTTAACGATAAAGTGCTGTCAATCGCTTGCACAGGCGCATAACAAGTAACATGTAGTTCATCTATCAGTTGATAATTCGTCTATCAGTTGATAGGCATAAATATTTAAAGTGCGCAGTGGAAGTGTCTCTCGCGCTGTATCATTTCGCATATTTTGTAACGTTATGTAATGACGTACAGTAAAACCTGTCTTACACGGCCACTTAAAATAGACAAAAAAGGTCTTAGCGGGAAATGATAGCTTAATGAAGCATTCTGCAATTCTTTTGACCTGCATTAAGCAATAATCGGTCTTGAAAACCAATTTATGTCTTCTTTTTGAGTGGCTGCTTAAGACAGGTTTCACTGTATATAACAACATTGCATACATACTTTTTGATTAAATCTTAACTTTTTCACGTCATAAATGCGATTTCAAAGTAATTGTACGAGGAGGGTATCCAGAAATACGTGGACAAATCGAATATCTTTTTTCGTGCATTGTCGTATTTTTATGAAAACTTCACATCTTAAACATTCCTAACTTGAGCACCTACAAGTAATAGATCAAATAGATTTGGATGTTCATTTAAAAGTTACAGTTACCATAGCAACGTACATATACGGGAAGTGCCGCACCGCAAGTTTTCAAACAATGATTTTGGTTTTCATAATAATTAGATGCATGGATTTCCGCGGGAAATGCTTTATAACTGACATGACATCGTTAGCGGTTGCAAACGTCATTTTCATTATGCATTACGCGCACCCATTCTAAAAAACAGAGAGTTTTGAGTTTGTAAACTCGATTCAACGTGAAAATGTCCTCAGAAGAAAAGTTAAAACAACGGGCAATTATTCAATTCTGCGTGGGGCCTGGGCATATACACCCGTTCAAACAATCAAAATGTTGAATAGATCGCCGAAAAGGCCATCCGTTGCTCGGTCTTTGGTATACAAATGGCATAAGCGGTACATTGAAGGATGGGAAACGTTAATGGGCCATGACAGATGCGGCCGCCCTGTGTTAAAATTTAAAACAAGTGACGTTAAGTTGGTGAAGGATCGTCGGGATGTGGACCTGCGCGTAACTATGCATGGACTTTGCAGTGAATTAGACATGGATTACGGGACAGTACACTCATACTGAAAGATGAATTAAACACGAGTAGAGTGAAGGCCACTTGGGTTCCGCTGTTACTGAAAAATCATGAGATGGAGAGACGAGTCATGGATTCAAAGACATTTATGAGGGTCTGGATGGGGTATAATGATTAGTGAATAATGGCCCTTTTTTATAATGAATAGTGAATAATGAGCAAATAAAATGAATAGTGAATAATGAGGGACTAAAAATGAATAATCCTATTTTATAAAGAATTGAAGAAAAAATTAATGAATAGTGAATACTCAGATTTCTTTGCCACCTTTCTTACTTTTAATGAATAATTGGTCTTATTTTAATGAATAACCCAAAATTTTAATGAGATGAATAATGGGCTAAATTTTTAATGAATAGTGAATGCCAGACCCCCCATCCAGACCCTCATTTATAAGACGGTTTGAAAAGGAAGGAGACGCTTTTCTGAATCGGATAATCACAACTGATGAGACATGGCTCTTGTTTTATGATCCCGAAACAAAGCAGCAGTCAATTCAGTGGAAGTCGGGTGATTCGCCCCCTCCAAAGAAGGCAAGAATGTCCAGGTCCATGGAAAAACATATGTTCATAGTGTTCTTTGACATAAAAGGAGTAATACTGAGTCATGCCGTATCAAAAGGACAGTCAGTCAATTCCATTGTATTAGTTAAAGATTCTTCGCCATTATCTCATGAGAGCATTAGCTAGGAAGCGACCTGACGGATATGACGGAGGGTTCATTTTGCATCAGGACCATGCATCTCAGAAAGTGAAGACTACTATAAAAAATCAACTAGAAGTGATATTCTTACTCATCCACCATATTCACCAGATCTCGGGCCCTGTGATTTCGCGCTATTCCCTAAATTTAAAGACGAGTTGAAAGGCAATCAATTTAATGACTTGTATGAACTTAGATCGGAATCAACCTGAATCCTGTATTATTATCCAGTGGAGCGGTTCGATCAAGTATATCGTCAGTGGATCGAGATAAGTCGCAAGCACATAGCGTCGCAAGGTGCGTACTTTGAGAAAACTGACGTGGCGATGTCATTTGAAATTTTGACGTGCGGCACATCGTTGTACATGGCAACAGTCGATTGCCTGTAAAGTACTCATATGTTGATATTTTTCAATGAAATTTTGAATACCGTTCAAAGTGATATCAAAAGATATACTTGTAACCAACCATTTCTGTTAATTCCTTTACGTTTGTCCACGAACTTCTGGATAGCCCCTCGTATATCATATGATAAATGAAATCTAACATTTGTGTTCATGTATAATTATACCCGCTTGTTCTTTAGAAAAAAGGGTATATCAATTTCGGGTCAAAGTCGGCCCGTCGTCCGTCTGTGTGTTCGTCTGTCCGTCTGTGCGTCCGTCCGTCCGTCACGTTTCTTTTAAATGTATCTCCTCCTAAACCGTTAGAGGTAGCAACTTCAAACTTTGTTGTTGAATAGGTCACATGATGTAGAGGGTACTGGACAACATTTCGTGTGACCTTGACCCAAAGGTCAAAGGTCAAATATTGAATTTTCTTGTAAATGCAACTCCTCCTAAACCTTTGACATAGCAACTTCAAAATTTGCTGGTGCATAGGTCACATGATGTAGAGGGTACTAGGCAACATTTCGTTGGACCTTGACCCCAGGGTCAAGGTCAAAGACCAAATAATGCATTCTCTTGTAAATGTATCTCCTCTTAAACGGTAAGATGTAGCAACTTCAAACTTTGTAGCTAGATATGTCACATGATGTAGAGGGTATTGGGCATAATTTCGTGTGACCTTGACCCCTAGGTCAAGGTCAAGGTCAAAGGTCAAATATTGACTTTTCTTGTAAATGCTTCTCCTCATAAAGCTTTTGATGTTGTATTTTCAAACTCTGTAGGTGCATAGGTCACATGATGTAGAGGGCACTGTGCAACATTTCGTGTAACCTTGGCCCGAAGGTCAAGGTCAAATAATTTATTTTCTTGTAAATGCATCTTCTCCTTAACCTTGGGATGTAGCATTTTCAAGCTTTGCTGGTGCATAGGTCACATGATGTCGAGGCTACTGGGCAACATTTTGTTTGACCTTGACCCCAAGGTCAATGTCAAATAATGTATTTTCTTGTAAATGCATCTTCTCCTTAACCACGGTATGTAGCAACATCAAACATTGCTGGTGCATAGGTCACATGAAGTCGAGGGTACGTGGCAACATTTTGTGTGACCTTCACCCCCTTGGCCTTGGGGTCAAGGTTAAATATGTATTTTCTTGGTAATGCATCTCCTTAACTATTGGCCGTTGCAACTTCAAACTTTGAAGGTACATAGTCTACATGATGTAGAGGACAGTGCTTCATGTGACCTTGACCTTGGTTGGACAAATTAAATATTTCTTGTTAATGCATTTCCTCCTAAACCGTTGGACATAGCAGCTTCAAACTTTGCAGATGCATAAGTCATCTGATGTAGAGGATACTGGGCAACGTATCGTGTTTGTCCTTGGTCTAAGGTCAAGGTCAAAAGTGAAATAATGTACTTTCTTGTAAATGCATCTCCTCCTAAACGGTTGGACGTAGCAACTTCAAACTTTGTAGATGCTTTGGTTAGCTCCAAAGCGGGTATTTGCGATGGTGGATTATCGACTGAAGTCTAGTTTTTATTAAAATCGTTGTGAATAAGCGATAGCGATAAAAGAAACTCAGCAAGCCAAGCATTTTATTACTTTTCTTCAACCTGTTTAAAACTTCAACAATGCATGAGAACTCATGTTAGGTTCTCATTGGATTTAAAACATGAACACTAATTTCAATTTTTCGATGTACGTGAGATGCAAACGTGGGATCACTTTTGTATGAGATGCATCAGTGATGCTTTTAATAACTGCAGCCAGTACAGCTAGATTTTAACGAAATTATTGAAATTTCGCTGAACAAAAATAAACATGAAGTTAGTAAAGGTTTTTCAAATCGGTGCTTTATTTCATTACAGGAATTTACAGATTGCATGACGAAATGAACGTTATCAGATCAACATATTTACTCGCACTAAAACTTTCAACCAGAAATAGAATAGCTTGCACTATGTGCTGACATGACAATTATTAGCTCTCCTATGTCAGCGGCTAAAATAGAGAACCCAAAGGTCCAGATGATATACATGCAACTGAGCATGAGATTCAATTGCTCATAAAACAAAATTATTGAAGAAAAAAGTATATCCTTGCTTTAAAAGAATCCAATGCTGTAACCTGCTAACGAATTTAAAACGTCATATTCTAACCTCTGTGGGTAAATGCGGAATCTAGGGCGAAGATTAGGTACCAGTAAAATGCATTTAAGCCCCCTGGAGGTTTAGCGCTTTCCGTTCTAAGGCGGTGGTTCTTTTGTTGTTGATCTGTTGTTTGTTGTGCTTCCCATTGGTTGGGGGTGTTCTGTGTTTGTCTTTGCTTTGTGGTGCATTACTTTGTAGTTGTGCAATCATCTTGAAGAGGAAGAGAGAGCTGGTTGCCTTGCTTTTGTTGTCTTACGGGTGTCTTGTTACTGTAAATGTTCTGGGACTCTTCCTCACGGTGCCGTGTGTTGGTCTGCGGTGTTGAATTGTGGTATTTCTTGATCATACTGACTTTTTGTGATAACTTTTGTATTGAGATGTATCAGTGATGCTTTTGATAACTGCAACTTTAACGAAATTATTGAGAGTTTGTTGAACCTTAACAAACATTAAGTAAGTAAAAGTTTTGAAAACCAATGCTTTATTTCATTACAGATTGCATGGCGAAATGAACGTAATCAGATAAACATATTTACTCGCACTAAAACATTCAGCCAGAAATAGAATTAGGAGATAACTGTATTCAAAAGTTTCTTTTGGGGATGTAAATCATCGGATATACGGTCGGACATTTAGTTTTACGGCGACGCGCGACCAAATGACTTAGAGTGTCCATATGTTTAAACAAATAAGCGTGCTATTTTGGCGGCCATTTTGGTTAACTTTCGTTTAAATAATACCCATTCAAACTTAGACGACTTATTGATCAATTTTGAGAGTATATTAAAATAAATTGGGTTATCAAATGACTTGGGGTGTCCAAACGTACAAACTGACAGACAGCAGCAATGTTGGAGGCCGTACCTAGGCTAGTTTTATTTGAAACAAACTCATATTCAACTTTGGGCGAACTATTGATAACAGTAATGCATATGTATTCGCACTGTATTCTTACTGTATCCGATGCCTTGTATATTCTCTCGAACCTTGGGCCCTATCTGAATTGGTGTTGTCTGGCATGCGCAAGAGGATAAGTATATTAACAGTCTGGTTCAAATTAAGTTGGCCTTTCTTTCCAATATTTGTTTAGTCTGTTCTTAAATTTGTTAATTTTATCTGATGAGATAACATTCTAGGATAGACTATTCCAGTCATCAATTAATCAAAGTGTTTTCTTAAGTCCAGTCAAAATTAATGCTTAAATAGTTTTTGATTATGACCTCTAGTTCTTTGGTTGGATTGAGTTTGGAATAACTTATTTTTATCACATTTGTCTATGTCATTTAAAAGTTTGTATACTTATATCAGGTCGATTCTGGCTCTTCTTTACTGTAGCGACCGTAACCTGAGTTCTCTCAATATATCACTATAGCACTATGTACCATACTGGTTGCTATTCTCTGTACATTCTCAATTGATATGCAGTGTTTCTAAAACAGTGGAGGCGTATTTCAATTGGGGATGAACAATCATTTTGCATAAAATTTAGAAACACTGACTTGTCAACTTGAAGGTAACTAGCTAATTGTTCTTTTGATTATCCATAAAGTCTTGTTAGCTTTTTTAACCATAGCCATGATATGCGGTACAATTATAATTAATTTATCTTTATTTAAAGAGGACAGCACATTTAGCGATCAACGCTAGTCTACCATGCGTCCCTCTAAAACATATATACAGATATACACAAGTTAAACATATGATATAAACATAGAAAATGTTAAGTATAAACGAGCGTATAAAACATTTGACAACATTTGATAATGTTAATACACCTAGGCGTAAAAACTGGTAAATGAGCATTAAAGTTTATGAAAATGATTTAAAACTCCATGGTAAAAGTTAAAATCATTCATTAAACATAATGTGTTTGACTTGCGTCTTAAAATGTAAAAGTTAAAATCATTAATTAAACATAAACTGTTTGACTTGCGTCTTAAAACAACTTAAGGAGGATCCTTTTTGGTAACCTCAGGTAGCTGATTCCACAATCGTGGTGCAGTACATGAGAACGAGCCATCAAACATGGCTGTTTTCGATCTGGGTACCGCTAAATAGCCGTTTGAAGTTGACCTTAGTGCTCGGTTATGCGTTTGTGACATAGGAATAAGTAGTTCAGTTATATATAAAGGCGTGAGATTATTTAGCGCCTTATATGTAAGCACCGTCTTATAATAGCTATGTCTTTTTTCTATGGTTGGCCACCCTAAAGCGTTGAACATATCAGAAGAGGTTGTATCGTAAGGTGCATTTAAAATAATTCGTGCTGCTCGTTTTTGAAGTTTTGTTAGTCTTTCTAAGTTACTTCTTGACGAGGTACCCCAGGTACTTGAGCCATAGTCAATTAACGGTAGAATATACCCTTCATAGAACATTTTTTGGGCTTCAGTTGGGATATATGTGGAAAGTTGCCTCAGAAGTGAAATTTTGGATGAGATATTAGCGCAAAGGTGGTCAATATGATCTGTCCAGCGAAGATTTTCGTCAATGTAGATACCAAGTAATTTCTGTTTTTTAACATCTTTAATTTTATTGCCATCAATGCAAATGTTTAAAGGTAGAGTATTTTTGTTCTGCGTTGAGTGCCTACAATCATACATGTAGTTTTATCATAATTTATTTCCATTTTATTTTGTTTACACCAACGCTTTGTATTATTGCCATCTTGCTGTAACTTGGACTCAATCACGTTTCGTGTATTTCCATGTGTATGGACCGTCGCATCATCTGCGTAGTAGTCACTGTCGCAGTGTTTCAAAAATAAATTCAAGTCATTTAGAAACATTAATACTAATGTAGGCCCCAAGATAGATCCTTGAGGAACGCCCGATTTAATGTGTGCTGGTCTAGTGGTACCAGTATTACTTTCCATTACTTGATGCCAGTCCAGGATGTATCGTTAGTAGTTAGTGTAATGTCAGTTACAAGAGGAAGTATGTACACGCTTAGTACAAATTTTAATTTATTGTCGATGGTAACTCCTAAATCCCTCTGTTCCGTAACTTGGATGATTTTAATAGAGTCTTCATTTTGTCTCACGGAGTAAGTACTGAACTCCTGGTCTTTACCTAAGTGCATGTGGTTACATTTATCATAATTGAATTTTATCTACCAAATTTCTGACCAATTATCTAGCCTACCAAGATCATTCTGAACTACAGTTGCGTCTCTGGCTGTGTTAACGACTGCATACGGTTTAGCATCATCCGCAAACAACTTGATAAAACTGTGTTCAACATCAGTGATATCGTTTATATATATGAGGAGCGTAGTCGGTAGCGAGTCCAAATGCAAAAGCAGGGATCGCAAGTTCGATCCAAGCCTGCTCCCCTAATTTCGACGAGATTGATCATGATATGATTTATAGGTAATTCTCCTCCTTGCTCTGATTCAAGAAGGGTTAATGTCAGCTACAAGAGGAAGTATGTACACGCTTAGTCAAGCTTGCCCAGGAAAAAGTGTGGTTAGATGAACTGACAGTGTTGACATAACCAAAGCTGTTGACTGGGACGTAAAACCTCAAACCAAACGAACAAACAAAACAATCCACAAACAAAGCCATTTTCCATAGATTATAACAATAATCATAGAAACACATTTTTATGGAACAACCATTAAAATTTGACTGCTAAAATACGCTGTGGCGTTGGTTCTTTTGTGCTTCTGTACATTTAAAAATAGTTTATCCCTGATAAATCAGGAAGCAATATATAAAACAAACGGTCCGGCTAAAGGCTTAACCATGTATTTTGTTATCGGCCGTTTTGTAAATATGACTATATCATCGTGTTGGTCCGATCGAAAACGGTACGCAATCTACAAACGCATTGACTTTCTGGAATATCCATCGCATACCGGTATTCTAATGTGGACAAACTGAATTCGATAACAGAACAGAAAACTAATCTTGTTCAGACACCAGATGACGTGATATGACATAATATCATAACCTATTTTAGAATGAACAAGATAAGAGTGTTCGACCAAAGCTTTATTATTGTGAAAAAAGAAAAGCAATTCGATTTCCCGTCTGAGAAATATGATTCATTTACAAGAGCTTCAATTTGCGACATACATATACAGTATATGAAGAAAGCACACACACAGTCTATGGCTCAGTAGACAAATGGACTGTCCCATACATAAAGTTTGATTCAGGATCATTAACTGTTTACATGTTACATGCACTGCTACACAGGACTTTAGTTAAGAGTGTGTAACGAAACTTTCATTTTCTTATTTTTCAACCAAAACATATATACAGAAAGCACACAATCTAAGGCTTAGTTGACAAATGGACTGTCCCATACATAAAGTTTGATTAATGATCATTAATTGTATACATGCTACATGTACTGTTAAACATAACTTTAGTTAAGAGTGTGTAACGAAAATTTAATTTTCTTATTTCTCAACAAAAACATATGTTGTGGGTACTCAAAAGAACCGTCTCAATGAGACGATTCTTTTGAGCACCCAAATCATACGTTAAAACTGATGGGTAAGAAAATATTAACATCTTTACGCTGAAAGCATATACAGAAAGCATAGAGCCTAGGGCATTTAATTTTCTTATTATTCAACCAGGACTGTCTCTAAGAGACGGCACATAGCGTCGCAAGGTGCGTACTTTGAGAAAACTGACGTGGCGATGTCATTTGAAATTTTGACGTGCGGCACATCGTTGTACATGGCAACAGTCGATTGCCTGTAAAGTACTCATATGTTGATATTTTTCAATGAAATTTTGAATACCGTTCAAAGTGATATCAAAAGATATACTTGTAACCAACCATTTCTGTTAATTCCTTTACGTTTGTCCACGAACTTCTGGATAGCCCCTCGTATATCATATGATAAATGAAATCTAACATTTGTGTTCATGTATAATTATACCCGCTTGTTCTTTAGAAAAAAGGGTATATCAATTTCGGGTCAAAGTCGGCCCGTCGTCCGTCTGTGTGTTCGTCTGTCCGTCTGTGCGTCCGTCCGTCCGTCACGTTTCTTTTAAATGTATCTCCTCCTAAACCGTTAGAGGTAGCAACTTCAAACTTTGTTGTTGAATAGGTCACATGATGTAGAGGGTACTGGACAACATTTCGTGTGACCTTGACCCAAAGGTCAAAGGTCAAATATTGAATTTTCTTGTAAATGCAACTCCTCCTAAACCTTTGACATAGCAACTTCAAAATTTGCTGGTGCATAGGTCACATGATGTAGAGGGTACTAGGCAACATTTCGTTGGACCTTGACCCCAGGGTCAAGGTCAAAGACCAAATAATGCATTCTCTTGTAAATGTATCTCCTCTTAAACGGTAAGATGTAGCAACTTCAAACTTTGTAGCTAGATATGTCACATGATGTAGAGGGTATTGGGCATAATTTCGTGTGACCTTGACCCCTAGGTCAAGGTCAAGGTCAAAGGTCAAATATTGACTTTTCTTGTAAATGCTTCTCCTCATAAAGCTTTTGATGTTGTATTTTCAAACTCTGTAGGTGCATAGGTCACATGATGTAGAGGGCACTGTGCAACATTTCGTGTAACCTTGGCCCGAAGGTCAAGGTCAAATAATTTATTTTCTTGTAAATGCATCTTCTCCTTAACCTTGGGATGTAGCATTTTCAAGCTTTGCTGGTGCATAGGTCACATGATGTCGAGGCTACTGGGCAACATTTTGTTTGACCTTGACCCCAAGGTCAATGTCAAATAATGTATTTTCTTGTAAATGCATCTTCTCCTTAACCACGGTATGTAGCAACATCAAACATTGCTGGTGCATAGGTCACATGAAGTCGAGGGTACGTGGCAACATTTTGTGTGACCTTCACCCCCTTGGCCTTGGGGTCAAGGTTAAATATGTATTTTCTTGGTAATGCATCTCCTTAACTATTGGCCGTTGCAACTTCAAACTTTGAAGGTACATAGTCTACATGATGTAGAGGACAGTGCTTCATGTGACCTTGACCTTGGTTGGACAAATTAAATATTTCTTGTTAATGCATTTCCTCCTAAACCGTTGGACATAGCAGCTTCAAACTTTGCAGATGCATAAGTCATCTGATGTAGAGGATACTGGGCAACGTATCGTGTTTGTCCTTGGTCTAAGGTCAAGGTCAAAAGTGAAATAATGTACTTTCTTGTAAATGCATCTCCTCCTAAACGGTTGGACGTAGCAACTTCAAACTTTGTAGATGCTTTGGTTAGCTCCAAAGCGGGTATTTGCGATGGTGGATTATCGACTGAAGTCTAGTTTTTATTAAAATCGTTGTGAATAAGCGATAGCGATAAAAGAAACTCAGCAAGCCAAGCATTTTATTACTTTTCTTCAACCTGTTTAAAACTTCAACAATGCATGAGAACTCATGTTAGGTTCTCATTGGATTTAAAACATGAACACTAATTTCAATTTTTCGATGTACGTGAGATGCAAACGTGGGATCACTTTTGTATGAGATGCATCAGTGATGCTTTTAATAACTGCAGCCAGTACAGCTAGATTTTAACGAAATTATTGAAATTTCGCTGAACAAAAATAAACATGAAGTTAGTAAAGGTTTTTCAAATCGGTGCTTTATTTCATTACAGGAATTTACAGATTGCATGACGAAATGAACGTTATCAGATCAACATATTTACTCGCACTAAAACTTTCAACCAGAAATAGAATAGCTTGCACTATGTGCTGACATGACAATTATTAGCTCTCCTATGTCAGCGGCTAAAATAGAGAACCCAAAGGTCCAGATGATATACATGCAACTGAGCATGAGATTCAATTGCTCATAAAACAAAATTATTGAAGAAAAAAGTATATCCTTGCTTTAAAAGAATCCAATGCTGTAACCTGCTAACGAATTTAAAACGTCATATTCTAACCTCTGTGGGTAAATGCGGAATCTAGGGCGAAGATTAGGTACCAGTAAAATGCATTTAAGCCCCCTGGAGGTTTAGCGCTTTCCGTTCTAAGGCGGTGGTTCTTTTGTTGTTGATCTGTTGTTTGTTGTGCTTCCCATTGGTTGGGGGTGTTCTGTGTTTGTCTTTGCTTTGTGGTGCATTACTTTGTAGTTGTGCAATCATCTTGAAGAGGAAGAGAGAGCTGGTTGCCTTGCTTTTGTTGTCTTACGGGTGTCTTGTTACTGTAAATGTTCTGGGACTCTTCCTCACGGTGCCGTGTGTTGGTCTGCGGTGTTGAATTGTGGTATTTCTTGATCATACTGACTTTTTGTGATAACTTTTGTATTGAGATGTATCAGTGATGCTTTTGATAACTGCAACTTTAACGAAATTATTGAGAGTTTGTTGAACCTTAACAAACATTAAGTAAGTAAAAGTTTTGAAAACCAATGCTTTATTTCATTACAGATTGCATGGCGAAATGAACGTAATCAGATAAACATATTTACTCGCACTAAAACATTCAGCCAGAAATAGAATTAGGAGATAACTGTATTCAAAAGTTTCTTTTGGGGATGTAAATCATCGGATATACGGTCGGACATTTAGTTTTACGGCGACGCGCGACCAAATGACTTAGAGTGTCCATATGTTTAAACAAATAAGCGTGCTATTTTGGCGGCCATTTTGGTTAACTTTCGTTTAAATAATACCCATTCAAACTTAGACGACTTATTGATCAATTTTGAGAGTATATTAAAATAAATTGGGTTATCAAATGACTTGGGGTGTCCAAACGTACAAACTGACAGACAGCAGCAATGTTGGAGGCCGTACCTAGGCTAGTTTTATTTGAAACAAACTCATATTCAACTTTGGGCGAACTATTGATAACAGTAATGCATATGTATTCGCACTGTATTCTTACTGTATCCGATGCCTTGTATATTCTCTCGAACCTTGGGCCCTATCTGAATTGGTGTTGTCTGGCATGCGCAAGAGGATAAGTATATTAACAGTCTGGTTCAAATTAAGTTGGCCTTTCTTTCCAATATTTGTTTAGTCTGTTCTTAAATTTGTTAATTTTATCTGATGAGATAACATTCTAGGATAGACTATTCCAGTCATCAATTAATCAAAGTGTTTTCTTAAGTCCAGTCAAAATTAATGCTTAAATAGTTTTTGATTATGACCTCTAGTTCTTTGGTTGGATTGAGTTTGGAATAACTTATTTTTATCACATTTGTCTATGTCATTTAAAAGTTTGTATACTTATATCAGGTCGATTCTGGCTCTTCTTTACTGTAGCGACCGTAACCTGAGTTCTCTCAATATATCACTATAGCACTATGTACCATACTGGTTGCTATTCTCTGTACATTCTCAATTGATATGCAGTGTTTCTAAAACAGTGGAGGCGTATTTCAATTGGGGATGAACAATCATTTTGCATAAAATTTAGAAACACTGACTTGTCAACTTGAAGGTAACTAGCTAATTGTTCTTTTGATTATCCATAAAGTCTTGTTAGCTTTTTTAACCATAGCCATGATATGCGGTACAATTATAATTAATTTATCTTTATTTAAAGAGGACAGCACATTTAGCGATCAACGCTAGTCTACCATGCGTCCCTCTAAAACATATATACAGATATACACAAGTTAAACATATGATATAAACATAGAAAATGTTAAGTATAAACGAGCGTATAAAACATTTGACAACATTTGATAATGTTAATACACCTAGGCGTAAAAACTGGTAAATGAGCATTAAAGTTTATGAAAATGATTTAAAACTCCATGGTAAAAGTTAAAATCATTCATTAAACATAATGTGTTTGACTTGCGTCTTAAAATGTAAAAGTTAAAATCATTAATTAAACATAAACTGTTTGACTTGCGTCTTAAAACAACTTAAGGAGGATCCTTTTTGGTAACCTCAGGTAGCTGATTCCACAATCGTGGTGCAGTACATGAGAACGAGCCATCAAACATGGCTGTTTTCGATCTGGGTACCGCTAAATAGCCGTTTGAAGTTGACCTTAGTGCTCGGTTATGCGTTTGTGACATAGGAATAAGTAGTTCAGTTATATATAAAGGCGTGAGATTATTTAGCGCCTTATATGTAAGCACCGTCTTATAATAGCTATGTCTTTTTTCTATGGTTGGCCACCCTAAAGCGTTGAACATATCAGAAGAGGTTGTATCGTAAGGTGCATTTAAAATAATTCGTGCTGCTCGTTTTTGAAGTTTTGTTAGTCTTTCTAAGTTACTTCTTGACGAGGTACCCCAGGTACTTGAGCCATAGTCAATTAACGGTAGAATATACCCTTCATAGAACATTTTTTGGGCTTCAGTTGGGATATATGTGGAAAGTTGCCTCAGAAGTGAAATTTTGGATGAGATATTAGCGCAAAGGTGGTCAATATGATCTGTCCAGCGAAGATTTTCGTCAATGTAGATACCAAGTAATTTCTGTTTTTTAACATCTTTAATTTTATTGCCATCAATGCAAATGTTTAAAGGTAGAGTATTTTTGTTCTGCGTTGAGTGCCTACAATCATACATGTAGTTTTATCATAATTTATTTCCATTTTATTTTGTTTACACCAACGCTTTGTATTATTGCCATCTTGCTGTAACTTGGACTCAATCACGTTTCGTGTATTTCCATGTGTATGGACCGTCGCATCATCTGCGTAGTAGTCACTGTCGCAGTGTTTCAAAAATAAATTCAAGTCATTTAGAAACATTAATACTAATGTAGGCCCCAAGATAGATCCTTGAGGAACGCCCGATTTAATGTGTGCTGGTCTAGTGGTACCAGTATTACTTTCCATTACTTGATGCCAGTCCAGGATGTATCGTTAGTAGTTAGTGTAATGTCAGTTACAAGAGGAAGTATGTACACGCTTAGTACAAATTTTAATTTATTGTCGATGGTAACTCCTAAATCCCTCTGTTCCGTAACTTGGATGATTTTAATAGAGTCTTCATTTTGTCTCACGGAGTAAGTACTGAACTCCTGGTCTTTACCTAAGTGCATGTGGTTACATTTATCATAATTGAATTTTATCTACCAAATTTCTGACCAATTATCTAGCCTACCAAGATCATTCTGAACTACAGTTGCGTCTCTGGCTGTGTTAACGACTGCATACGGTTTAGCATCATCCGCAAACAACTTGATAAAACTGTGTTCAACATCAGTGATATCGTTTATATATATGAGGAGCGTAGTCGGTAGCGAGTCCAAATGCAAAAGCAGGGATCGCAAGTTCGATCCAAGCCTGCTCCCCTAATTTCGACGAGATTGATCATGATATGATTTATAGGTAATTCTCCTCCTTGCTCTGATTCAAGAAGGGTTAATGTCAGCTACAAGAGGAAGTATGTACACGCTTAGTCAAGCTTGCCCAGGAAAAAGTGTGGTTAGATGAACTGACAGTGTTGACATAACCAAAGCTGTTGACTGGGACGTAAAACCTCAAACCAAACGAACAAACAAAACAATCCACAAACAAAGCCATTTTCCATAGATTATAACAATAATCATAGAAACACATTTTTATGGAACAACCATTAAAATTTGACTGCTAAAATACGCTGTGGCGTTGGTTCTTTTGTGCTTCTGTACATTTAAAAATAGTTTATCCCTGATAAATCAGGAAGCAATATATAAAACAAACGGTCCGGCTAAAGGCTTAACCATGTATTTTGTTATCGGCCGTTTTGTAAATATGACTATATCATCGTGTTGGTCCGATCGAAAACGGTACGCAATCTACAAACGCATTGACTTTCTGGAATATCCATCGCATACCGGTATTCTAATGTGGACAAACTGAATTCGATAACAGAACAGAAAACTAATCTTGTTCAGACACCAGATGACGTGATATGACATAATATCATAACCTATTTTAGAATGAACAAGATAAGAGTGTTCGACCAAAGCTTTATTATTGTGAAAAAAGAAAAGCAATTCGATTTCCCGTCTGAGAAATATGATTCATTTACAAGAGCTTCAATTTGCGACATACATATACAGTATATGAAGAAAGCACACACACAGTCTATGGCTCAGTAGACAAATGGACTGTCCCATACATAAAGTTTGATTCAGGATCATTAACTGTTTACATGTTACATGCACTGCTACACAGGACTTTAGTTAAGAGTGTGTAACGAAACTTTCATTTTCTTATTTTTCAACCAAAACATATATACAGAAAGCACACAATCTAAGGCTTAGTTGACAAATGGACTGTCCCATACATAAAGTTTGATTAATGATCATTAATTGTATACATGCTACATGTACTGTTAAACATAACTTTAGTTAAGAGTGTGTAACGAAAATTTAATTTTCTTATTTCTCAACAAAAACATATGTTGTGGGTACTCAAAAGAACCGTCTCAATGAGACGATTCTTTTGAGCACCCAAATCATACGTTAAAACTGATGGGTAAGAAAATATTAACATCTTTACGCTGAAAGCATATACAGAAAGCATAGAGCCTAGGGCATTTAATTTTCTTATTATTCAACCAGGACTGTCTCTAAGAGACGGTTCTTTTGAACACCCAAAACATATGTTAAAACTAATGGGTACGAAAATATTAACATCTTTACGCTGAACATTTTTGTTTATCTAAAATAGTAAGTGAGTATGATCAGGAAATACCTGAATCACAAACCGCAGACAACCCTGTGGCACCGCGACAACCTTTGCATGTACATGTATGGTTATATGGTATTTCTTTCTCTTTAAGATCGATGACATATATGTCTTGGCAAATACTGCAAACCCTGGTGAAATGCCGCAGAACAAATGCCGCGTTCTGAGGCAGTTAATCTGCGTTATCTTCACTGTTTGCAAAAGTGCCAGTTTAGGGGGATCCAATCAACAAAGGGTTCATTAAATTTGCAGTTACTGATCTGGTACATTGTATGTGGAAACGTTTTGTTTTGTTTTGTTCTTTGCTGTTGTTGTTTTCTTTGTTAATGGCTATGTGGTCTCCGGGGCACACTTCACACTAGAGGACAATATTGATTGTAATACTTGTCCCCTTCTTGGAGTACCAAGGGTAGGGCCCCAGTCGTTTATCGTGGGTGGCTTTCTCTGTAACTCTAAGAAGATGGTCTGGAGAATGAGAGCTTGCAGAATATAGTGGACGTTTGAAATTCTGTATGACTCAACACGTCTCTTCGGCCTCTTTGACGGGTTAGACAGAGGGGAGGATCGGCTCGGTGTTTCCTATCAGCTTTGGCATGCTAAGCCCCAGGAAGCTGAAAATGTAGAAAAAATATGCTTCTTATAATCTTCGTTCTATAGTATCGTTATGATGCCAACCATGTTTCAATAACCTTATACTCCCTCTTTTATAAAATATTCCTGGAAAGCAGTGACAAAACCGGTCAATCGTGCAGTTTGTATTTGTGCAACTATATCTTCTATGTATCTCTAGCACTGGAGGTTGGAAATCCACTTTATTAAAGTGTTCCCTTGTTGGGCTCACAGAGGGTGGGGAGCATGGAGGATGAATCTTTTAACTAAACGTCAGTAACTTCAGACACTGATTCGTACTCAGCTTCTCAACCAACTAAATCAAGTTCGTAAGGCCTTATATACCTACGTTTCTATTAATACTTTCTGACCAGGAAGAGACAATTTCTTCCTTTTCTCCGTTCTTTGTGCATAAAACAATCATGAGTTTGACAGGAGAACCAAAATAGCATTAAACACTAAGATCTGGTGATTCATTAATTCAATGTGCAAAAGAATCACACGAGAATACTCTTCTACAAATGAAGACTTTTTGTGGACTCAAATGCTCTGTAATACCCCATTCGTCACTGATGAACTCATCAAATAGTATTGTTCGCTCTCCTGCCTTGAGCAAAGTGACAAACGAGCATATCCTTGAGGTCATGGCGGAACAGTGAGTAACAGATGTTTGCAGAATAACTGTACGTTGTGATGGTATAATGAAACCAACCAACACATTTGTTTTAACTTTCAACACACCAATCTTACCAACAGTTGTAAAATTAGGCTTATAGTGTTGATTTTTTTTCAAATTGTGGTCTTTCAGGAATATTGGATTCTGACATAAAGCAGAATACCACTTAAGACGGTGCTGGGGGCGTGAGAATTGTTGCACTTTCCATTAGATCTCACGGACAGACTTAATAAACCCGAATCTGCTGTTTTTATATTGTAGATTCTTTCTATTTCTGAAGGATCCGTTTTTCCAGATTATTTATTCCAAGTTAAAGTAGATGTCTATATACCAAATCCTCTTCGATGTTATGATTGTCACCACGAAAACAAGTATATTTGACATCATAAGCTGCAACTGTGATCAACCTGAACATTACTCATCTGACCAGTATGATAAACCTGCCAAATGTGTCAACTGCTGGGGTCACACCCCTGCAAACTCTAAACAATACCCACAAAAAGAGAGGCAACTATTTAAAATTAAATGTGAACAGAACATCTTATTCATTGAAGCACGAAAAGTGTATGAATACTTTAACGGAGCAAAGACTTGTGCAAATGCAGTAAAACCTGACACTTGCAATAAAGCAACACAAAGCTGAGGACAAAAGTATAAAAACAGAGGACAGTATCACACAATATACGAAGCAAACAACATCAGAAAAAAGTATAAAAAAAACTACTGGAAAAGAAAAATAAGCAAAAAGTACTTCATTTCCTCTTCCAACGATAGCTCATAGGCCGACAACCATGGAAATGATGAAGGATAATAAGGAGAAGAAGAAAAATAGAAGAAAAACAAAAGCAAAACAGGAGCAATAAGATGAAAAGCGACAGCAATACCTTAACAAACCAGCACAGAAACAAATAAAAGAAAAACAGAAGGCAAGGAAAACATCATAACAATCCATTTTCTGTGAAGATTTTGAGGTAGGTAGTTAACATGAAGAAAGATTATGTGATTTTATGTGGGTTTTTTACAGACTCTTCCTCAAGTGATCATCCCCCAAAGGCACACTGCCACGATTACCAATTACTTAAATAATGGAGGGTTTCAATCTAACCATTCCTTTAGTATCCATTTTGATATCATCTTCAAGTATGGATTTCAAAACATAAAACTCTACAATGGAATTGCCAAGGCTTGAAAATCTGTATTTTATTTTCAAGAAACATTTCTTAAACCAGGCAATAACGTCTCGTTAATAGGATTAATATATAAAACAATGTTCATGCTGATTGTCTGAGGCCTTCTGGTGGTGCCTCAATATTTGTAAAATCATCTTTCCTACAAAGAAAGATTGATTGACAATCAGAACTACAAGCAACTGCTGTGTCTGTCACTCTAGACAGAAAAAACAATATGTTCTGTATATATCCCTCCATCATTTTCTCCTAATTCCCAACACTTGGACAATTTACTGCAACAGCTTCTTTCTCCATATATCATACTAGGTGACTTGGATAGCAGAATGGTCATGTAAAGAGCAAGACAAGGCTGTTACTAAAATAATCAATTTACGACACACATTTCTTTGTTAATGCAATGCGGAGCATGTTGGGCTCAGTGATAGACTTGAGAACGAAGGGAAGACTGGTACTTGACTTATAAGAGGCACTGTATTTTGTTCTTGAGCAAGACATGGTATCTTCTGCTTCAACAAGAAATCGTCCTGTTATGACTGAAAAATGTTGACTGGAATATAAAATATCAACATAAACAATACAAAACAAAATTGTCAATGCTATGTTCTATGTGGTTCGAATAGCATTCTAAAATAGGCGTGAGTTCAAAAACTTAAGTACATTTCTGTTCACATAATTGCGTCGTTGATAAATTGCTAGATAACTGTGTCATAACATAATTTATTAAGGAGTTCCACTAAGATGCAGGAATTTGGGTTCTAGAGTAGTTGGAAACGCGGCATATTACCAAACAAAGAAAGCCAGCTTTAGTTTTAGTGTAGCTGTAACGACGGTTAGGTGATATGTAATCTGTTTTCTTTTCTTCTTTTTTTTTGTCTAACTCTCTAACATAATGTTCTAACTGGAGTGTGTCAGTTGCAATAGATTGATATAAAATCATGGTCACTACTTTTAGCATTCATAACGTTTTATTTGTAAGAGTATTCTTTCAATTGAGTCCAATGCTGTTCGAAATTCTGAAATAACCACTTCAGTAGCGAGTTAGGCTGATATGTTGACATCTGTCGACTTCTTATACATATGGGATAGTGAACTCGGACTCTGGTCGGGACATATTCTTCTGTTGAGATTGTATCTCTATATCGCTGATTTAAGTTGGTCTCTAATTCTCAGATATTGGTGAACGTTTAGAAACCGCCTATAAGAAGCCCGTCCAGAAACAGTGTGATAGAATAACTGACTGACAATCAAATGCTTTCTGACCAGAAAAATGGACAAATAAATGAAATGAAGCGAAACAAAACAAAATCGAACCCCAGACACTGAGTACTAAATTATATGCCTCCTTATCTACTCCGCTATATATCAGATACTTATCGCTCATCGTTGATAAATTATAATGTTTGTAATGTGCCTCTAAAATATACCTACAACAATATATTGGCTCAGTATAACGGTAAAAGACTGCCAGAATTAGTGAATTTCACATATCAACATAGAGTATCTTGAGGTAAGAGTTAGATGCTTTATTGTCATATGACGTCGCGTCTGAGGGTGAAATAACGCCATGCATTACAATCGATAAACAACTAATGGTTTACAGATTTTCAGGAAACTTTGTGAAATGACACATTTAACGTCACGCATAAGGGAAATCCCTTACGTTTTCACGCCAAAAATTTGATTTCAAAATAATTTTAATGTCATATGATAAATAGAATCTCACATTCGTGCTCCTGTATTTTTGAATGTATCAAACTCGTAGTGTCCTTGGATGATTTTGTTTTAAACAAAATTCTTCTTTTTTTAAAAAAAAAAGTCAGTAAACGACAACAAACGCATGAAAAATTATTCAGCATGCAAAGAGATCAAGAACGGAAATACTGTTCAGACATTGACCGCTAGATTGGGCTCTGTCGCTGTTGTGTTGGTATTTTCTTCTTATATGTTTGATACGTAAGTGTCTGTTTTATTTAAGCTCACTTGTTAACCTTGGCACAGTATTACACCCAGGAGAACTTAAGCCTGTAAAAATACTTAGAGCTGTTGAAGGTTCGTGTCTCTTCAACTGAAGCAAACATGCAAACAAAAGAAAGATAGGATCTGGGGCCAGGCTGACCAATACATGCGCAAGTTTGTCTGCCTCTTTGTTTATTGCACACATTACACGTATAAGCAGATTTTCGCCTGACGTAGCTCTATTATGACTTCTTTCATACATAATGGATTACAAATGGATTTTAGAAGGAAACATTGTTACTCGTCTACGACAATATATGGTCTATCTGGCTGTAACGAGTATCCGATTAATGACACATCCATTATCTGAGGTTACATTGACAGAACATAATATTCGACATGTTAGAGATAAGGTAGCAAACCACCATCAAACGGAGACCCCAGCAGGTCCGGAGTGCGCACTAAGATAGATTCTGATTGCGACCAGTTTCAAATACAAAAGCCAATTCTCTTCAATCTAAATCAAGATGAGAGATGTTTTTTGTGGATTCTTGAGGAAAAAAAAACAATAAAATTGATGTTACATAGGAAAGCCAATAGCATAGAAATCTTCTCGCACCCAACTTTTTTCGAAAACAATTTTTATGACAAAATGTACCAAGTCTGATCCCCTGCTCGACAGTGTGCATGAGCAAGCTACTCAAATCTTGCTAAATCATGATCATGTGCAACATTTACAACTCAATACCTGCCCCCAGGCTCCATTCTTCGATAACCAGCTTCGAGTTTGTGTATATGAAAATGAAAGTAGAATTCTGATGCATTTCCAGACCATTCGTATTCTGGCGGGATAGCCGCATTTAGTATTTTCAGTTGCCAAAATGCTTTTTATTGATGATCAAACATCCTCAGGCACACAGAAACAGCACTCTACAGTATAAAATACAGCAAAGTGTATATAGAGCCAATAATTGAAGGGTACCCCTTTATATTATCAAATTTGCAGCTGATTGGGTCAGTGGTTTGCTACCTAAGAATGCTCAAAGCTGCTTACATTGTAAAAATCGCATTGACTATGATTCAGTCTAGACGATAAACACGGTAAACATGTACGAAAAGCTTTCGGACGTGACTGCTAATGAAATATTTGTGAACGATTTGTATACAGGGCAATACCCAGATGTCACTACGGATCTGTAACAGAAATTCATTTTGAGGGAGAGTACCTATAAAATCTACAGAAGATTCTTACAACCAGGCAACTAGCAGGTTAGCAAAGAGGTAGATTATGAATTCAAATTAGGAGATATAGCTGTCATACAAATATAAACAATTTGCCATAGAGTAACAGGTATTTTAATACTGATTGACAGTTTGGGATGTTAAAAAGACGCAAAGACAATATACATGATACTTTGGGAGTGTACATTTTACAATAGTAGCTTCTTATTTTCAGTAACATATGTTGTATTTACAGATTGGAATTGCCTCATAGAGGCAATTTCAATGTGTAAATACAACATATGTCTTTTCAATAAATGAGTTTTTCACCGAAAGCTTTTTTAAGAACAGATTCTCAACCACTTTCATTGTTCCAGTCAAATGAGCATATAGGCATGTACAAGTTTTCATGAAGTTTTTAATGCATCTGGGTGACAATAATAGTCTATTTTATGCTTCTGACAGCATATCTTGATATGTTTCATTGGTGTGTATTGCTAATTTGGTAGTTGCGTGGTTGTAACAGCGAACGGGTTTCTCCCAAGGACTTGGTTGTCGAAAGTTTTTTATCCGCAACGTGTTGCCTGCAATAAACATCAGACTGGTGATTTATGATAGCAAACAATTATGAAAAAAACAGATCCTTTTGAAATAGAGAGAACCGACAAAATTGGAAACACCAGGCTTTGTTCCACTGAGTATTTTCTAATTGATGGTATAACCAACTAATCTTACGCAGTAGTCAGACTTTTTTTTTAGAGAGTATTCAATACGCAGACACCTGGTACGCAGTATTCAACAACTATGGCAAATCGTACGTGTGTGAGGCGACTAAATGGGAAAAGCGCTTAAGTAGGAAAATATCGGCTAAGAGGAGAGTGAAACGTACGCTTATCTTGGAAACCAACTTTTTACGCTTAAGTGGGAAACAAAAGAAATCATCTTTAAGACATAGTTCAGCATGACCGTAATCTATATATAATACAACATTTAACTATATCGATGTCAAATCGCACAGTCATATCAGCATCTTTGCATAAATTTAACACATCCTAGTTATTATAATTGAGCCGCGGCATGAGAAAACGTCTTTATGCATATATGCCAAAGCAAAGGTGCAGATCAGTCAACTGCACGATTATTGTGCACCTAAGTCAGTTTTTTCGAGCTGAACATTTTTTGTACTTCAACAACAGCAGAATCTAGGGCGAAGATTTGGTACCAGTAAAATGCATTTAAGCCCCCCGGTGGCTTAGGCTGCTGTCCGTTCTAAGGCGGTGGTTCTGTTGTTGTTGACTTTCTGTTTATTGTTACTCCCATTGTGGGAGTCTGTAATTGTTCTATGTTTTGTTGTACGTTACTTTATGTCAATTTTAGTATTGCAATCATCTTGATGGGGAAGAGAGAGCTGATTGCTTTGCTTAATTTGTCTTCCTGGTGTCTCGTGATGGTTGAGCGGCTCTTCCTCACGGTGCCACGGGGTTGTCTGCAGTTTGTGATTGTGGTATTTCCTGATCATACTCATTTACTATTTATAAAAATTACTCGTACAAAGCATTCTCTAAATATAACAATCAACCCCGTACTAGCTGGTTCATTCAACCCCGACCCCTGCGGGAATCATATTTTGATAGAAAGTACCTCATGTAACAAAAATATAAAGGCGCTAAAATTTGCAGTGAATGCCGTCGATCGAAATACAACAGGAATGCAATTTCTTACACGTTTCGTTTACCAATTGTTATTGAAATATGCATTTATCCGAAAAATAGTTACCTACCAAGCTTAAGAAGATTGATATTTTTTTCATATAGCTATGCGCTGTGTAGCAGCCTTCCGAAACTTTCGGAACAGTTCAATTATAAATGCGCGCCTCAGGTACGATGATCAACGACTTCATAATCAACGAGTTATGGAAATTATCGCCCCTGGTTAATTCAACCCGTGATTCATTCAACCCCCACCCTCTGCTGAAATCTTTACACGTTTTGTTAGGTTTATCTCCTGTATGAAACCGTAATTCAGAGGGAAGAAACAAGAAAGGGCTTACCTAGAGTTCTATAGTCGCGAATGATGAAGAAATTAAAGATATAAATGGCATAGAGTAAGTGTCTGAGTATCATTTGGTCTTCTGAGATGAATTGATTTGCTTGAACTATTTCAGCAACAGAGCTTTATAAGCGCTAATTTCATGTCACTTTACAATTTGACCTCGACGCTTTTTTGTAAAAGGTGTGCGCCAGCAGTACCTGCCATACCTTTCGACCAATATAAAGCGAAACCTGTATCAAATTTCTTCTGCTCACCCACAGGTAGTCCATATAATACTCTACTGTCATATTCTGAAACAATGGCATGCCGTTAGCACTCTATTGTCGTCTGTTGGACAACTAGCAGTTTTTGTAGCACTTTGTTTTCATATACTGTCTCACTGGTTGTCCTTATTGTACTCTACTATCATATAATGACACACTGGCGGTCCTTATAGCTCTCTACCGTCATCTACCGGCTTATTTGTAGTTCCAAAAGCACACTGCTATCATTTTCAGGCTCCATATATCACTCTTCCAATCTCTACTGGCCAACTGAGAGTCCCTATATAACATTAATAACTTAACTATCCTCTAATGGCCAACTGGCAGTCCCTATATCACTAAACTATAATCTACTGGTCCACTGGCAGTCCCTATTTCACTATACTATACTCTACTGGCCCAAAGGCTGTCCCTTTATCACTATACTATACTTTACTGGCCCACAGGCAGCCCCTTTATCATTATACTATACTTGACTGGCCCACCGGCAATCTCTATATCACTATACTATACTCTTCAGGCCCACTTGCAGTCCCTATATCACTATACTATACTCTATGGCCCACTGGCAGCCCCTATATCACTTTACTATACTCTACTGGCCCACTGGAAGTCCCTATATCACTATACTATACTCTTCTGGCCCACTGGCAGCCCCTATATCACTATACTATACTCTACTGGCCCACTGGCAGTCCCTGTATCACTCTACTATACTCTACTGGCCCACTGGCAGCCCCTATATCACTATACTATACTCTACTGGCCCATTGGCAGTCCCTGTATCACTATATTATACTCTACTGGCCCACTGGCAGTCCCTGTATCACTATACTATAGTCTATCGGCCCACTGGCAGTCCCTATATCACTATACAAAACTCTACTGGCCCACTGGCAGTCCCTATATCACTCTACTATACTCTACTGGCCCACTGGAAGTCCCTATATCACTATACTATACTCTACCGGTCCACTGGAAGTCCCTGTATCACTCTACTATACTCTATCGGCCCACTGGCAGTCCCTGTATCACTAAAATATATTCTACTGGCCCACTGGCAGTCCCTATATCACTATACTATACTCTATGGCCCACTGGCAGCCCCTATATCACTATACTATACTCTATGGCCCACTGGCAGCCCCTATATCACTATACTATACTCTATGGCCCACTGGCAGCCCCTATATCACTATACTATACTCTACTGGCCCACTGGCAGTCCCTATATCACTATACTATACTCTATGGCCCACTGGCAGCCCCTATATCACTATACTATACTCTATGGCCCACTGGCAGTCCCTATATCACTATACTTTACTCTATGGCCCACTGGCAGCCCCAATATCACTTTACTATACTCTTCTGTTCCACAGGCAGTCCCTTTATCACTATATTATACTCTACTGGCCCACTGGCAGCCCCTATATCACTATACTATACTCTATCGGCCCACTGGCAGTCCCTATATCACTATACTATACTCTTCAGTCCCACTGGCAGTCCCTATATCACTATACTATACTTTATCGGCCCACTGGCAGTCCCTATATCACTATACTATACTGGCCCACTGGCAGTCCCTATATCACTATACTATACTCTACTGGCACACTTGCAGTCCCTTTATCGTTCTACTACTCTCTACTAGCCCACTGACAATCCCTATAACACTCTACTATACTCTAATGGTCCACTGAAAATCCCTTTATCACTCTACTTTACCCTATGGGCCCTCTGTCAGTCCCTATATCTCCATACTATCCTCTATTATGCTATGCTGGCTCATTGGCAGTCCCAATATCAATTTACTATACTCTACTGGCCTACCGGCAGTCCCTATATCAGTATACTATATTTTATTATTATACCTCACATACATTTCCCATGTAAAACCTCCATAGGCTGGCGGGCAGTAATTTCGACTATCACCCTGCGATAATTTCGACTATCACATGCGCGACTTTGATGCGCGTACGGTTCGTTCGTTTACGCGAGGAGACGCTAGCTTTACAATGGCGGATACATGCATGATGCCATGGCCTGGTCACTTTCATCTCCATATAACTTCGTTATTTGTGGTCAGAAACATAAAGTGTGGGTACTCGTTTTCTTAGTTAGAACGAGAGGAACACTTTGAGATTAAAATTGAGCAGATTAGGCGAAATTTTTGGTTTTGCATCAAAACCGCACCATTCTTAGTAACTCCATTTACAATGCCGATCCAAGCGACGCTGCTAAGTGGCCTATTAAATTCGCCGTCATTAGTGATTATGCGGCCAGGATTTGGTTAAACGGCGATCATGATCAACCCGAACACTAAAACTGTTTACAAACACAACCCTTTTGTGAAAAATATCATTTCATCCATTCCTAGCAAATGCGCATTGTGCTGTCCTTGGAACTTCCCGCACCATGTTTAGAGGAAAAATGGGTAGAAAAAAATATGGAATAATGTTCGGTATAATAAAATAAATATAACATTCTTGAGAGGGTGACAGTCGAAAAAATCATCCCTCAAAATATGATTATCAACCTCGGCTGCGCCTCGGTTGATAATCACATTCCTCGGGATGATATTTTCGACTATCACCCTCTCAAGAATGTTATATTTATATACTGGCTCACATAGCTCTACTATACTCTTCCAGCCCACTGACAGTCCCAAGTGCCAAGTTGACTCGAGGGACGAGCTGACCCGCTTCCATCCGCTGTCCATACCAACAGTCGCACTAATTGTCACTTGAAGTGTGCTATAAAATGTGGTTAGTTGTCGAACATGCGGATCAATATTGGTTGAATTTGGTTCCCCACTCGTTTTTCGGCAGCTAATTGAAAAGCTTCAAGCAGGGCCTTAAGGTTTGGTCTAACTCTATATAGGATGTATGCTTTAAACAATTCCATTATTTATCGGCACCAGGGCGCTGACAATTACCGCCACGACAAACCATGAAGTCTAAGCATCACGAAAACCAGCCTGCTCAAATAGGGAGGCTTGTTGTTATGTTTCATTTAAGATTTGGCAGGGATACTCTATTAACAATTCTATGCAACGAGCTACATGAGCGCAGATAAGACCGCGCAACTTCACATTCCCATCCGTGCCCCTGTTGTGATCTGTTGTTCTTATAAGATACTTTGGCCAAAACGTAAAACAATTAGTGGGTGTGTCTAAGGAAGCCTCAGATTGGCCTTTGAATCTGTCCAAGCTAATGATTCAATTCAATTAAAAGTGTATTCATACAGGTTAGTATATCAAGCATGTACGTTAAAGCAGGCTTTCTCACCACGCGACCCCTAAACACCAGGTGCGTAAGTGTGACGGTAACCATAACTGGTCCATTGTCATATGGAATATGAAATTATTCATTATATAGTGAAAACAGCAGAGAACCAATTTTTCAGATGACCAAGGTTTACCCCTTGCTACAGTGACAATCACAATCTAAAATCCTCTGTTTCAAAATTACATGCCTGTATAATAAAAATTACAAGTACATGGTTCAATATCTTGCGAGACATCAACTTCGCAACCAAAAAAAAAATGAAGCGTTGAAATAATCAAACAAGAATTACGAAAATGGGCAAAATATTTGCGACCATGTTGCTGCATTTAATTTAATTCGATATGACCATATTCTGAAAATGTTAAATTTTGACCTATTGGGGGGGGGGGGGCAAAATATTTGCTACCATGTTGCTGCATTTAATGATCATATTCTGAAAAAGCTGAATTTCGACCCATTGACCCCACCCCAAAGGTCGGGAGAGGTGGTAGGGGTCTGCGAACCAAATATTTGTTGCCATGTTGCTGCATTCGTGATGATTCCATTTAATTTGATATGCAACATAGCCATGCTCTAAGAAGTTGAATTTTGACCTTTTAACCCCACCCCAGGGTCATGGGAATGACCATATTCTGAAAAAAGCTGAATTTTGACCTATTGACCCCACCCGAGGGTCGGGGGGGGGGGGGGTTGGGGGAGGAGGGAGTAAGGGTCTGCGGACAAAATATTTGCTACCATGTTGCTGCATTCGTGATTCCATTTAATTTGATATGCAACATGACATGTTCTGAAAAAGTTGAATTTTGACCTTTTGATCCCACCCGCAGGGTCGGGGGGATGTGGGTGAAGGGAAAAATATTTGCTACCATGTTGCTGCATACGTGATCTCCTTTAATTTGATATGCAACAGCATGACCATGTTTTGAAAAAGTTGAATTTTGACCTTTTAACTACGGGGTGGGGGTGGGATGAGGATGGGTGGGGTCTGCGGGCAAAATATTTGCTACAACGTTATTGCATATGTGATTCCCTTTAATTTGATATGCAATATGACCATGTTCTGAAAAAGTTGATATTTGACCTTTTGACCACACCCCCTAAGTCCACCCAGGGGAGGACCCAGGCCTTCGATCAAAATTCATGTTTGATATGTTTCATATTTATTGTACCTCTGTCTGCACGCGAAATTCCAGTAAAAATTATTGACATCTGAGTCAATGCGAAATTTAAATATTTAAACTTTGACCCCACCTAAACGGTCAGGGGGGGTTTGGGTAAAATTTTAATCAATGTCATGCTTATCTACAGGCACCGGATAATCATGGCCTATAGTGAGAAGTTGTCAGATTTTATAATTTTGGAAAAATGTGAAATTTATTCCACACAAAAAAGCCAATATAGCTTTTGCATTAGCCTAAACCTAAGTCAAAAAGGGCCATAACTCAGTCCAAAGTTTGCGAATGACCTCCAATTCGAACTTGACCTGTATTTTGTGATGCTTTACCCTTCTGTAAAATTTGAATGAAACCCTTGCATATATTCAAAAGTTATTGATCGGAAATCACAATTTAGCCAAAATATTAGTCAAAAAAGGGCCATAATTCAGTCAAAATTTTGCGGGCGTTTTCGACGTTACAATTGTGTTCCGCAACTTTTGACGTTACGTCAATTCTATTCAAGGTAAGTAAGGGTGCAAAGATCAGGAATCGATACAATCAAGTACCAGTTATACTCTCACAAATCATTAGACCTATGAGCTTCATTAGCTTTCAAGGGTCTGCCCGCTTTCCCGTCGATAAAGTACGAGTCATCACTGTATGCTAATTGGATACGTAGGGACTAATTTCTTTAAGCGTTGTGCGACTGGGCAAATGCCCTGGCAAATGTCAAAGTTGATTTTGATCTTCGCTGTGCACTTATCCAATAGCGTTTATTTTGTTTTGCTGTGGCTCATATTTAGTCGTTTTCCGACTTAGTCGTTTTTCCCACTTAAGCGTCTGACGGGGAGGTTTCCGAGATAGTCGTAACTTTTCCAATATGTGTTAACATTAAAGATTCGGACTTTGTCAGTAATCTATTGGACGAAATTCGCTTGATTTCTTGTCCGATATGGGACACAGAATCTATCATTTGACTGAATTCCAACTTCAGTATCTTATACAGTGCCAAAAGCCAATTCAAAGTTGAGAAGACGTGATTCCTGCTGTTCTAGTTGAATAAAAAGAGAAAGAAAATAAATAATGTTTATGCTGCGTACTTGCTTTTCAACAAAAAGAAAAAGCCTAAAACGAGAAGTTTCGGTGTTTTAAAAGTTGGAAGAGGTAAAATATTTTACTGACCGTTCCAAGGCGGTGCTTCTTTTGTGGATCTTTTATGTTTTTCTGTCTTGTATTTGCTATGCTTTTGTGCGCGTCTGTTTGCATGTGCCTTTTTTCACCTGCTAGGAAATGGCTGACCTCTTGTCTCTCGTTTGTGGTGTCTAACTGTGAGTTTGTCACTTTCCCATTGGTATACTGGGTCAGTTGTGGTACTTGATTATATCGATCCCTGATCTTTGCACCCTAACTTACTTTGATGATATCAGTGTCACCAAGAAAAAGATATTGAATGAGTATGAACTGCCAAGTTGGTTGTTGTCACACCACGTAGTAAGCTATAACGTCAAAATAGCATTAAAAAGACTTTCCAAAAACTTGAAGGTTAATGGTAATGCACTTGTACTAGTCATTTATAACCACGCACCCGCCAGCCCCGGGAATTATCGGGGACTTTTCGTCCTGTAAACTCCCGTTTAAAGCCCCTAACTGCAGCGACAGCCAGTTGGTAAAACCATGCGCGTTTCCCCCACTTTCTGTTATGTTTTATTGCACTGACGTCTTTGCCTAAATATAACAATTATCCCCGGTAACTAGTCAACTTGTACCCAAGTCAACTCGTATCATTTTTGGTCAATTCGTACCTTAGTGAACTTGCACCTAAGTCAACGAGTACCTTAGTTTATCAATACCTATGTGTGGTAGTGGTGATGGTTATGGTGATTAAAGATTCAGGGTGATAGCAACGATGGCATTTTGAACAAGTCTTTTCCAAACTTTGGAAAGCTACCTATACCTAAATAAATATTATCTGCATGCAACAAAGTATCTGTAAAATGCTCTGTGTATCTTGAAGGGAACTATATCTACTTTTATTTGGAGCAAAATATAAGAATACGGTGCTTTACATGTTAAGTTCACCTAAGCCATTTATGTCCGTCGTCAGACAACAATTTGCTATAAACATCTCTTCCTAGACCTAAACAACTGGGTGGATTGTCACAAAGCTTCAAAAGAATTATCCTTGGGTTGTCTCTTTTCAACGTTGTTCAAAATTTCAAAAACAACGGTGCAAATGCTCCTTGTGTGACCCTCTACCAAAACTATTCAAATTATTTTGATTGGTTGAAAAGCATGGCCGTCAGGGGGCGTGGCCAGTTTTTCCTATATTTAAATACGGCAACCTTTTTAAAAGCTTCTTGTAAGGGAGACAACACTTTCAGTTGTGGTTGTCTTGTTAATAGAGGATTTTCTCCCTTGATTCTGCTTTTCTCAGAAGATTAAAGTGTTAAATTCCCCATTACCAGACAAGTTTAATCAAAGTATGCCCCTGGGACCAAAACTGGCCCTGTCCTGTGGATCACATGTTTAACATATACTAGGCTAATATAAGGAAAGCAAAAATGTCTTCTCGTCTGAAACCTCTTGGTCTTTGATTGACACAAAATAGTATTCATGGTGATTGGCATCAAATAGTATTATGTATTGAGTTTGAAAATTATGGAGTATTCAGTATTCAGGGTGAAACTTATGGAGTATTCAGTATTCAGGGGGAGGTGGTTACACCTCCCTAATTGCCTGTCAAATTATTATGATTATACTCCAATTATGAGGTTAAAATGGCATTACCTAATTAAGTACCTGGTCAGACTGCGTTCATTTATAAAACATACAGGTACAACTCCACTGAAGACAACCAACTATACTCAGAAAAACAATTGAAGGATATTAAAATTCTTTTGACTTTATAACATTTGGGAATATAATTTTCAAAAAAAAATATTTTTGTCATTGATAGAATTATCACTATGCAATTCACCAAAATGCAAATTGAAATTCACGGGTCATTGGTTACGATACCGTCCTACACCAAATGTACCGACCCTCTCTACCCAAAGTTCACAAGCAAAAAATTTAGCGCTCTCAATTTTTGCTGCAACCTTTACCAGGTCTTTGCTTATGTTCTAATTCCGACCACAGACAAAAGTTAACACCAATTTATCTGTCATTGCCCCTAATAATGGGACAACTTCTTCAACAAAAATACACGGATATGGCATACCCCGGCAAATTTGGCCACACATTTGCAGTAAAACACTCACAACAACTTCAAAATTAGGTGCCATTTTTTGGAGGGAGAACCAGCGATGATTTTGAAGCCTGTCATTATGGAATACAAACGATAAAAATGGGTTTCAGTCATTTTTGAACGTTTGTGACTTTTCAGTATAGAGGGTTGGACCATTTGGATTAGAACTGTACTGAAACCATTGAAGCGTGACTAAAACAAAGCATCCATTTTGATTGCAGATGTCTGGAACTATGAAATGCATGCATAATTAGTAAAGTTTTTATTGTATTGAATGTTAGAGATGGGACTAAATCTAAATATCCTTCAATTGTTTTTCTGAGTATATATTTATAGACTAGCCACAACTTTAACCTCTTAGATAGAAAAAGTATTCTAATTTTAAATATACTTGCATTACTAACATCACTTTTATAAGCAGACTAATAGCTAGTCTACTAGTCAGGCGGATCAGTGTCTTTGTTTTACGCTGCACTGATTATATTAAGAATCCTTTAAGTTTTCTAATCCGGAAGTAAAAGCCTACTGTTTGATTTTTGTTTCTATCTCTACAAGCGGATCTGGACCGGGAACACTAAAGAAACGTTTTTGCGACTTGGCTCATATAATTGATTGCCTTTCAATATTCAAATTCCTGTCCCAAAAGTTTTAACTGTAAAACTGACCATTTTTTTTTTGTTACCTGTTAAAATTTCCTTCAATGTTTATAAAGTTATGCCATCCGTGTGAATAATTAAAATCGAATGCAAATAGCAGCAGATTTGATTGCGGGTATTTTATCGATTGGAGGAATGCGCATGTATGCTTCTTGAAGCTTGACTTTGTGCATATTTTTCACAAAGTGTAAGATATCGGTACGAAATATACTCTACTACAAAACAAACCCATCGGTCACTTTTTATGGCATCTATGGTAAAATAATTATGAAATCAAAACATATTTTATACCGTATTCTTTAACAATCAATTATGCATCAAATTATTGAATAATGTTACAATTTCTCTTAAACTCGTTCATGCTGTACGCCAGTGTATAGACAAGGGGTCATTTTTAAAAATGACAAGTTTTAGACAATAGGTTTTCACTCGAGTTCTAGTCTTAATCAGTTCACTTCGTCCAATAACCAGTATGTCCCTCTCTGACGAGGATATCGAGTGTATGCAGAAGCCAAAACAAATCGCATCAGTTTAGTAAGCCTGGATCTCAATACGATAGAGCAGTTGTTGGATGAGCTCTGGCGAGGAATCCTGGAGCGTTCAGTGCAACCTCGGAATCTTCGACAGCTTCAGGTTGCTCTCCATTAAGAATGGGCGTGGATTTCCAAGAACGTTGTGCGGCGTCACATGCTTTTGATGCGACCTCGTTGTGAGGCAGTTATTGCTGTAGGTGAGGTTCATGTCTGTTTTTGGACGAATTTAACTCAAGTGAACTGATTTAGACGAGAACGAGATATTCTTTCTCAAGTGAAAAACTTGTCATTTTTGAAAATGACCCCTTGTCTAAACACTGGCGAATAGCATGAACAGATTTAAGTAAAACTGTTACATTAATCATTGAAATGATGCAGAACTGATTGCTACGGAATAAGGTATAACTATATTTTCATTTCTTAATTCTGATTTCCATAATCACCCAGAGAAGTGACTGATGGGTTTCTTTTGTAGTTGAGTATATATGTGACGTATTGGTACCGATTTTCCGCGTGATGTCAGGAACTGGTACCAAAACCTCACAGTGTGAAATTTGCGCGCAGTGTGAAATTTGTGGTTCAACATAACTTTATGGAAAATGCCATTAGTCTGAAAAGGGTTATATGAGGATAGCAATCATTGAATTAAGGCTGTCTTGTATATTTGATCAATGATGAAACACGTTTGTGACAAATTCGAAATAAGCAACATTGAATGATTTGAGTCGCGACATGTGATTTCCAACAATGTGGCATTTTGACATGTGTAGCGTCAGACGAGCCTGTGCAGCCTCCTTTTAAGCTTAGAACCTCTAAATGGTGTTCGGTCAGTAGCTAAACAGTCATGGAATATTCAAACGACTAGCAAAGGCTCTGATCAGACTGCGCGTATGTGCAGGCTGGTCTGAGCCTTTGCTGGTCGTATATACTACATTGTTGGAAAACTCATGTCGCGGCTCATTTGTAATCTGCTGATTATGCTTTCAAAATCAACGTCTTCCAAATAAAATCATGAATAACAATAGAATGTCACATAGTTTGGATCGACATCAGACCAAATTTTGCTGAGATCAGCAGACGGTACCAGCAAGCAATTATTTAAACCTTTCGTGTCAACCAAAGGTAATTAACACTATACACATATACTTATACAGACATATAAAGGATATTAGGCTAAGCCGACTGGACTAACAGAGATTCTGGAAATGACAAAATAAGCCAGCAATATAATCAACTTGTATCATGATACACCTGGCTCTAACCATAGAAACATAGCGTCCTTTTTGTTGGACATAGGCAACAGTGCAGACCCAGAGCAAACGCCGCAAAATGTGGCGTCTGATCAGGGTATCCACTGTAAGCTTACATAATGTTCTATTAAGATTTGGAAAAACATGACAGATACCAGCAATACCCCTAAAATTGGATATGGGCTCGTCCGGCTTAAATTGGTTGACCATAGATATCATAGGGCAGTCTATATGCCAATCATGGTTTATCTTAACGTGTAGCTGCTCAGCAGTGGGTCTTACCCCTTATACTAATTGACGATCCTGACATAAAGCTTTCATTGGCGGGCTGCTGCTTCATGCATGTATTTGGCTGGGCCCACCGTTGCTAAATTAGTGGTTTTAATTAGCTTTAACTATCTGTGCGTAAAACACCGTTTCAATGTATCATCACAGTTTAACTTAGTTAATTTGATTTGATGTTTTCTCTGCGAGGATATATTAAACCTTCTAGTGTCCAAACATAGAATGTACTATCCGAAAACATTTATATTCCATCCACTTACTAACTAGGGGAAATCAAATTAAAAACAGGCCTGAATTTGTGCTGAGGTCAAAGGTTGCAGAGATTTACATGTATCATATATGCTACATTGGGCATTGAATTTTCAAAACAATACTTTTTTCGGGTGACTCAAGTATCAATAATAATTTTGGGCTACCCTTTTGGATGAAAACTAAGTGTATGAAAAATAATGTATTGGCTCATGTATATCAGGAATATCCAAACAGGTAAAATAAATATCTCATTTTTTATTTTTATTGCCCGATGAATAGTATATGGTACACTTTTTTGTTTTTGAACTTTGGCGACCTTTGTTGGCTGATAAAACCCATTTCAGACAAATGATCTCAACTGTAATGATTCATTCTTATTACCTGCCATCTTAGGTTCTTTTCTAGCAGTTTAACTTAACTAACAAGTCAATATTCTGATCACGGCACCAAAAAAGAGACATGTAGCATACATATGTAGCATACATATGATACACTGGGCACTAGAGGGTTAAATAAGTTGGGCACCCTACATGCAACCTAAGCATTGTTTTCTGTTTTAACCACAGCAAAATCTAGGTCGGATATCTAGTAGAATATGGTGTGGCTGCTGTCCGCTCTATTGTTATTCTATAATAAATAGAGGATATTTACTTTTTTGAGGTGAATACCAAATATATTTCATAGAGTGTGGTGAAAAAAATCAGTATTTTTCACGAGTGCGTAGCACGAGTGAAAATGCTGATATTTTCACCGCACGAGATGAAATATATTTGGTATTTGCCGAAAAAAAGTAAATTTTCTCTTTATTTTATACTCAACAGAAATACAGAAATCACAACCTTACTTTTTACTTGGTCGTTTCTCGTTCAATTTGACTTTTGCAGTGTGTTTATTGGGTATAACATTGGGTGTAAACGTAGTTTGCACCTAGAAAATGGCTTAGAATCATATTTTAACGAATGAAACGCAAGAAATCAGCATTTAAAGAAAGTCTATTGAGTGTGCCTTAGGGTAGGCGTCACGTGCAAACTGGCGCTACGCCAGGTCAAACAGTGACGTCATTATGTTTGATGTTGACGTCACAACATGCGTAGCGCTATTTTTGACAAATACACTTCACTTTAAACCTTATGTTAAAAAATATCAGTCACAAAGTTGCCAAAAAAGCCTTGTTTTGCTACAGTTCTATTCTATTCTACAGTGAAAATATAAATCGTATCAGTCACTAGTGAAAAAATACGATATTTTTTCACTGTAGAAAAATACCAATTTTACTCACATTTGATATGCATTGAATTCACTGCTTGTGATAAAATAAATAGTTATCATATGACGTCGCGTCTTGGAGTGATATAACGCCATACATTAAAATCGATAAACCACTAGTGATTTACAGATTTTCGTAACGCTATATAATGACGTCAGTAATAACGTCGCGTATATATAGGAAAATCTTAGCGTTTAGCAAAAGCGCGTTTTAAAAGTCTCTTGTGATGTGTTGTTAATGGACCAATGAGTATAATTTTCAATAGTCTGCAGGTGGTTGACTGGAAGACATGTCATCTATTCTTGCCTATCGGAAAAGTCCGGCACAATTCGTGAATCTAATCAAGCCTCAGGTGTAAGTAAGGCGCGTTACGTGTAGTACTATGTACGAATAAAACTCTAATTTGTTAGCCGGAACTGGCGTAAGGAAAAAAATATGTAGCATATTTTACTGACCGTTCCAAGGCGGTACTTCTTTTGTGGATCTTTTATGTTTTTGTTCTGTCTTGTGTTTGCTATGTTTTGTGCGCGTCTGTTTATATGTGCTTCGTGGTCACCTGCTGGGAAAGGGCTGACCTCTTGGCTCTCGTTTGTGGTGTCTTCTGTGAGTCTGTCACTTTCCCATTGGTATCCTGGGTCAGGTGTGGTACTTGATTGTATCGATTCCTGATCTTTGCAACCTTACTTACTTAGCCCTTTTAAAATCCATTTTTTCTGATTACCCGAAAAGTTTAATCAGCAGAATAAATGAAGTGTATGTATTATCAATAAAATATCGCTAAAGCGATATTTTATTGAAAACAACAAACTTTATTTATAATCGTTTGTTTTGCTACAATCACACTCGTTATTGTGTTGGCATGGTTTCGGAAACGTCAGCGTCACGTTACCAAAGTAGATCCTCGTTGTACATCCGAGGTCTGATTCCACGGGATTCCTTGGAATTGGCCGTGGCAGTTCCGATTGCTATTCTCGCATGGCAATGCCTCTTCATATAAAACTAGCATTGTGACGTCACATTTTGAGATAAGGCAGTCATTGTGCTCACTCCAAAGATATGTCTCTGTGTGACGTTTTCTTATTCCTACAGCTGAACGAAAATTTCGATGACTGGGAATATGCAAAGAGGAATTACCTTGGTGCTGGTTAACGGGTATGTCAAAAGAAACCTATGAAAAAACTTTTAAGGGCTAACTTTGAAGACTGAAACTCTGCTTGCCTGTTTAAAGGGTTGATATGAAAACAATCGTGCAGCACCATTACATATGCTATTTAATGGCATTGGCTGCAATGCATTTTGACACGCTTCGTATAATCGTATATAATATAGGAGGTATAAACTATACGGTTTAAAGCTATTATATGGTCTTTCCTTTTATTGCACGACGGTGGGACAGATCTCTCTCTGGCTGAATGACGTCTCTGGCCTAATTTTTTCACCAAATGGCTGGTGTATGATGCTTGCTTTTGGCTGTGAACATAACTAGGGGTTTTATTAGGCTCCAACTGTCTGTGAGTTTTAAAAAACATTTTCATTGTTCCATCAATATTAGTTAATTGTATTTGATTGTTTCTATACCATGAAACACTACATAAGTGAGAAAGCCTCTATGCGCATACGCATGTTTTGTGTTTTATCAACAGCAGAATCTAGGGCAAAGATTTGGCCAGATAGAATATATCTAAGCCCTCACCCCATCTCCCTCCCCGGTGGCTTCGACTGCTGCCCGTTCTATGGTTGGGATTATTATATCGATGTTCATTTATTGTTTAATTATTGCTAACATTGTACGCAGGAGTTTTTTGTGTTTGTTGTTTGCTTTGTAATGCAGTTCTAAGAAGTCTTTTTTTCTTTTTAAATTAAATATTTTTCAGTTGATGTGGGGAGGTTTATGCATGATCCAAAAAGTACTATTAGCAGGCCATCATCGACCCGCTATCGAAACGCATCTAAATGGTGTTTCGCTTGCGTGCCGATGCAGGCCGCCCAACATTGAATGCTGGCTTGATAGCTTTGTGATTTTTCAGGGGGCGGACCCCTGTCCCCTTCCCCCTCCTTAATCCGCGCATGATGTCGCGAGAGAGAGAGAGAGAGAGAGAGAGAGAGAGAGATGGTTGATTTATTTAGATTGTTGTCATTGTGCCGTGTTGGTTATTTGGGTTCTTTGTCTCTTCCTCGCGGTGCTTCGGGTTGGTCTGTACCTGTGATTGTGTCATTTCCTGGTCATACTCACGTATGTAGTTTCAGCTCGATGTACAAAGGTCATTCGTGGCCGTTGTACTACCATATGGATATTGTCTCATAAAGAATAAATTTGCGTTTTTATGAGTGAATGGACTCATATTTACCTATTTACGACTAAATCCTGTTTTATGGACTCGTAAATGGCTCATTTGTCAACTTAACTTTTTTCTCCTAATGTCTCCTGCTGATTATCTTTATAAAACATTTGGACCCAAACAGGGCCCGGCGAATACGTCGGCCCTGGTATTAATCCAAATTGTTTGATATTCTGATGCCTTTCCTGAGAGAATAGTTTTCAAACGTTAATTATGAAAACAGACAACAGGTGACAAAGTATAATGAATAAAATAATCAGCATGCAAATAGTTAATGACCAATGAGATTATCAAGGCTGTCGTGATTTGCGTCCATTGGTCTAATTCAGAACCATATGTGAACGACTTATGTACAGTATAAAAATTAATAATAATAGTGTAAACTTACATCACATCTTGATCTACCCTCTGAAAACTGGACAGTATTGCCTTTTCATCAAGCAGATTCCCAAAAGGTAAATGAGTATAATCAGAAAATCCCACAATCACAGATCACAGACCAACCCATGGCACCCGAGGACCCCGAGGAAGAGACACAGACTGTCACATCACAATTGAAGTTAAGCAATCAGCTATCTTCCTCAGCATGTTGATTGCTTAACTAATGATAACACATATTTTGTTGCGGACTTTAACTCAATTTTCGTTTTGTACTTAAACTCCTTCTCCCGCTTTTATCTCCTCTTCCCTCTTTTCTCAATATTTTTTTCTAATGCCGCCTTGTTAAACATATGGAGCAGTTTTTGCTTGTTTGTTCTCGTTCTTTAAGTTCCTGTCAACAATATTCATGTCGGGGCGAGTCTTACTGTGTTGAACCATTGTTCTCGTTCTTTAAGTTCCTGTCAACAATTCTCATGTCGGGGCGAGTCTTACTGTGTTGAACCAGTACTAAGCAGAAGACAAAGTGTCTTACTCAAGGACACAACGCAGTGCCTCCGGTGAAGCTCAAACCCGCAATACTTCGACCATGAGTCCAGTACTCTACCACTGATCCACCGCGCTCATGCGCGGATCCAGAAAATTCCGTCAGAGGGGTCTTTTTTATTTTTTTTTAATCCTCTACGTATTTCACAGAGGGCCATACGGACCTCCCAGGAGAAGCAATTGCTTCTCCAGGGGGGTCAAGGGGTCCAATTGATTATCGAGGGAGGTCCGTACCAGCATTTCGAAGGAAATCATAGCCACTTGTGAACTTCCAGAGAGTTTCGGACCCCCTGTCCACTCTCTGGATCCGCGCATGGCGCTCTTCCACGTGCTCATTTGTATTCTTATATTGTAAGAACTCACCCGGAGTGTTATTGGCAAAAATGCCAGTTGTTAATGCTCAATAATAAACTTGAAGGTCAATTCCTCAATTCATTTTTCTCCTTATATTGACGCAAACAGAGGAATCTATAGGAAATACAAAAGGATTGATTAGAAAAGAATAGCAACATCAATGCGATTGTTGTTTCTTCCCGATTTGTTTATAGAAGATAGAAGTCACTATCAACACAGCTGTCAATAGTGTATTTGGCTTATTTAGCATGACACTTTGAAGTGATGGTTCACTCGATATCGGCGTGGATTTGTATATAGATAAACCATTTTCCTTGTACCGAGGGGTCCCTACTTCGATCACGGGCTCTCCAAGAGTGTCGGATGAAACTCTAAGCCGTGGCTGTCTGGTGAGATTCTACATGTAAGCTGTAGCCCTTTATCTGATACGCCACTGCCGGTAAGCCTTTGAGTGCCCCGGGACATAAATCCCCAAAGAACAGACAAACTAGAGGATCTGAAGGTCTTGAAGTGCTCACCTGATCTCCTAAATAATGTTAAAATAGGTCAATGTCAACTTAGGCTTATTATTCAAACATATTTTGTTTTACCATATATGGGCAGTGGCCATTTGGATCAAGTGACCTAAAAATATCATATTTATATTGTTTTATCTACTGAATACTCCATATGAAATATCAATATAAACAGCCCAGTGAATTCTGAGAAAAAGATGCTTAGATACATATAAGGCAGTCCAATATGAGTGGCCTTGGATGAAAGGTCAAAGGTCAGACAGCTTGACCTTTGGTGCTTATATAAAAACCAGTGTCTCAGTAGCTTTAACATTTTTCGCAAGTATTTCCGCTTAAACAGTTATAGACAAATGAACTTTTTAAGATTTTTTCCAATATTAGGAATCAAATTTGGCTTTGTCGTAAAAAAGATCAGAGTCAACCCAGATTCATCATTTGTGCAAACCTGGTAGGGTTCACATCCCCAAAGCTACATACCAAGTTCCAAGGCTATTGGCCTTTTGGTTCCAGAGTAGAAGATAATTAAAGGGTTTTTTTTACCTGATATGGGCATGTCCGCCATCTTGGTCATGTAACCTTTTACATTTGGTACGAATTTATTCTCACAACTTAAAAGACTCCATATGAAATTTGAGCTCAACTAGCCAATTGGTTACCGAGAAAACTATATATAGTTTAATATATTGATGAGTCTCCAATATGAGCGACCTTGGCTGCAAGGCCAAAAGTCAACCTCAACCTTTGAAACTTATTTATAGCCATTGCCTCTTAACATATCAAGTGAGAACAGTGACTTTGACTTAAACAGTATTCGAAATATCAACTTTTCAAAAATGTCCAATTTAAATGCATTAGGAAGCGAATTTGACCTAGTGTTAAGTAGGCAAAGGTCAACCTAGAATCATCATTTGAATAATTTGGTAGGCCCAACATCCAAAATGTTACATACCAAGTCCCAATGTCATCAGCCTTCTGGTTCTGAAGAAGATTTTTAAGGGTTTTTACCATATATGGGCATGTCGGCTATCTTGGTCATGTGACCAAAACATTTTGTATAAATCTTAGCTAACTAATTGTAAAGAGTCTTCATATGAAATTTGAGTTCAATTGGCTCAATGGTTTCTGAGAAAACTTTGTTTTAATATATTGATGGGACTCCGATATGAGTGGTTTGGCTGAAACGTCATGGGTCAACCGTAACCTTTGTAACTTATTTATAGCCATTGTCACATTAGATTAAACATATCAAGTGAGAAAAATGGCATTGGCTTCAGTAATTTTCAAATAATCAAATTTTCAAAAATTTCCCAATTTAAATGCATTAGGAAGCAAATTTGACCTAGACGTTAAGTAGGTTAAGGTCAACCTAGGATCATCATTTGAATAAACATGGTAGGCCCTACATCTCCAATGCTACATACCAAGTCCTAAGGTCATCGGCCTTCTAGTTCTGGAGAAGAAGATTTCTAAATAGTTATAAATTATATATGGGCATGACGGCCATCTTGGTCATGTGACCAAAACCATTTGAACAAACTTTCGTTCCCCTATCCTAAGGAGTCCTCATGTGAAATTTGAGTTCAATTGGCCCAGTGGTTTTAGAGGAGAAGATGTTTGAAAATGTTGACAGACGGACGCCGGACGCCGGAGTCACTGGCATACTAATAGCTCACCTCGGAGCCTTCGGCTCAGGTGAGCTAAAATATATAGGAAAATTATTGTGTGTAAATTCTGAAAGTTAATACATTGTACAATAAATGGGCATGTATCGCATATGCATAAAGCCTCATCGAAAATTCATCGACACTAGCGTTTTACTGTTTGGTCTGATTATCCAAATCCCAAAATTGCTATTATACAATTGATGCATTCTTTTTAGGTTAACATCAGGATTTGTCAACCCAAGAACAGTGAACATCACTTTCGAGGGTTGACTAATCCTGATGTTAACCGAAAAAGAATGCACCAATTGTTTTGTTATATGACACTGTCTCTCTTTTTTTCATATTTATAAATTTACTCAAGTAAGATGTTCCTAGGAAGATTATTTCAACAGTATACTTCCCAAATTTCTGCAACTCTTATGAGATACATGTGTAAGCAAAATAATTGCATTTTTACCCATATATGCCTAGCGTCCTTTTCTGTGGGACATAGGCAAATAGTGCAGACCCAGATCAGACGCCACAGAATGCGGCGTCTGATCAGGGGCTCCACTAATTGCTTGCATAATTTTCTATTAAAACTTGAATAAAAATGAAAAATACCACCTAACATCCCTTAAAACAGAAATGGACTGTTCCAATTGATAACGGTGTGAAATTCCATTCGGCATAAATGGGTTAAATGCTGTTCTCGTAAAATGAACAAAATTTTACCTGTGAAATATAAATAAGAAATCAGTCAGTGTTACAATTTCTATTTTTAGCTCTCAGGTAGCAGTGACAAAACTTAATGTCACCTGGGCTAGATTTAGTTCAATCTATTTTTAGCTCTCTGTCAGTAATGTTACCTGTCTTTGGCTCATCACTGTTTGTCATCAAGATTTGTCACAACCAGTGCAAGCTAGTTTCAGCCAATCAGGGGAGGTCTTTTATAGGAGTCATATAACAAACATATTTGGATGTTCAATGTCAATGAACATTAAGATTATACTATAACTGCGGAAACACTATCAAAATGAGGCGACAGGGCTCTTGGGGCAATTATTTCAAAAGTTGAAAGATATAAGTTTTAAAACATACACTCAGAAAATATCACATGTTTGTGTTGTGCTGGTGGTAGACTACTTCTCAGGCATTTGGGGTTTCAAAAAGTTTGACAAAATTGACATGATACAGAACAGAGTGATTCTTTATTTTATGAGTGTTCATGGTTTCACACTGATTCTAGCAATCACAGGTGATAAAGGCTGGATAACATCTGCACATAGACGTTGGGTCAATAAATTATTTTACGGATTTTGAGCCGTGTTGTAAGCATGGATAGTACAAGACTGGCAAAATGGTGTTTGAGGATGATTATTATGAAACGGGTAAAACCTGGTGTTCAAATATCAAAACACAATTGGAACAAATCAAAAATAGTAAGTGAGTATGATCAGGAAATACCACAATCACAAACTGCAGACAACGCCGTGGCACCGCGAGGAAGATCCGCTCTACCATCACGAGACACCAGGAATCCTACGTCCAGTTTCCAGAGTAAATCTTCTTAAATTTGCATCAGATAAACTAGTCAAGTAAAATGCAACATGTCTCCATATTACGTACACATAAACAATTCAAGAGTAATGTTAGTAGTAGCCTGGCCCACCGTCGTGCAATTGAAATGAAACCCATAGCTATAAATAGTAATGGGTTTATATAAGAAATGAATATGATCGGGAAATACCACAATCACACACTGCTGACCCACCCAATGCATCGTGAGGAAGAGCCACAGAGCACTAACAATCACAAGACACCAGTAAGACAATTAAAGTCAAGCAACTAGCTCTCTCTTCCTTATAAAAATGATTGCAAAACTACAAAGGACAATACATACAAAACAAAACAAGAACAGAATCAAACATAGAAACCCCACTTACAATAGGAGCTACAATAAACAATGAAGTGCATGTAACTAAAACAGAACCAACGCCTAAGAACAGACAACAACCTAAATCACTGGGCACTTAAATACATTTATCTGGTACCAAATCGTCGCCCTAGATTCTGTTATTGTTAAAACACAAAATTGTTAAGCTCGCATGAAGGCTTCCTACTTTTTGCAATGTATCAGCACAGAGAAAAAATATAATCAAATATAACGAACTGCATAACTCGCTGAAAGTCACAGCGGAAAAACGACTCGTGTTGTGACACGGTGAGCTAAGCCAAAACAGACAGTAAAAGTGTACAAGCCCTTAAGTGTCATCTAAGAACTTGGGGATGTGTTTCGAAATACAACAGGGAAAGCAATTTGCACTTACGACTGTTAAAGAATAATTGCATAACATATTAAACGCTTACTCTTTTATTAGAACGTTAGACATGAGATTTCCAACAATGTGGTATGTGCGACCAGCAAAGCCTCATATCAGCCTGCGCATACGCGCAGTCTGATCAGAGCCATTGCTACTAGCTTGACTATTCTATGAGTGTTAAGCTACTGACTGAACATCATTTAAAGTTTCTAAGCTGAACAAGAGGCTGCACAGGCTCGTCTGAATCTACACTTGTCAAAATGCCACATTGTTGGAAATCACATGTCGCGGCTCAATTGTTAATAGTTTTCAGGTAGTGGCTCAGACTAAATTTTTGAATTACAAGGAATGGCAAGACCTTGTCCTAGACTTTTTATTTGCACTTTTGTCTGAAACAAGGTCATTCACTTAATTGATGGATTTGCCTGAACAGTTGACGTTATTAAATAATAACAGTTGACTTGAAAATAATTGAGACTATCGAATAGAAATATACAGCTTGGGACCTATAAGTGTTTAGCCATCTCAGAGAGTGGTAGATACACATTTGCGCCAGCGCATGAGAAATAACAATTCTCGCGTATATGGCACAGTTCTTTTAAGCGAATGGTAAATAAGAAGTTCATGTATTTAAACTAGAAATGTGTCCAGGGGACATGGAAGCCTCCGTTGTTGCAAATATGCATATTCTAATAAACAAGGAAAAAAATGACATATTTCGATTCAGAAAGGTCAATAACTCTTGAAGCCTCAAGATGACATGAAAAGCATTGTGTCTAAGTTTCGTTACGTTCCATTTAAAATTACTATAGTTAGAGACTCTGCATCGCAAATAATGGCAAAATCCCATAAGCAAAGTATGAACAAAGGGAAATGACTAACTCGTAAAGGAATATTGCGATATAGACTATGTTAGAACTCATCAAAGATATTTTGGTACTAAACATTGGGAATAAGTTTGATAAAGTTGTGATCATATTTTCTCAGAGACCATACATAATAAAAAATGTCATTTTTTATCAATAAAGGGTAATCGCTTATGATAACTTATGATGACATATGGCAATGCGAGTATATACCATTATCGAACTTTATGAAGACATTTTAGTATTAAACATTATGAACTGTGATTATTACTACTGGACTTAGAGACCTGACACCATAAAAACGGCGTGGTGCGATATAAACCATTATCGACCCTGAGGAAAACATTATGGTTCTTATCACTGTGACCAAATTTCATGAAAGTCCGATTAAAGATATTTATACCCCCGTAACGAAGAATATAGGAGGTATATAGTTTTTGCCTTTTTCTGTAATTATGTTTGTCTGTCTGTTTGTTTGTCTGTCTGTAAACTTTTTTTCTGTCAAACATTTCTCAGCAACTACTTGGCTTCGGGTTCTGAAATTTTGTACAAGGCTTGATAGTGATGAGTTGTATTGTGTAACAAAACCCAGCCACATATTGCTTATCAATCCCTTTATTTGTTCATTTTTCTTTCTCTCCGATGAAAATTTCATTCAGAGATTTCTCAACTCCTATTAGAGCCAGTGTTTTCAAATTTTGTGTACACCTTCAGGTAGGCAAAGAGTAATTTGTAAATGAAAATCAAGATGCTTATCCTCATTTTGCCTTCTTTTTTCAATTTTTCATTTTTCCTTCTGTCACTCTTATATAATACATATGGGCATTTTTTCTGTTAAAGATTTCTCAGCAACTACTTGATTTAGGATTCTGATATTTGGTACAAAGCTTGATAGTGATGAGTCGTATAGTGTAGCAAAAAAGCCACATATTGCTTATCAATTCCTTTATTTGTTCATTTTTTTCTCTCCAATGAAAATTTCTGTCACAGATTTCTCGGCTACTTTTAGAGCCAGTGTTTTCAAATTTTGTGTACACCTTCAGGTAGGCAAAGTGCATTGTGTAAATGAAAATTAAGATCCAAATCCCCATTTTGCCTTCATTTTCAGTTTTTCATTTTTTGCTGCTGTCACTCTTGTATAATACATATGGACATTTTTTTCTGTCAAAGTTTTCTCAGCAACTACTTGAGTTTGGATTTTGAAATTCGTAACAAAACTTGACAGTGATAAGTTGTATTGTGTAACAAAAAAACAGCCACATATTGCTTATCAATCCCTTTATTTGTTCATTTTTCTTTCTCTCCAATGAAAATTTCTGTCACAGATTTCTTGGCTCCTATTGGAGTACGTGCTTTCAAATTTTGTGTACACCTTCAGATACTCAATGTGTATTTTGTAAATGAAAATGTGAATGCTCGTCCTCACTTTGCTTTCTTTTTCAAAATGTTCAATGTTTTCTTCTGTCACATCTATATTATACATATGGACATTTTACTGTCAAAGATTTCTCAGCAACTACTTCATTTAGGATTATGAAATCTTTAACAATTTTGTCTTTTCCTTGAAATTGTTACAACCTCTGATGTTTACCGCCGGGGGTTTGTGAGCTTTGCTCACTTCTTGCTATATTCAACTTAGAGAGCGGACGTCGTTGGTGTGACGTAAAAATTTGTTCTATTAAGATGCTAAAGGCTGTGTTCCAAACAACATCTATTTGTCTGATTTCTTTACTGTTTGGCGAGGTGTTTGCTAGGACTGTTCCCTTTCCACTTACCTCTTCATCATATGTAATGAACCTCTATCATATAAATAGCAAATACTGAATGCATAAGAGCCTTTACATGTGTGCGTCCTAGATGGGTTATCAAAATCATTTGAAACTCTTGTTGAGATCCTGTATAAGCATTGCAATATTTCTGGACTCAAATGAAAATTTTAAAAGAATGCCACATTTTGCGAATAAGAAGCGTGATTCAGAATAAAGTTGCATGCTTAAACAGAGAAAATCTAAATGGTGTTCTCGCGAAGCTAGCTCACTCGGATTTGCCTTTTGCGCTGATAATACACAGAAGTAAATTTAGAACCGAAAATCGTACTTTTTGAAAAATGCTTAAAACAATGGCAACATAGAAAATCAACGGTATGATAACCGTGATAAAAAATGTTAATGCTCTTCCAAAACTGATACATGCTCTTTCGTATTTTCCTTATCCACTACCTTAAATGGTAAGCAAAACTGAAAAACTCATGTACTATTTTTTATGGAACGGTAAACTGGAAAAAATAAAAAGAGATATGCTCACAATGGAGTAAAAAGCGGATTTTTAGAGATTTTAGAGCATTTATAAGAGTGACTAAAATGTGTGGGATAAACGGATGGTAGAGGCTGAGAGCGAAGCAATTTTAATCACAATCATCAATTCTTTCGTTATATTGTAATACATATTCGCAATCTCCGATCCTTTGGAGAAAATATTTTGTTTGAGAAGGCAATATTTGTAAATTCTCCCAAAATAGATTTCTTAAAGATGTCTTATTAGTGTGCAAATACAGCTATTTCAAGATACAGACATAAATCCTTTGGGAATAATATTAAAATAAGGACAGGTGACAATACAATCATGCTTGCTAATTGGTACCGCCATGGAATAAATTTAAAGTTATTTTTTAAATTTAAAGTTGTTTTTGATGTTTAATTTTTGTATTTGTCACTTTCCCATGTGGTATCCTGGGTCAGGTGTGGTACTTGATTGTATCGATTCCTGATCTTTGCCGCGTTTCTTACTTTAAAGACCTAAATGATGACATTACAGTCTAGGGACAAGCGCTTTCGAGAACTCCGATCCGAGTTCATAAATTTTGCCTGTAATTGTGTTATCAACACTCTGAGATTAATTGTTTATTTAACTGGGTTCAGCATCTAAATTTAGTAATAACTCTGTCATAAGTTATGCATACAGCAAAACATAATATATTTTATCTATCAAAACCCAGGCTAGACTGTTCCAAAACCAACTTAATTTTAATAAGTTCCTACTGTATAAAAACAGCAAAGTATGTGACAAGCAGCCACAAACATCAAAAGAGGTAAGTCTATTGACCATTCATGTTCCAAATGAATCTTCCATCTACATGGGATGTTAGTACTAAATATACAGCAAACAACTTTAGCAGACGCTATTTTCAGACGTGTTTTGCTTGTCCTTTAATGGGTCACAGTGCAGACGCTGATCAAATGTCACCAGATGTAGCATTACATCTGGGTCTTCACTGTTAAAGAGTTTACTTGTATCCAAAGTTAATCACATGCCTCACGTTTTAGCATGGAGATAGGGCAAGCTAACAGTGTAGAGCAAACTGTTTATTTTGAAAGCCAAACTGACGGGGTGTTGATATATGTTGAATTTACTGCTGTGATTGTTTTTAAGTACAGGGGCATCTTGTCCCTAGACTGATAACAAAGAAAGTATATCCATACAGTAGGTAACGGGAAATAAATAATAATCTTGAAAACAAACATAAAAATTATAACTATGGATATTCCAAAAAAAAAGTAAGTAATGGTGCAAAGATCAGGAATCGATACAATCAAGTACCACATCAAAGCCAACAACCATACTAAGACAATTAATAAAGACAGAATACACTAACAGATCATGCGCGGATCTAGAGTGGGTGACAGAGCGTCCTGAACCCCCTCCCCCATACACACACACAACACACACATACGGACAATTGCAAGTTCAATAGGTGTCCATATAATTTAGCAATTGGACCCCCATTGGAGGAGTTGGACCCCTGGAAAATATTGGACCCCCCTGGAACCTTGGAAATTATATCCTTGAAACAAACCATTTGACACCCTCTGTAAACTTAAGGAAGCTGAGGACTAAACATAAAAATAGTTCAATAAACAAAATAAATGTCAGAACTTTTTTCTGTCAGCTTGGCCTGGGACACCATCCCCACCCCACCCCCACCCCCCCCCCCCCCCCACACACACACAGCCTGTGACATAAAATCTTGGATCCGCGCATGAACAGATATACATATCAACTACTACAGAAAAGCAAGATGCGTTCAGACAAGTAATCAGAGGTTAAATGACTGTACACTTTGATGAGGAAAATCTAAATTGGAAAAACACCTTTACGACCGCCTTTCAGTAAACAAATTCTACAAGCTTCAAAACTTCAATTACAAGTTTGTAATGCGCATTATTCCAACAAACAAGTTTTATTACTTTTGCTCTTTGGAAATCGAAATACTGAATTACCTTTTGGGAAAAGGTATTCATGTACTTCATTTTAGACAAATTCATCCATATCATTACAGAAATATAATGTATTCACCCATTTTTTACAATAAGAAATATATTGCTGTTTTTACGGAGGATCAAACATAACAAAAAAATTCAAATAAAACACTTCATATTTTTGCTTGGAACATATTCTTTTTTCAAAAATAAATATCAGAAACAACACCAACTTTATTACGTTTTAAATCATGTATATGTCAACTAATCCTTATAGAAAAACAATTGATTTCATAAAATACAGACTTGCCCAATTCATTAATAAATGAGGTAATCTCAGAGAGTTTTGATAGAGTGTTTAAAATGATACAACAAAACACTTTAAATGCATTTAAGGTGACAGTTCTCTCTCTCTCACACACACACACACACACACACACACACACACACACACACACACACACCTTCAGAAAGTATAGATAATCAAAAGTCCAATTGTGCATTACTGCACAAATTTGTGTTACTTTTGAAGTGATTTCGGGTTTTTTTGATAGTCAAAATTATTTCTGAAACTATTTTGTAGAAGATACAAAGTATTAGTATAGAGACAGCATAAATTTTGTATTGAAAAGCTACATTTACATCTTACTATGTTATATTACTGTACCCCGTATGATATATACTACTTTATGATATGTGCATGGTCATCTATGTTAGCAATGAATACGTTTCAGAAATAAATATTAAGTAAAAAAAAACAGCGTCAGCTTTAATTTCCTGCAGTGTATACATGTTTAGAAATGGACTGATTTTTTCAGGTTCACAATTTTGATAGTTTTGAGACTTTTCAGAGAACTGAATATTTTGGGGGTATGAAGACTTTTGTGGATATTTTGGGAGTTTACCACGAAACTGGACTTTTTGGGGTCGTTTCTACAATCAACTCTCTTTAAGGCCCTTTTATAAGGTTAAAGTACAGAATGGGAAAAATTTTTGGGTATGCTTAAAGGGGAGAGGTGATGATATGCCTGGTTGTTTTGTTTGCTTTGATTTGTTTGTTTTTGTTTTTTGGCGTGGAGGGGGCGTAAACTTAGCTGGTGCTGAGCACATGTAGCAAGACAAATTGAGCGTACCCCCTGTGCTCGTAAGCTAGGGAAAAACAGACCAGATAAACAAATGGCATCGCTTCTGTCAACAACAATTAGTGATGATATATTCTACGTTGGAGGAATCACCATGGGTCCGACAATTGATACCGCCAACCTTTTCGTACGAGCAACCGAATACACACAGGAGTTCTTACAAATTAATTACATTAAAGTGCCATCTGGATATCACAATACATATTCGCTAATTGTAAACATTTCTTTGATGAAGCTTTGGGGACCGATCGCACTTCACCAGCCGTTAAAGCCTCATTTTCGCTTAAGCAAAACATATGACATCTTTCATTCATTTTATCTCAGTCCAAAATTATGCCTCAAAGGGCAGTGTTTTGACATGATTGCATGTTCATGTATATAAACTCAGTACTGAGTTCTTTACAACTCAAACAAGACTTATAAAGTCTGTTGAGATGGGGGGTTACATATACGTTTTCGCTCATATTGATCTATTTCACTAAATAGCCATATTCCTCTCAAATACTTTTCTCATCAGATGTTTGAGCAAGCATAAATAAAAAATCTGGACTGGAATACGGCAAAAGATAAGATGTGGAATGGTATTGGTTGGTATGGATTCATAGGTCCTACAACACCAACGACTGATATAAGTCAAAACACAAACCTACTCATCAACCTACAACGTCTCAATAGTTGCTCACATCCAAGGGAGACTACTAAAGCGAACAATGATTTTCATCATTTGCGTCCCTTGTAAAATTGTAAACTTCTCTTTAAAAAGAATATGCTAGCTTTGGGAGTTGTTTTGTTTTCATTGATGAGCAATCCCTCATGGTATGGAAAACCCTGATTTCCACATTTAGTGCTTTTGCTTGAATGTGTGCAAGTTTAAGTACGTACGTGCATATTTGCCTAACGGAACTATTCACGTGTAAACAAATAAATACAATGTAATCTAGAACAATACTAGTGTACACTGTTTCAGAATCCACAATCTGGTCTGTGGTTTAGTCTTATGTTGATGACTTCAACAACAGAAACTTATTTTTAATTGCTAAGTTATTAAAACTAGGTTATAGATATCAAAAATTCGAAAAACATTTTCTAAATTCTACCACAGACTCTCAGAGTTAATTGTTAAATACAACATTGGGTTAAAATATCTTCTGCAACAAGGTATATCAGAACCTATATTTTATGGTGATTTAGTTTATAAATTCAAACGAATTGTTGGAAAACCTAATTTTAGTGATCAATTCAAAAAGATTATAGAACATTATATAAAGTTGGATATAACTTGATTGTCATGCGACAGTCTGCATGCCTGGTTTTAAACCCAATCACGGTTTATGTAGCTGGACCCACCGTGGCTTAACTTGAGGTTTTCTTTAGCTCTTCCCATCTGTGAGTCGTGAACCATTTTCTTTGTTTTATCATAGTGTGTTAATTTGATTAGAGTGTTTATCCATGATGATACATTGCATTAGTTAGATGGCTACCATGCGAGCTGAACATTTATTGTACTTCAACAATTTCAGAATCTAGGGCGAAGATTTGGTACCAGTAAAATGCATTTAAGCCCCCCGTGGCTTAGGCTGCTGTCCGTTCTAAGGTGGTAGTTCTGTTATTGTTTACTATTTGTTTTTTGTTACTCCCATTGTGGGAGTCTGTGATTGTTCTATGTTTTGTTGTACGTTACTTTATGTCCATTTTAGTTTTGCAATCATCTTGATGGGGAAGAGAGAACTGGTTGCTTTGCTCAGTTTGTCTTCCTGGTGTCTCGTGATGGTTGTGTGGCTCTTCCTGGCGGTGCCATGGGGTTTTTTCTTCTGTTTGTGATTGTGGTATTTCCTGATCATACTCACTTACTATTTTTGCTGTATTATAAACATGATCGCGGTTTCAGAGCAACAATAAAAAGGGTCAGCAAAAGAGAAACTTCACTTAAAGTAAGTAAGGGTGCAAAGATCAGGAATCGATACAATCAAGTACCATACCTGACCCAGGATACCAATGGGAAAGTGACAAACTCACAGCAGACACCACAAACGAGAGCCAAGAGGTCAGCCCTTTCCCATTTAAATCCCATTTTTGATCTTCTTGTCTTAACACATTTATGCCGAATGGAATTTCCCACCGTTATGAGTTGGACGCGTCCATTTCCAATTTTAGGGTTGTTGGTGGTAGTTTTAGTTTTTGTTCAAATTATGAAAAACGCTTTAAGCAAACAGTGGAAAACCTGAGCAGACGCCGCGTTTTGCGGCGTCTGATCTGGTTTTGCACTGTTTGACGATTATGTCCCATAAAAATGCCTTAGGCTTATATAAGTTAACAAGGATACGTCACAGATTCACTGAAATCTCATTACGTTTTAGCTCACCTGAGCCATGGCTCAAGGTCAGCTTTGTGATCCTTTGATTTTCGTCGCCCGTCCGTCCATCCGTCGGTCAGTCAGTCAATAATTTGCTTTAAACAATATATTCTCCTAAAGCATCACCTAATGTACCTCTACCTGTACAAAAACGTGAACACGATGGGGTGGCGTGGCTTATCGCGACTCAAGAAAGTTAAAAAAAAACTTTTCTGAAACCCCTCATCATTTGGGAGAAATGTTCACTGGATGACCTTTTAAAAAAATAGCTACACTAATTTGATCCGTCAAAAACATAGCCTACGAAGGCATGGCCTGTTTCCTCTATACACCCACATCTACCTATCTGAAATCAATGGTCAGAATTACAAATGATTTGGCAGAAATAATCACTAGGTAGTCCTGTACATATATATCTATAATATAATTGATCTGTCGAAAAATATGGCCGCAAGGCGTCTCTGCTTATCAAATGTACGGATCTGACAAGTTTCTATAAATAACCCACCTTTGTGCATTAATATGCTTCTCTACAATAATTTTAAACAAATTGAATGCATTGGACTTTATAACACTGTGACAGAAAAATTTCAGGTGAATGATTAAGGGGCAACTTGACCCTCTTTCATTTTTAATCATTTCTGTCATTAACATATTTCACAGAGGGCGTACGAACCTACCACGAGACGCAATTGGCCCCAAAGAGTCCACTTGCTTCGCGAGGGGTCCGTACCAGCATTTCTTAGGAAACCTTACGCCACTAGTGATTTTCCAGGGTTTTTGTTTTCCTTAAATGTTTGAATATCAAGTGATCTAACGTAAAAATTGCAAAAATTGTGACTATTCTTTTTAATGTAAACGTTGGTCAGTAAATATGTAATCGCTAGATTCACTTCAATTAACCATTGTGGCATTTGAAGTAATCTTAATTTGTTCTGATTCAATTATTCACAATATTCCATAATCATCAGCTACAATACTATAGACCTGCTTATCTCTTCCATCCTGAACATTTTGGGAGAAAAAGGGGCATATTATGCACGTATTTGGAGCCACATCTCAAAAACTAAACGGTTGAGTTTTTTTAATTATTTTACAATGAAACAGCAAATAGCAGAAAAGAAAGAAAATCTTTTTTTGGGGGAAAAAATGCCCAGGTGTCACTACTGACCTTAAAATCGTTATTTCATACGGTTACCTGAAAATCTGTAATCCTCTAGTAAGTGGTTTATCGATTTTAATGCACTACTTTATTTCACGTCATATGATAAAGTTACATAATTCGGAAATCAACCTTTTTACGTTGGAACTACTGGCAGATAATGTTAGGATATTCACATTTTTGAAAATAATAATATTGAGACAAACATTGGTTAACTAATTTTAACATTTAAACATCTGTTCGATGTTTTAGAACTACACATACATGTTCATTTGTAAGGGTTGATTTACGATTATAACCTTGAGCATATACCTTGAGCATACATTAATTTTTTTGAGCACCAAGAGCAACGGTATAAATAGACCCCTTTCACATTGTTATCTCCCTTGGCAATCGCTCTTCAATTGAAAAATCGATAGAGCCGTTTTCGAAAATGAAGGGGCAGATTGCTATTAGTTACATTGGCAAAACACATAATGCTGCTTTATAAGCCGATTGCTTTGGCCTTTCACCGCTGGAATGAGATATCTAATTCTAGAAATCAGATAAATTAATGTTTTTATTTACATTTCATAAGTCTTCAGTATTTTTTCACTTAATTCTATTGTAAAATATACTCATTGATATCGAGCCGTATGCATGTAAAGTGATATTCCCAAAAGGAGAGGGGGCCTCCTTCTGAATGTCTGCATAACATTCGTATAATAAGTCTAGCCACGTCGCGAGAAATTCTGTCTTCGGGGTTATTGAAACCGCGGCATAAGATATCCAACTACCTTATGTGGTATTTGCGACCAGCAAAGGCTCAGACCAGCCTGCGCATACGCGCAGTCTGATTAGAGCCTTTGCTAGTCGCTTGAATATTCTGTGACTCTTAGCCTACTGACCGAACATCATTTGGAGTGGCTAAGCTTAAAGGAGGCTGTACTGGCTCGTCTGAGTCTACACTTGTCAAAATGCCACATTGTTGGAAATCACATGTCGCGGCTCAAATCATTCCGACATGCTAAGCTACAAAGACTAGCAAGAATATTTCATTTTACATACAATAAAGCTTTTATACTTTCGAAAAATCGTATAACAAAAGCGCTGCTCTTATTGCGTGGATGCACAGGCTGGAATGCGTCTTTGTTGTCTACAAGTTTTTCGCCACATAATTATGCAATGAATTTGATTTAAACATATATTTTATTCATTCTCTAGAATACAGCATACCAATCACATATATAATTTAATATAACAAGGCATGCGAATGAAACGGATTTGACAATACGCGTTAGCTTATATGAGTCGTCTTTTGAAACAGAACATTCAAAATACTCTCTTTGAAAGGGTCAGAATATATATTACGCAGAGATACTTTCAGATGCGACACTTCTCTAATCGCTCACCGCAGCTTCATTTCCCAGCAAACACATTAAGTCGGAACAACGTTCTGTCATTACAGTGTACCGACGCTTCTGCGACGTTGTTGTAACTCTAGCTCTAACTCTAGCTCACATGAGCTGTATGTGCATCGTCCGTCGTGCTTCGCCGTCATCAACAATTTCTTCAAATGACAACTCCTCCTAAAGTCCTGGCTGGATTTGACCTCACTGCTTGGCATGAATGATCGTCATATGGCCTACTAAAATAATTGTTCAAATGGTTCCAATCCGTTGCATAGAACAGAACAGAACTGAACAGAACAGAAATTTTATCAGACGTAAACTATACTGTTTCTAGTCTATTCTATTATTTTAACAATAAACGCATTGTTGGTAACATGAAGCAAACATTTTTGTTATAACCTTTGATAATATGTTCAATTTTGTCTAAAATAGTTAGAATATCCCTTTCATCCTTTTTACCTAACTAATTATAAGCTATGCTATCATTTTTGAGATGAAATGATTCATCTAAGCTTATTGAAATTTTGCATTGCATTTTACCTTTCGAACCAAAAGGTAGTCAGAAAGTGGAGAATGAACCCCAGATCCATCAATCCGTGTGAAAGTGGTCATAATAATTGACCATCTTATCACAGAAAGACAACTAAAGAATATTATATTAAAGATAAGTAATCTAGTAATTGCATTAATTGTCAAAAAAGTTTAACACAAAAACGCACATTATGAAAAAGGGCAGAGGCAATAGACATTTCGTGATTATACTTTGAGATAATCTAATGCATAGGTTTTCTTGGTTTGGACAACGGACGCCATTATTATTATGCTACATGGTGTCGTGCACGCATAATTCGTGGCTGCATTCCTAATGGAAATTGTAAAGGATTAATTTTAAAGGATGTGCATAAAAGGGAAACGTTATTGACTCCTATCTAATACATAAATGTCCACAAAGCATGAATATAATGATATCCAATTCATAGGCTACAAGCAAAAACCCAGATGAGTCTGCTATACCTAGACTACATGGCCTAAAATAGATTTTCAAAATAAAATCTTGTCTGGCCACCTCAAGGTCAATAACCTTGATATTTGGTATGGTGCATCATCTAGTGAACTTCTACAAAGTTTGTCCAAATAATGCCCCTGGGGGCTTAAAAGGTCCCTGCCTTGGTGTCACATGATTTTACACATGCCTTTAAAGGGAAACATAAAAAAAAATCATGTCTGACACCACAAGGCCTGGAGGCTTAATATTTGGTATATACATGTAGCATCACCTAGTGGACCTCCATCAAGTTTGTTCAATTATAGCACTTGGTCCAAAAATGGCCTGCCCTGGGGGTCACATGTTTTACAATCGCTTATTTTGGGAACCAAATGTTCAAATTATGTGTTCAGGGACTAAAATGGCCCCACCCTGCGGTCACACAATTTAGATAGACTTATATAGGAATTTCAAAACATAAACACATATTCTTGTGTGGAACCCCAAGGCATAGAGTATTGATACTTGGTATATAGCATCACCTAGTGGTTGTTCACTATACATTTTATTTGTTCAAATTATGTCACTCGGGGATCCAGGGTGCCACATACTTTATATGGGTCTATTTAGAGAAATCATAAAACATTATTTTTGTTTGAAATAACAAGGCAAATGACCTCGATATTTGGTATGTGCATCACTAAGTAGCAATCGTATAAGCACAGAACCATCACACAGCACAATATAGGTACATCACAACAATTTTAGCGTTTTAGTTCATATGCTTTTGCCTAATAAGCTTTTGTCATAAATTGCATATGGTTTCCGCTAAAATAAAACGTCTCTGGTAATACACTGAGTATGTATGTAAGCCTCAGTGTAATAATCTTATGTACTGTTCTGAAATACGGGGCTACGTAAATGCTGATTGCGAGAACATTTTGCAAATACATGTTAAATGTGAAGCTATCAACGAACACTTACGCTGTTTACAAAGAGCTAGGAAGGTACCCACTTATTGTAGAAAGGCAAACACGTATGTTTAAATATTGGTTCAGTCTACTGCAGATAATAAATGATAATTGTATCCTGGAAGATGTTTACATTTCAATGAAAGAAAACGTGGCGTGACAAAATAGATGTGAAAATATAATTGAGTGCATTTAAGCCCCCCGGTGGCTTAGGCTGCTGTCCGTTATAAGGCGGCGGTTCTGTTGCTGTTGACTTTTTGTTTGTTGTTACTCCCATTGTGGGAGTCTGTAACTGTTCTATGTTTTGTTGTACGTGACTATTTGTCCATTGTAGCATTGCAATCATCTTGATGGGGAAGAGAGAGAGCTGGTTGCTTTGCTTAATTTGTCTTCCTCGTGTCTTTTGGGGTGGTTGAGTGGCTCTTCCTCGCGGTGCCGTGGGGTTGTCTGCAGTTTATGATTGTGGCATTTCCTAATCATACTCACTTACTATTTTTGAATCAATCAAACTTAACTTACTTTGAATGCGAACGTGAGTTTTCGGCCTGATCTGGACACACCAAGCATTGGTTAATCAAAATAAAAGGAGGTACATATGGCTGCTAATAAACGTTTTGCAATTGCCAACAGCAATGCTTCACAACAGGGCCTACACCGATTGTTATAGCCAATGCGATTTTCAGCAAACAGTTGTTTATATTATATTTGCATTGTATAACCAGCGCCGGTGTTCAGCAAAACCTACAAGTTGGCATGCACGCCAATCGAAGACTAATATCAACCTGCGCATCCGCACAGTCTGATCAGAGTCTTCGATGGGAGAACTACGGATAGCCAATGGTCCAGTTTTATTTTGTTTTTTAGTCGGGAAAGTACAGCTCTGATCAGATTGCGCGAATGCGCAGATTGATTTGAATCCCCGCTGAACGTGCATGCAAACTTGTACATTTACTGCATTTTGCAGAAAACTCGCCTATTCCAGTTTAATAAAATCAAGCTGGTTCTGTGATTGTGTTAGGAATAACTAGGGCATGGTTAACACGCAAACATCATAGATGGCAGAGAAAGAACTGCATGCAAACATTGTATAATTCTATTAAATGTCTGCGAAATTAGGGGAACATTTCCTGTCCTTTGATTATGATGCCTTTATACCGGGGGCACTGGCTATTACTAAGCTAATAAGTGTGTCATGACATTAGACGGTCATGCCGTAAGGATGCTTCATGAAAGTAAATTATGGTTTAATGTTGGATTTCCTTCTTTGTTACATACGAAACAAACATGATGATGATATTTTGGTACTTATCACATCGGCAAGCAGACAATACTCTGACCATCTTGTGCATGCACATATTTCGCCAGCGCCTTTGCTGCTCGCATACATGATGTTAAATGCCGTCGACGGAGCATCAGATGTTTATGTACCAGTATCTCATGAACTGACCTGTACATTATACTCTTTGCATGCTGGGTAATTTTCACGCTTTTGTTGTTGTTGTTTGCTGACCTTTTTAAAATCGTTCAAGAACTCAAAAATATCAGTATGATGGTATAGAAGAAGGCTTACATGGAACACTTATCAGTCAGGTGCATAACCTCCAAAAGTTAAAAAAAAGTATATCACTTAAAGCAGTTAACTTTTTTTTGCAACAAAAACAAAAGTAACCTGTTTGAGTGAACGTGTCTTTTTTTTCATCTTCATATTCCCACAGTATGTAAACTGAAATAAACATCCTGTACCCATTCCTCCTAGCTCAGGCCGTATAAACATGAATTTCAGCGCTCGTGCGTAACCAGTAGTCGGAAAATTCGTGTATTTATAGCGCTATACACAGGTAAGTAATGCTTGTTTTACTAAATTCTTACGTTTGATTCCATAATTTTAGCGGTTTACTCCTACGCATTTCGCTTTTTATATACTCAAACAAAAAAGAAACGCCCGATTTTCATGATACTGTATCTTTCGATCTTGCTAAGGTGTTGCCACAAAAATAAAACAAAAATGTTTATCAAATGTCCGACATACAATAAAAAGAAATTATTTGATTTTATCTTCTGATCCTGAAGAGTTATTAAACCTAATGTGCACACAGCTTTTTCCATCATCATCAGGAAGTTAATCATCAAAAAGTGTAAAATTTTACGTTAAAGGGCAACCAGAAGGGTCCGACGATGAAAAAACATCTAAAAATCACAAGTTTGCTTACTGAACTGCAGTGCCAAATCTTTCATTTACGAAAATAACTAAAATTACCTCCCTTTGAATTAAACAAATAACAATTTAAGAACTTTTAAATCTCCTTAACCTAACATCATTTTGAGGCCGTTTTTGCTTTAATTTGTTGTGTCTGCTTGTGACAACAATTACACAATAGAGAAAAACAAAAACAATGGCTGATGCCGGGCATCAAATGTTTACTAAATCTGTGTTTTATACCCCACCCCTTACTGCAAAATCATCAGAGAATTTCCATTATCTATTGTTTTGTTGCTGATTAGTCTTAATTAATGTTAAAATGCTTGTGATGACGAAAAAACATCAAATTTCTTCGAGTTTATTGATTATCAAAACGCTGGACCAATAATGAATTTTCTGAGTGTTTTCACGCACGCTCGTGATCGATGTTTTTCGACGTCAGAGCATGTTACAGACCAATGAATGTGGTCGTAAAAGCAATGCATACAACTAGCCAGCTTATCTTACTAGAGAGTTTGTTCAGTGATGTTTAAATGAGCTTAAACGGTTCAGGATTATGTTGTGACTTTTGATTTTAAGGGTACTCGTTTTCACAGCTTTGTCATCGGCTACACTGATTATCAAACGGATTACTCTTAAGTGCAAATCATTTCTAAATGATCAAAGTTTGTAAGGTAAAAATTTGAATGAAATGCGTTCATACATTTGGAACTGGCAGACATAAACGTCAAGCGGACATAACTTTTTTGTTTCAGTATATATCGAACCTGCTTGGAAACAGTGCCGTTTTGTCCTGAAAATGAACTTAAATGTCAGTTTGCATTATTTTGATGTAATAGGAAGTCACATGTTTACATGATTGTATGATTCTAATTTTTAAAGTTTCTTAGGTCTGTGAAAAAAATCGACCAAAATAGATGGCCCCTCACAATTGCAGCTGTACCACCAACTCAAACATCTGAACCAATTGCTATACCACTAACTTGTGCGTAACTATACCACTAACTTGATTGACAGACTATTTTAAAACGACTAAAAGTCACGAACAAAATGTTAAGTCCTTCGTAAATGGTTTGTATTCAATCCAAAATATTTTTGACAGAAAGCATGCATCTTTTTTTAAGCAATATTAATTGAGCTGACTGCACTATCATGGTTTATGGACTGCCAGAGGGGGAAATTCTGGACAGCCAGTTTGACATAGCCTTCGCCTGTGGTTCTGGTCATCCAGACTCTGATTTACAACGTAATGACCTAGGTGTTATTCCAAACATTGTTACATAGGTATGCGTGATATTATACACTAATATAGGGATGAAACATTTTTTTGCATGAATTAACGTTAGTCATGGCCTGAGAGACGTTACATGCTGAGGAAAAAGCCTGACGTTTGGGACGTCTCACAGGGGACCCGAGGGACGCAAAATCCACTGAAACATCGTTACAATCGTTATAATTGCGTTGATTTAATAACATATTCAACCAGATTTACCAAACTATAATTTGGCACTATAAATTGTCACAGTTTGTAGTTGGACGTTTTATCAATATTCATGTTCCATGACCAAAAGGTAAGTTTGTATGACAAAAATGCCACAATAACATACACTGCAGACCAACCCACGGCTTCGTTCATAGGTGTCGGCTGGGGAACAGTGGATTAACAGCACGTGAATGGCCTAGATAAAAATTAGATTGTGCTGGTTGAACCATGACAGTTAAATATATATGCAGCACGGATTTTATAACACAGAGTAAAATGTATTATTCCATTTCATGAGTCACTGAACTACTGCTAAATTTCGAACTTAGACTATTCAAATGTTAGAAGAGTCCAGGTGACAAGACAGATAAATCTAGAGGAAATAACGGTTAAACCTTTCCTGTTTTCAATTCAGCATCGATAGCATGGACAGTAGATATTTGGTTTAGAAATAACTGTTACAGTCTGAATGACCTTGACGTGCTACTGCTTAAACTTGTCCAATCTTTGATCTGTCTGAGGTCGAAATTGAACAAATATCTTTTCCTGGTGGAAGCGTTTTGGATATAGACCTGGACTAATCAATTTTTTTGTTTCATAGTTTCCATTTTTGCTGCTAATTACACGTCCACAAAACGCTTTGAGGCGTGACTGTAACAGTAAATGCATTGAATGAATCAAGGGTCATTACTTAGAGGTTGTGGTATAAGTATACAGGCGGTTATTATCATGAGCCTGTAACAACGGCGGATTTGAGACTTTATTAAACTTCAAACAACTTCGTTGTAAAGTCATACAAATAATATCATAAAACATTGCTATGCATTTTTAATACGTTTACTAGCAAATATTTTCATTTTGCGTATGTAATACTAACAATGCTTTTAAGCACGTATCACTTTTGGGGAGTGCATAATTTGTATCAAGCTTAATCGGCCAAACTCAATATTGGAGAGCAAAGTAAAGTTGGTTTGTTTTTCTTTTTTCGTTTTTCGCTTTTTGTTTTTCATTTTTCTTTTTTCGTTATTCGTTTTGCGCTTTTCGTTATTCGATTTTGTAATTCGTTTTTCACTTTTGGTTTTTCACCTTTTGTATTTGCTTTTCGTTTTTCGCTGTTCGTTTTCATTTTTTGACATTCAAAATCGGGCTGAGTATCGTATTTTGACATTCAAACTGAGGCCGAATATAGTATTTTTACATTCAAAATCCTATTTGACATTCAAACTGGGGCCGAATATCGAATTTTGATATTCAAAATCCTATTTTGAAATTCAAAATCAGGCCGAATATCGTATTTTGACATTCAAAATCCTATTTTGACATTCGAACTGGGGCCGAATATCGTATTTTGACATTCAAAATCCTATTTTGACATTCGAACTGGGGCCGAATATCGTATTTTGACATTTAAAATCCTATTTTGACATTTGAACTGGGGCCAAATATCGTATTTTGACATTCAAGATCCTATTCTGACATTCGAATTGAGGCCAAATATCATATTTTGACGTTCAAAATCCTATTCTGAAATTCGAAATCGGCCGGAATATTGCATTTTGAATTCAAAATCCGATTTTGTCATTTGAACTGGGGCAGAATATCGTATTCTGACATTCAAAATCCTATTTTGACATACGAATTGAGACGGAATATCGTATTTTGACATTCAAAATCCTATTTTAACAAGCAAACTGAGGCCGAATATCGTATTTTGACATTCAAAATCCTATTTTGACATTCGAGCTGAGACTGAATATCGCAATTGACATTCGAAATCCTATTTTGGCATTCGAAACCTGGCCGAATATCATATTTTGACATTCAAAATCCTATTTTGACATTCGAACTGTGGCCGAATATCGAATTTTGACATTAAAAATCCTATTTTGACGTTCAAAATAGGGCTGAATATCGAATTTTAACATTCAAAATCCTATTTTGAAATTTGAACTGGGGCCGAATATCGCAGTTGGCATTCAAAATCCTATTTTGACATTCGAATTGAGGTTGAATATCGTATTTCAACATTCAAAATCCTATTCTGACATTGGAAAAGGGGCCGTATAACGCATTTTGACATTACATTCAAAATCCTATTTTGACATTCGAATTGAGGCTGAATATTGTATTTTAACATTCAAAATTCCTTTTTGACATTCGAACTTGGGCCGAATATCGTAATTTGACATTCAAAATCCTATTTCCACATTCGAAATCGGGCGGAATATCGTATTTTGACATTCCAAATCCTATTTTGACCTTGGAACTGGGCCGAATGTTGTATTTGGACATTCAAAACCCTTTTTTGACATTCGAAATCTGGGCGAATATCGTATTTTGAAATTCAAAATCCTATTTTGACATTCGAAACTGGGGCCGAATATCGTATTTAGACCTTCAAATTGATGCCGAATATCGTATTTTCAAATGCAAAATCCTATTTTGACATTCAAAATGGGGCCGAATATCGTATTTTGACATAAAAATCAATTTTTTTACATATAAAATTGGGCCGAATATCGTATTTTGACATTCAAAATCCTATTCTGACATTCGAAATCGGACTGAATATCGTATTTTGACATTCAAAATCCTATTTTTACATGTGAAATCAGGCCGAATATATCATATTTTGACATTCAAAATCCTACTTTGTCATTCGAACTGCTGCCGAATATCGTATTTTGACATTCAAAATGATCCTATTTTGGCATTCGAAATTGGGCCGAAGTCGCATTTCGACATTCAAAATCCTATTTTGAAAATCGAAAACGAGCCGAATATCGTATTTTGACATTCAAAATCATATTTGGCATTCAAACTGAGGCCGAATATTGAACTTTCACATTCAAAATCCTATTTTGACATTCGAAATTGGGCCGAATATTGTATTTTGACATTTTGAAAAACGTCATATTTTTAAAAGTTTGTAACTGAGCAGCGGAAGGGGTGAGAATGACCTTAGAAATTATTTCATGATCAATCTGCAGGAAAATATGGGACCCTCGCGACCCCAGGATATGTAGTAAGACAGTCTGACTCGCTACCGAAAGCACTTTGGGGCCCACTAAAATGCCTGTGAGTCTAGCAATGCTCATGCGCAAGGGCATTGATATATATATTTTCATGTTCGGCTTTAATATACATGAAGTTAGTTATCATAAACTGTATGACGAATATAGCATTCATTCAACAGTTAAGATTAATTTTATCTCCCTATCTAAAATCGCTTTTTAACTGTCTGTTTATAAGCTCACCTGATCCGTAAGCTCAGATCAGGCATTAGTATGCCAATGGTGCAGCGTCGTCGTCCGCCCACACTGCCAAAGTAGTATAATGTATATGGGGCCAATTTTATCAAAATTTCAAGTAAAGCACCTTCAGGCAAATAAAATGAAAAAAAGACTGCGTCTTTTTCATTTGCCCGAAGATGCTTTACATTTGCTGATTTGATAATGAACTGTGGTTGCCATGGCATTATTTAGCTCCGTACACTTATATTCTATGAAACTTTTCGGCCCAAAGCTTTTAGATTACTAATGTAGCAATGTCTGGTAGCCCTCTTCATAAATGAAGCCACTCAAGTTCGAGGGGTGCAAACTGGCCCCGCCCCGGGGATCAAGCTTTTCCATAGACTTGTACTGAAAAAAACTTTAAAATTTCTTCTGAAACCATGAGACTTTTAGCTTATATGTTTAGTATGTAACACTGTCTAGTAGTTCCCTAACATCCTGCACAGTTTTCAGTTACTTGCTTAAACAGTATGGTGTGTATGTACACATTATTTGTGGTCCCTTCACGATTCGTGTCACCTAGGTAAAAAGTGTGTATGTCTGTCCATTTGTCCATATGTGCTATGCTCCTAAACCGCGGAACCGAATTCAGTCAAATTGCATGTGTAATCAACTGCCTGTAATGTGCACGGCCCATGGTGAAAGCAAAATAATCACTGTCAGGTACCAGACGGAATATGTGCAACACAAATTGGACGAGCAAACGGACTCATACAGTGGTTATAGTGCCCATCTGCGAGTTGTGCGAAAGTCTTTGAATAAATAATTGTTATTGATTAAAATGTATTGCGATTTACATTTGTTTTCAATCTAACATATACTTTGTGTTTTCCGGCAGTTTTCTAAGTTTTTAATTCCAAATGGTTCAAGAGTTATGAGCATTTTAACTAACAGGCCACGGCCGGTCAGTCTGATGCTCAGCAAAGCCTCGTCCATTAAAATGGCTGTTACACATGCTGGTGGTTGGACAATGTTGACATGTAAAATGTGATCAAAATATAGCGTGTGGTGCAAGCTTTGTGAGTTTTTTCACTAGCTGGTAATGGACGGACGGACGGACAGACAGACAGACGGACTTACAAGGTTATTATAGTAAACAACTGCGGGTCCCGCAATTTGCTAAGGCGGCATTCCCACTTTCGTGCGATCGTTTACGAACACCACGATTAGCCATTCATAGATGATCGTGGGATTTCTGCTTGGATACCGGTACAAAGTGATGCGGGTCGATACGTATGGAAATAATTTGTTGCCATTGAATACGATATGCTCACGATTGGTCAATTTCCTGGTATCTCGTTTAAATACGAACAGGATTGTCCTGATCGAGTCCACGATTTAGTGCCAATCTGATACGAGCATCACGATCGGGGTTCCCCGGCACGCGGGTATACGTTAATAAACTTATCTGTACAATTTTAAGATCTGCCTTCAATGTGAGCCAGAGGTCAGGGGTGTGTGTAAGGTCAAAGTGTTTGCTTCTGTATAGGTCTATACTTCTTTCTTTCCCCTTAATTTAATATGCAAAGGAACCACATTCTGATTTTTTCACCTTTTAATCCAACCCACAGATTGAGTGTGTGTGTGTGTGTGTAAGGGCAGGCTATGTGCTTGTATGATTCTCTATGTTCCATTCTCTTTGCAACATGACAACTTTAAGAAGAAAAAAATGTTTTGACCTTTGACTCCACCCCAGGGGTCGCGGGTGTGTGTAAGGACAGAATATGTCGCTGTTGCTGCATTCATGATTCCATTTAATTTGATATGCAACATGACCATGTTCTAAAACAGCGGAATCTTTAGCCCACCCACAGTATCAGGTGGGGGTTCTGTGGGCAAAGCATTTGCCACCATGTTGCTGCATTTGTGAGTCCATTTAATTTCATATGCAACATGATTATGTTCTGAAGAAGTTGAATTTTGAGCTTTTGACCCCAACCCCTAAGTCCACCCAGGGGATCAGACCAAGGCCTTTGATAAAAATCACATTTGATATGTTTCATATACATTATACCTCTTGACATTTAGACCCCCAGTGTTTGCAGGGGGGAGCCTGCTGGCAAAATATTTCCTACACTGTTGCTGCATTTGTGATTCTTCTTTAATTTGATATGCAACAGGACCATGTTCTGAACAAGTTGAATTTTGACCTATTGACCCCAAGGGTTGGGTGGGGGGGGGGGGTCTGCCGGCAAAATATTTGCTACCATTTTGCTGCATTGGTGATATGCTTAAATTTAATATGCATTATGGTTATGTTCTTAAAAAGTTGTATTTTGACACTTAGACCCCCAGTTTTGGCGGGGGGGGGGGGGTCTGCTGGCAAAATATTCCCTACCATGTTGCTGCATGAGTGATTCCTTTTAATTGGATGTGCAACATGACCATATTCTGAAGAACTTAAATTTTGAGCTTTTGAACCCACCACCTAAGTCCACCCAGGTGATCCTATCGGTGCCTTTGATCTAAATCCACGTTTGCTATGTTTCATAATTATTTTACCTCTGTCTGCATTCGACAATTCAGTAAAAAATGTTGACAACTGACTGAGTTATTGTAAAATTCAAATATTTTACATTTGACCCCACCTAAGGGGTCTAGGGCCGGGGTAAATTTTTAATCACTGTCATGTTTATCTACAGGCACTGGGTAACCATGGCCTATAGTGAGAAGTTGTCACATATAATAGTTTTGGAGAAATGTGAATTTTATTCCACAAAAAAGCCAATATAGCTTTAGCATTAGCCTAAACCTAAGTCAAAACAGGGCCATAACTCAGTAAACAAATTGTGATTGATCTCCAAATTCGAACTTCACCTGTATTCTATGATGCTTTAGCCTTCAGTAAAAATTGAATGAAATAGTTACATCCCTTCAAAAGTTTTTTGATCGAATCCCACAATTTAGCCGCAATCTAAGTATAAAAGGGGTCATAACTAAGTCAAAATTTTGCGGATTATCAACCTTTCAAACTTGATCTGTATTTAATGATGGTTGACATTTCTTTAAAAAAAATAGGTGAGTATGACCAGGAAATACCACAATCACAAACCGCAGACAACCCTGCGAGGAAGAGCCGCCCAACCACCACAAGACACCAGGAAGACAAATCAAGCAAAGCAATCAGCTCTCTCCTCCCCATCAAGACGACCGCAATACTAGAATGGACATAAAGTAGCGTACAACAAAACATAGAACAATCACAGACTCCCACAATGGGAGTAACAATAAACAAAAAGTCAACAACAATGGAACCACCTCCTTAGAACGGACAGCAGCCTAAGCCACTGGGGGCTTAAACGCACCCCACCGGCACCAAATCTTCGCCCTAGAGCTAGATTCTGTAAAGTTTGAATGAAATTGATAGATCCTTTCAAAAGTTATTGATCAGAAACCAAAAGTGTTACAACATGGACAACTCAAAAGACGACGATGATGACCTAGACATGATCCATATGTGACCACCATGATTTGCAGGCGACACAAAAAAATGTACATTTTGTGATGAAACTGGTAATTTTATTGGATTTTAAAAGTTATAGGAAGTTAATTAAAATTTTATAAATAGTAGCCTACATTGATGATTGTGACCTTGACCTTGAGCCTGCATAGTTATGCTATTGGTTTTGCATACCATTTTAGTAGGATCAACATTTCACCAAGTTTGATAAAGATCTTTCAAATAGTTCAGGAGAGCTGGAGTTATGGACAGATGGGTGGATGAATTAATAGATAGATGGGCACATGATGTCCATTTTCATAATCCACTCTCCAAATTGCGGTTGGGATTAGAAAGACACTCTACAGCTGTCCGAATGGTATTTAATATTCTATATCAGCAAACAATATCATCATACAATTCTTAATTTGTTTCATGAAAAAATCACCAAAGGGTATCATCAAAGAACAGGCCAGCTCATGATATTTTGACACTATCACATATATGTAAATGCATTATTTGAGTGTAAATCTGTAGCTATCTTCAGGGGGTTGGCAGCCTTTGTCTAATATACACCCTTCCTTTGTGATTGTGTGTCCTTCACCAAAAGGCTTTATCCAATTATAAGTACTGGTTCAACAGAGGAAGACAGGAAATCGTTCAGACATGACTGATTTGTTAACTGATACCTCAAGCACCAAAACAAACTTTCCTTGTGAGTGTAAAAGATGAATATCATTGGCGAGACTGTGGGAATGGATTGCTTGTCTGAATCATCGCTACTTAGATGCATGAAAGTAATAAACTCTCTTGAAATTATAATTAGATGAAAGTTTTTAATTCGTTTGTGAGAGCTAAATGATGTACATGGCCCTGTTAATTTATTTTCTAAATCAATGAAAACACTGGAATGCGTCTTGAGATTATAAAGATGGAATTTATAATTGTATGAGCATGAAGTCAGATTTAACTTCATCCACTTAGCGGTACAGTAATTTCATCATGCATCCAAGTTAGTGGTGCAGTGTGAGCGCAGTTGTTGGTATAGTATTTGTATCGTCAGTGGACACCATTTTAAACAGTTTTAAGCACAATTTGTAAAGATCTCATAATAATCCTTTGGGTGGAGGGCAAATCTATTCATCTACGGACTCTTGATGAAAAGGATTGACAGCAACCTGCGTTTTCTTTGACAATAACGCCTGATTTAATAAGCTGGGTTGAATGCAAATTCAAAACACAGCACAGAGGATTTCGTTATACAAGGTTAAATGGGGATAAAAACAAGAGAATACACAATTAACTTACCACGCGTATGCTACAGTCGCTAAATCATGATAGCTGGTCCAAAAAAATCGACATAAAACCTCAAATCGGCACGATTACCGACTACTGGTTACGCACGAGCGCTGAAATTCATGTTTATACGGCGTGAGCTAGGAAGAAAAGGTACAGGATGTTTATTTCAGTTTACATACTGTGATTCCCGAGTTACCGCAATTTTCACGGCCATGTGGGTAATTTATCTGAAAGACCTATTACATAACTTTACGATTATGCAATAAAATTGTGTACGCATCGTCTATAAATAAGTACGCGAGGTCATTGAAGTTCAGAAAATAAGCTACTTTTTAACCTGAATTAGTTATATTGTTGACGGCTTGCAATTTGACCTTGGCCTAAATAATTTCAGATATAACTTTTATAAGTTACTTTCTGTAGCATCACTTAGAAATTATTGTTGAAAAGGTACAATTCTAACTTCCTCAAGTGATATAGGTATATTTTAACTTATAGAAGTTATGTCCCTGACTGCTTATCCTACCAATACTTTTTGTCCTAAAATGTCAGCTTATTACGTCTGCTACATACATTCAAATGCACTCCCGATAACTTTTATCATGTAAGTAAACGTTTTGGACCCTGACTAGACAGCGTCCTGAGGGGCAATCTGCTCTTGCCCCATTTTGTACGCAATAATGGTTATTATTTAGGGAGCACAGTGCCTCAGTTGCAGAGTGGTCGACTCGAGACCGAGGGGCCGCGGTTTCGAGCCTCACCGGTGTCACTGTGTTGTGTCCTTGAGCAAGACACATTTATCCTTGCATAGTACTGGTTCAACACAGGAAGACCCGTCCCGACATAACTGAAACTAGAAATGATGTTTATGAAACATTATGCCCCCAACCCTTTGCTTGTCAAGAAGGGTTCATAAGTTTTCAATGCCCAAATTTACAAAGGACAATTACTTAAAAAATAGAATAACTTTTTTTTTATTTTCACCAGGTAATCTACTCATCATCTTCTACCAACTGACTATGTTTGAAGCTCCTAGCCAAATAATTTTCGAGAAATCTTGATGACAAGTTTTCAATGACCAAATTTGCAAAGGGCAATAACTAAAAAAATAACTTTTTTTTTAATTTTCACCAGATTATCTACTCATTATCTTCTATCAGCTGACTAAGTTTGAAGCTACTTGCTGAAATAGTTTTTGAGATATCTTGACTAGAAGTGTTCAATGCCAAAATTTGCAAAGTACAATAACTGAAACAATATTAAATATTTATTAAAAAATTTTCACCAGGTTATCTGCTCATTATCTTCTATCAGCTGACCAAGTTTGAAGCTACTTGCTGTAATAGTTTGTGGGATATCTTGATTATAAGTTTTCAATGCCAAAAATTTGCAATGGGGAATAACTCAAGACAGTTAAATAACTTTTTTTGAAATTTTCACCAGATTATCTACGCATTATCCACTATTACCTGACCAAGTTAGCTACTTGCTAAAATAGGTTTTGAGATATCTTGATTACAAGTTTTCAATGCCAAAAATTTGCAAAGGGCAATAACTCAAATAAAATAAAATTACTTTTTTTTAATTTTCACCAGATTATCTACTAATTATCCACTATTACCTGACCAAGTTTAAAGCTCATAGCTGTTATAGTTTTTGAGATATCAAATTTTCCATGTCCAAATTTGCAAAGGGCAATAACTAAAACAAACTTAATAACTTTTTTTTATTTTTTTTACCAGGTTATCTACTTATTATGCTCTATTAGCTGACCAAGTTTGAAGCTCATCGCTGTTATAGTTTTTTGAGATATCTTGTATACAAATTTTCATTATGACCCTTTAAAAGGTGCATAACTCCACAAAGAGGGATAATCCAGACTTAAAAAATGCGTGTTAACTATTTTTAATAAGGAATCCATATATGAATTTCAAAGCTGTGTCTTAATAAATTTTGTAACGGACGCACTGACGGACGCACAAATTTGCAAGGGGCAATAACTAAAAAAACTTTTTTTTAATTTTCACCAGATCATCTTCTCATTATCCACTATAACCTGACCAAGTTTGAAGCTCATAGCTGTTTTAGTTTTTGAGATATCAAATTTTCTGTGTCCGAATTCGCAAACGGCTATAACTCAAAAAATAAAAAAAAGGGAACTCAAAAAAATCAAAGAACTTTTTTGTTAATTTTCACCAGTTTATCTACTCATCAAGGTCTATTAGCTGACCAAGTTCGAAGCTCATAGCTGTTATAATTTTTGAGATATCTTGATTACAAAATTTCATTACGGCCCTTTAAAAGGGGCATAACTCCACAAAGGGTGATAATCCAGACTGAAAAAATACGCGCAATTATTTTTTAATGAGGAATCCATATATGAAATTCCAAAAATGTATCTTACATGTAATAAAATTTGTAACCGACACACGGACGGACGCACGCACAGACGCACGCACGCACGGACGGACAAGCCTAAAGCAATATGCCCCTTTAACTGTTCCAACGTGTGGGGCATAAGAATTGTTGACTGAGACGTAAAGAATCAAACAAACAAACAAAATAAAGGTTTTTAAAGTACATAACCAGATAGAAAGCATATATACGTGGCGGGAAATTGTGTTAATGCACCTGCGCTGATCCAGAGGGAGGGACATGGTGTCAGGAAACACCTTCCTTCACCCCCTGAAAACAAATCTATAGGGTTTCTAAGCAATACTGGCCCGGATCATCTGGGAAATCACAAGGGTACCAAGCCAGCATTCGATGTTGGGCCATCATCTGCTAGCCAGCGAAACGCCATTTAAGGCGTTTCTCTGGCTGGTCACGATGATGGCCCTCTTTTGATATTTGGGTCCTTTCTCCCCTCACCAAAACAAAACAAAGAAAAACAACGTTGTCAGAGCTAGACCCCGTCTGTCAAAACGTTCTGGTACAACTATAATCTGTTCTGGAGTGTTGCAATGATCAAAACAATTTACCAGACCTCTCCAAGTAATGAACTTATTCGCAGCAATGGGATTTGACTCCATCGCAAAACGACCAAATTATACAAGCCATTTAGCTGTGAAGAAAAAATAAAAAGACGTTACGCAATTATCTAAGTGCAACATCTCATAAGCCAGTTTGTGAGATTTTGATTCTTATCGCATATGTCAGCATGAAAGGCTTATACGACCAGAGACTACACTGAACCGAAGTTATAAGTGGCCACCTTACTTTTTTTGAGACTGTTCAGAGAGTAAGAATAGCTCTTACAAAATTTGAATTCAAATATAAAAAATCCAAGGCTTTTGTCATGAGGAAATTGCTGGTGCCATACAAGAATTTTGTAATCGCTGGTGTTAACGAGAGCATGTTAAATATACTGCCTTAAATAGTTGGAAATTAAAAAAAATTGAAATTGATGGTAGAATTCATTTTAGTACAATAATTTAGATCTTCTACCACCTAAATCTAAATTCACTTTCAGAAATTTAAAGAAAAGGGTCCAGGAATTCCATAGGAGGTTTGTTTTTGGCACCCGCAGATAAGGCTGTTAACAATGTTGTGGTCATTTGAAATATGTACCACATTAACACCCTAAAGCAAGAACGTAGCACTGCTAAAACATTTGAGCAATACAGGCTTCATAAGACGTCTGCCGTTGATATGCATCGACGCCATATGGCGGCTAAGTTTGGTGTTTTTGTTGGTGAAGATCATAGCAAGCTTCCTACGTTATATTGGTTACCCAATCTTCATAAAAGACCCTATAAGTCGCGTATTATTGCTTATTCTAATTCATGTCCTATTACCGAGTTGTCTATACTTTTGACTTCTTGCCTCACTGCGATTAAAAAACATGTTATAAAATAGTGTACAGCAGTTTATGAAAGGAATCGTAAAAAAAATTGGTCTATTAAAAATTCAGGTGATATTCTTAATAAATTAAAATCTAAAGGTTTTCTAGCATCTAGTTTGTCTACTTATGATTTCTCTATTCTCTATACTACATTGTCTCATAACCTAATCAAAGAAAACAAATCGGAATTTAGTGTACAAACTTTCCACAGAGAGTTTTTGGCTTGTAAAAAGAACTGTGCCTGTTTTTACTTCTGAAAAACCTTAACAATATAAGTTATGATCCCCATCATCTTTTGGACAATATATTTATAGGATTTGGCTCGAAATTGTATAGACAAATTGTAGGTATTTGAATGGGTACTGATTGTGCTCCTCTTGGTTCAGATTTGTTTTTATTTTGTTATGAGAGAGACTTCATGTTGTCTCTGTCAGACAATAATATCTCTCTAGCGTTTCTCTTATACAAGTAGATGGATAAATATCGCTGGTTGATATTCGTTGTTATAGTATTCATATAATCCTTTAAATATTTTGAGCAATATGAAATGAAACAGTGTTTTCAGACGGAATATTACATGAACTAAGGATGTTTTCAGCATGTTTCTTCATGAGGCGAATATCGATGTATATCGGTGATCACTAACTGCCAAATCTTTGAAATTGCTTTTTATTTTACGAAATAATGAGACCGCCATTTTGGTCTAAATCCCTCCTGGGTGCCAATTTATCTTAGATTCAGTTCATACAGTCGTTTTGCGTAAACGAATACATATTAAAAATGCATACGAAAATCGCTTGCAACATTTCTGCTGGTCGCCATGGTGTTCGTTTGCAAGTAATACAGCCGTTTTTGAAATTTTCATATTTTTTCTCACTCATAAAGTACCTCTAATTACGTCATTTGAATTAAGAAATACACTTAAAAGAATCTAATCTCCGGCTAACACTGAAATGAATCAGAGAGAAACACTGTTTTATATCGATGTTTGCATTGATATGAATTCTTTGGACATTTTTACATATATTGACATGTAAATAATCTGGCTGGCCAATTTCAAACTATAAAAAAATTATAGGAAACAAAAAGGGCATACCACTCAGTTGATATACCCCTAGATATTGGTTTCAGTTAACTGGTCTACTGCCTATGAAACTTAGATACAATAAAAATAAATCCTGCCGATTTTCAACAACCGTCACGCGGCACATTTTAATGTTACGCCTCTTGCTTTAAACGATGTCAACGTAAGAGGGGGTAACGTAATAAAACCACCGATAAAACGACGGATATCCATGCTTTTTAAATATTTGTTTTAGAAAATACAGCATACCTTCATACCTTTGTTAAAATGTAGCTGGTTCTTATTAGGATATGAAGAATTTGCCAGAACGCTTGAAGCAGGTAAATTGATGCGTGAAGTAACTAGAGAGTGTTACCAAAATGACTTCACTACAAGTTGAATAGAATATGCATACTTTGTTATAGGGAGCGCAGTGGCTCAATGGTAAAGTGCCGAGGGTTCGAGCCTCACCGGCGTCACTGGGTTGTGGTGCTTGAGCAAGAAACATTTATCCCAGCTTAGTACTGGTTCAACCTAGGAAGACCCGTCCCCGTCCAACTGAAATATTGTTGATGGGACGTAAAGAATCAAATCAAACAAATTAAGCAAAACATGATTTGTTTTATTATACCTCACGTGAATTCCCCACACAAAACTTCCATAGACGAACGGCTGATATTTTATAATATCACCCGTTGCTACAGCGACGGCGAATACTGTCACGTGTTTGCCATAGCAGCGGGTGATATTATATAAATATAACATTCTTGAGAGGGTGCTAGTCGAAAATATCATCCCGAGAAACATGATTATCAACCGAGGCGTAGCCGAGGTTGATAATCATATTTCGAGGGATGATTTTTCGACTAGCACCCTCTCAAGAATGTTATATTTATTTTATTATACCGAACCTTATTCTTGTATTTTCTAACCATGGTGCAAGAAGTTCCAAAGACACGCAATGTGTACTTGCTACGAATGGAAGAAACACTATCTTTAACTAAAGGGTTGTGTTTGTAAACAGTTAATGTGCTCAAACTGGTCGTGATCGTTGTTTAAACAAATCGTGCCATAATCACATTTTAGGCTACTTAGCTGGCAGCGTCGCTTAACTCAACATTGTAAATGGAGTTGCTGTAGGCGATGCGGTTTAGCTGCAAAACAGAAAATTTCGTCAGAGCTGCTCAATTTTGGTTTCAAAGTGTTCCGCTCGTTCTAACTAAGAAAACGAGTACCCACACTTTATGTTTCTGACCACAAATAACGAAGTTATTGGGAGTTTAAAGTGACCAGGCCATGGCTCACACATGTATCCGCCATCGTAAGTTAGCGTCTCCTCTTGTTAACAAACGAACCGTACGCGCATAGGCGGCAATTTACATAATTATTCCAGGATATTACCCATATTTATGGTAATAAATGTCCGTTTAGTCTATAAAATCAGATATAAACTTATCCTGCTATTTAAATGTCAGTTTTAGTTTTAGCATGTGATAGTCGAAATTATCGCAGGGTGATAGTCGAAACTGGCACCTACCGGCCTATGGAGGTTTTACATGTAGTCAGGAAAAAATATCAGAAAAGTTAACAAGTACAGGCATTTTGTGAAGAAAAGGGTTTGACACCTCAAATAGGGGTAACTTGGTATGCTGAGTCCGAAAACAGATGTTGGCATGCCGAAAAATGACGTCTTAATGACCTAATTTGCATATTTTCAAAATGGCTACCAAAAATCATGGAATTTGACATATTACTGAAATATTTTATTTTTTGAAAATGTTTTTTATCCAAAATCATTAGTATTATGTCCTAAGATTTTTTTACCATTAGAGTACATGGTTTTGGCGGCAATTTACATAATTATTCCAGGATATTACCCATATTTATGGTAATAAATGTCCGTTTAGTCTATAAAATCAGATATAAACTTATCCTGCTATCTAAATGTCAGTTTTATTCATAGCATGATTTTGGACAGTTTACCAGCTTTTCAAGTAATAACTAAGAAAGAAACTTTAATAATTAACAAGTTGTTTTGTTTTAAAATAAATATGTCATAATGTACGGTACATTTTGTTTCTATAGAGAGTAAGAGAATACACATTCCTGAGTACCCTAGGATTAGACCAACCTTGCACCATCAGGAAAACTTCTAATGTGTGTCAAATTGTTTTGGAGACCACTTAAATGGGGAAAAATATTTCCCTAAATAATAAACCCATTTGAGCTATGTGAAATTGCATGGTTTCCATGGCAACGCACAATGCCCTTCTAAAGTATGGAGATGTCCCTGAAAAAGTACTCATATCTCAGTAGCAACTTATCCAGTCTTTTAAACATGGTACCAACTGAATGTTAAGACATATGACTTTCATCCAACGTTCAGATATGCAAATTATCAAATTTGCATATTCATGAATATTAATGAAAACATTAGAAATAAGAGAAAAATCATAAAAAGGGGTGTATATGCAAATTTATCTACATCTTGGCTGCTTACTATCCAATACTACCAGCCTTTATGTCCATTCTGGTATTGCAACCATCTTGATGGGGAAGAGAGAGCTGTTTGCTTTGCTTTGTCTTCCTGGTGTCTCGTGATGGTTGAGCGGCTCTTCCTGGCGGAGCCACGGGGTTGTCTGCCATTTGTGTTTGTGGTATTTTCTGATCATACTCACTTACTATTTTGGACCTCTTGGCTCTCGTTTGTGATGTCTAATTGTGACGTTGTCACTTTCCCATTGGTATCCTCGGTCAGGTGTGGTGCTTGATTGTATCTAATCCTGATCTTTGCCCTCTTTCTTACTTTGGTACCAATTTAATGCTAATACATAGCATGTTTACTTTATGGTCCAATATGCAAATTATCTAAAAAATTGTATTCATGAAAATTGATTAAGTATTAGAAATGAGAAAAAAATACATAACAATTAATAGAATGTACATGCAAAATTACTCATATCTCAGCTGCTATCCATCATAAATTTCATACTCACTTACTTTCTAAACTTGTTCCCAAATTAAAGTCTAGAAAAAAGTCTATAATAGTGTTGTTTGATACGCAAATTATTTAATTTGTTTATTAATTAGTATTTTTGATTCATTTTCAATTTTTCTTTAGTTTTCTATAGTTTTCATCAATATTCATGAATATGTTTGTTAAATGACTGTATATCTGAACATTGGAATGAAATACTATGTCTCAGCCTTAATTTAATACTAAGATTAATTGTCTAGAACAAGTAAAAGATGAGATAGGAGTAATTTTAGAAGTAGGCCCCCACTAATTTTTCGACGTTTTTTCTTTCATTTCTAATACTTACATTAGTATTTGATAAATTTAAAAAAAATAGATAATTTCACATGACTATGACTATTTATTAAAGTAAAATGTCTTAGGTTTAAGTCTGTACCAAGTATGGTAGTCTAGGAATATTAGCAGCTACGATATGAGTAATATTGTAGGTACACCCCCTTAATTTTATTACCTTTTTTCTTTCATTTCTAACATTTAAATTAATATTCAATAATGTAATCATAAAATGATTTGCATATCTGATCATGGCATAAAATGTGCTATGTCTTAGCATTTATTGAGTGCCAAGCATGTTAGTCCAGGACAATTAGCAGATGAGATATAGGTAATTTTGTAGATTGACCATTTTAATTTTTCTACAATTTTTCTTTCTCTGTTAAAAGTTTTCATTAATATTTACAAATATGTAAATCAGATTTGTATATCAGACTATAAGGTTATAGTACTATGACTCACCTTTCATTTGGTACCAATTTTGGAAGTCTAGAATAGTTAGCAGCTGACATATGGATTATGTTGTACGTACAACCCTTTAATTTTTCTACCATTTTTCTCTTATTTCTCATGTTTTCATAAATATTCATGAATATTCAAATTAGATCATTTGCATATCGTATTATTGGGTAAAGTTACTTTGTCTAGGCTTTGATTTGGTACCCAGCTTGATAGTCTATGATAACTAGCTACTGACATATGTGTAATGTGTATAGGTAAACCCCCTTATTTTTCTATGAAATTTCTTTTATTTCTATTTTTATTAATACTCATGAATATGCAAAAGGGAAAATTTGAATATCAGCACTTTGAATTAAAAGTTTGTCTAGGCTTTATTTTGGTACCAGGGTCGGTAGTCTAGGATGATTTGCTGCTTAGATAAGAATCATTTTGTAGGTACACACACTTTATTTAGAATCGTATTGTGGATTTTCTCATTATGGGGGGAGGGTAAATTATTCTATGCAGGACTCCCTGACCCATGTTTTACTTTGCTATTTAGCGACCATTTTGTTTCGCCAGTAACTGACAGCTTGCTTTTCTTGAATTAGTGGAAGAGAGAAAAAATCTATGAAAAAAATGTGCGGCACGCAAGTGTTGATCTTGGGTCTGTTTGCAAATGACCCAGCTACAATGCACAATGGGTTGTCATGGACACCATAATATTTTATGTAACCCAAACAGGTTTATTTTCGGAGACATTAAGAATGTTTGGTATTGAGTGGTACCACTGAACAATTTCGCACCCATGAGTAATTGTCCTTGGGTGCAAGGTAAGTCTAATAAGTCCCCTCCCGAGGTGTGTGTGTGTGGGGGGGGGGGGGGGGGCAAACAGTTATTCCATGATCTTACCTACTGTATATTTTTAGTTTCATAAATATTCATGAATATACAAATGAGATAATTTTATATATGTCTATTGTATGAAAGGACTTGTCACGTTGTATCACTGATGATATAATTACATGCAGCAAGGACAGTTTGGGACAGAATTCAGTTTATATTTGCTTTTTTTTATAATTTTTCCTTATTTCCTGAAATTTTCATCAGTATTGATGAATATGCAATTAAGATAATTAATCTGCATATCAGGCCATTCCATCGGATGAAAGTATTATATCTAAGCTTTAATTTGCTAGCAAGTTTAATGGTGTAGGGAGAGTTGCTGATGAGATACGAGTCATTTTGTAGGTACAGGCCTACTTTCTTTAAAATCGAATTAACCCCTTCCCCTAGCTGAAACTTACAAAATGTTGTTTAAATTGCCATATTTTCCTGCAAACAATAGAGATATCATTGCGATGCATTTTTTTAAAAGTTCTCAATTTAATGAAATCATTCCCGACACATTTCGTCTACATAATATGCAAGGACTATCATGAAAAAATCTTAACTAAGTCGGAAGCAAGATATTTGCTAAAGTTGTTCCCCCTGATTACCTCTTGGTCATATTTTTTTGTTCTAATTGCATAAATTGATGTCAGTGAAGACCTCCAATCATGAGAGGATGTTTTTGGATTGATTTGTACCAACTGGCATCCTTAACACGTTACTCTACAGATTTTTATGGATTTTTCTTCAATTTGGCGGCCATCTTGGAAATATGCAAATTAGATAGTGAAGACGCCATTTTTCAGCTTGCCAACATTGTTTTTTGGATTCAGCATACCAAAATACCCCTAAAAGGCATCTCAAAACTTTTTCTTCACAAAATGCCTGCACCTTCTTAAATAAGCAACTTTTTCTGATTTTTTTCCTGACTAATAGGAACTCTATGTGAGGTATAATAATATAAAATATCAGGGCGGTCACATGATGCGCAACGCCGATGCGCGTACGGTTCGTTCACGTGAGGAGACGTTCAACAGCAATGGCGGACATGACGCATGATTTGGCGACTTTAAACTCCAAAAAACTCCGTTGTTTATGGTCAGAAACATAAAGTGTGGGTACTCGTTTTCCTAGTTAGGACGAGAGGAACACGTTGAGGCCAAATTTGAGCGGATTTGGCGAAATTTTCTATTTTACAACAAAACCGCATCTTGTACAGCATCTCCATTTAAATGACGCTGCTTGCTATTAAGTTTGACGTCATCGACTTTTTATGACGTAATTTGTTTAACCGAACGTCATGATCAGTTCGAGCATTCAAACTGTTCGCAAAGAAACATTTTTGCGAAAGATGTATTTTCATTCATGCATATCTATAAGAGGCTGTGCATTATTTTTACCTTTGGAACTCCCCTCACCATGGTAGGCCTAAGACGGTAGAAAATAAAGTATCTAATGTTCGGTATAATAAAATAAATATTACATTCCCTGATTGGGTGATAGTCGAAAATATCATCCCTCGAAATATGATTATCAACCTCGGCTGCGCCTCGGTTGATGATCACATTCATCGGGATGATATTTTCGACTATCACCCAATCAGGCAATGTAATATTTATATAATGTTCTCTCGTGGGTATCAGAATTACAGACGTATTCGGTCTCCAAAGCGCAGTTCTCACTAAAGCAAGTTCAAGCTGGCAACTAGTTAAAGCGGGCGGGAATGTGTGTCAGTTTTTCGTTTCTTAAATAAACTATCTTCATCTCTTGATCTATATTTTACAAGGCTCTATATTTTGCTTCCCCATCTATATTAATGTTTTGTGGTCTGATAAACATTAATAACATAGTTGAAAAACTCCACTGTATAAAACGTCTGCTTGGTGATATTGCTTTCATTATATTGTTGCATTAAGAACGGAGGAAACACCGCAATCACAGGCCGCAGACCAACCAAAGTTATAACAAAAACCGCAGACAACCTCAACACAATTAAAGTAAGCAACGATCTTTTTCTTCCTCACAAATATGATTGCTGAACTAGAAAGGCCACCAATAATCATTTTACAAAACAAAGACTAAACACAAAAACCCCAGCAGGGTCGCCGCCTTAAAACTCACAACAGCCAAAGTCATCCTTAATAAATTATACTAACCACATCTTTGCCCTAGATTCTGCTATTGTTAAAACCGAAAAAAATAGCTCGCATGGATGCCTCCTATCTAACGTATGCAATGAATCATCAAAGAGAAACAATCAAATAAACATACTATGATGAAACAAGGACCATGGCTTCGAAATTACTCATTAACAGTCAGAGCTAACGAAAACCCTGAGATGAGCCATGGTGGTCCAGCCAAAGACCAGCATTAGGTTAAGGTCGTCATTGAGTCTGTGGCCTGACCCACCCTCGTGCAATCAAAGAAGAAACCATAGGTATCAAAGTAAAGAAGAAGGCAAAGATCAGGAATCAATACAATCAAGTACCACACCTGACAAAGGACACCATATGGCAAAGTGGCAAAACGCAATAAAACAGCACACACAAGAGTGCCAAGTCCCCAGCAGGTGACAACAATGCTGCTATTAAGTTTTATCTTTGCCCTCTTTCGTACTCTTATAACCAAGTATGCAGAGTGTTGCATAACATCAATTTTTCATTCCTTTCTGTATACAGTTTGATTAGTTCTTTTTAAAATTGATCTTTCGGCGATTCTGGATATTATCAAGATAGTCATCCGTATATATTGGAGTTAAACGCTTCAATAGCATCAACTTGATTATTGTAAGACGGAGACTGCATGAAGTCTCTCTCATACCAAAACTTAAGCTAATTTGCATAAAGAGGAATACAATTAGTACCAATTTGAATACATGCAAGTTGTTTTTACAATTTAGAACCAACTCTTACCAATATATTGTCTAAAAGATAATGGAAAGCGTCATAATCATTCTGCTATGACCACAATTTATATCTTTGATGTTGTCCGTAATATCCGATTGAAGCTGCACAACAACAAGGGCCCTGTGTCGTTCATCTGACAATAACTGTTTAATATAAGGATATAAGCTCCCCCCAAATTCCAGTTATGAATTTTGATAGATCAGCAGCTTCATTATGACATTACATCATAAAATTTTCACTATGTTGACAAAATGATTAGGATATTTGTCCCCAGCGGCATTATTGAACAAACTTGGTAGATGTTTTCTATATGTTTCTACAAACCAAATACCAGGGCGAAATGCCTATTGGTTTTGAGACAAGAAGACGTGTTTGATGTTTTTCCTCTATAAGCCAGTGCCTGTGCAAAGCATGTGAACCCTGGTCCCAGGGTCACAATTGAGCAAACTTGGTAGAAGCTCACTTGGTGATACTATATATCAAATATCAAGACTCTAGGCTATGAGGTCTTTGAAAATCTATTTTAGCCCATGTACAGACTGAAAACATTTGAACAATTATTGAAGAGTGGCATACACGGATCATTCCTGCCAAGTTAGGTCAATACAGCCAGTACTTAATGAGGAGGATGTCCTTTGAAGCAATTTCTGATGATGGACGACTCACAGTGGACGACGGACATCCAACGATCACAATAGCTCACCTTGAGCCTATGGCTCAGGTGGGCTAAAACCTCTAGGTGTTATGTTTTTAAAACTAATATTTTGCGAAAACCTTTTTTATTTTCAACTTTAACAAACTGTGAACGCAATGAAAGTTGTGGAGAACACTTAGTGCCAACTATTCGCAAGCGGTGAATATACCATACCGTTAAGCAATCGTTATATATATATATATATATATATATATATATATATATATATATATATATATATATATATATATATATATATATATATATATATATATATATATATATATATATACTTGGATCCATCAGGCTTTCACTTGCGAACGAAATAGATGCCATTCATTGAAAAAAAAAAGAACCAATATACGACGTGTACTGCATCAGTCGTCATCAATATCAGCGCTTCCTGAACATCCTTTTTTGGGGGATGGCTCAGTGGCGCAGTTGGTAGCGTTGATGTCTGGTGTAGTGCTAGGCGGCGTTGCCGAGGTCGTGGGTTCGAATCTCGCTAGTGGCAAAATATTTACAGCATCTATCGGCTCAGTTGATTCACTATATCCCTCTTTATACCACCCTTACCAACATTAGCGCGAAATATCTCGTGATGTGCAAGGTCTACACTGATGTAGGTGGTATAAACCATGCTTGTCCACCTGTACGTAAGATAATCCACTCGCTAAAGCTCGTGGATTATCTCCACGTACAGGCGGACAACCCATGGTATAACTATTACGTATTTATCTACTGTCTGAATCTGCATCAGTTTCTGATCCTGTGCAGCTCGAAAGCAATGATGTTTGTGAAATTATATTTCCGCACGCCTGATATTTATCTAATTGCACTTGTATCCTTGGGTATATACACTCAGTGGCCATAATTGAGTTCCCAAAATGGCAAACGTTGTTTCAGTTGCAAATATTTAAGTACATTTAAAATTTGTATAATTTGAAAAAGAGGAATTTAAATTATCTGAAATTTTGAACATATCACTATTTGCTATTTTTCTACTTAAGGATGCTAGATTAATATAGAAATAATATCATCTAGAGTTTGTGGGTGTTATTCATTTCGACCACCCCTGATTTCTGAAACAATTTGAAAATTAGATGTGTGTTATAAACTTCTTCCTTTTTTACATGACTATAGATATTGCTTATTTTCTATATATTTTTGGTGATAATGGTGCTAATATGTTATACTCGTGAGCTGTGAACAAGATGTGTTGACATCTTCCTAATTTATTCATCGTCATATTAGGGGTGGGTGGGGTATTTGTACCCCTGACCCAAAAATCTAAATTACTGAATGAATTCACATGGTAACTGAGCAACAAGTATCAGTCTTTCTAGGGTCTATATATGAGTGTTTGAAGCAATTAGTCTTTAAATGTTTCATTCTTTCAAATGGAAAAGACAGCACCCAGCGATACCTAACCCCTTGGTCAAACTATGCTTTACAAGGGGGTACCCAAACTTTCATACGAAATCGTAGGATAGTTCTTCGTAAAAAAATAAATGTTCTGTAAAAATGTAACCACAAATAGTACTTTCAACTGAAAAGAATAATTACACAAATATTATATCAAGGACTATGCTGCTTGTGGCTTCATTATGAGGACTGGCAGTGAAAATTAGCAGATTTTCTTGGGATCCAGCCATAGCTTATATCCATCAACATTTATTCAAAAAATATTATTTTCAAATAGAACAGTGTTATGATGCCTCACAAAACATACATACCCCATATTCCTGCATCTGTTTATTTAGTTTGTTTTTACAGCCAAAGTATACTGCAGTCGGATCATTTTCGTGGTATTATTTTCCGTCCAGTTCTCTGCTCTGGATAATTTTATTTTCAGTGTATATACTAATTCGAACTTTAACAGAATGTTCTCCAGTACATTTCAAATATTTCTGCAAATTTTCAATAAAAAATATTACAATCTGACATTTTTACAGCAATTTTTCAACACCTGCTATCTTTTTTGAAGAAATGGAGCCAATGTTTGTGATACACAATATCTCCATAGCAACCGATGATGACATCATACAATTTGGTGATGACGTAAACATATACCCTGTATATTAACCCAGGGCAATTATCATTTGGGGAAATTGTCTTGATTGGCTAGAAAAGACCATTGTTTTAGACTATATTTTTGTCAATTTCTTGTAAGCTGATTTGGGAACTCAATTATGGCCACTGAGTGTATATATAACTGCCATTTGCATACTCCATTTGCATACTTGGAATCGTCGGTGTTTAAGTATGCAGAATCTCTTGTGAGCATGCTCAGCTTTATGTACATAATCTGGGATTTCGCATGACGTGCCATTTTTCTCTTATATACGTGCTCCAAAATTTACAGTTTTTAGATGTCTACACAGGCTGAACACATGAGCAAATCAGGCGCGATTTCCATTATATTTGAAAAAGCAATCTCTCTCTTTAGTGAGTGAATTTGGTCGATGCAATGCAACGTCTGACTTCCTTCATTCGCACTTTGCTTAAAATGTTCAAAGGGTGCATCTCTGCACTGGGTAAACTCCAGCATCTTAGATTTGGGAACCGTTTTGAGAAGTTGGTAGAGGCGTTCTTGAATAATTTTCATCCTAAGAAGATTTTAAAAAACCGACGAAGTAAAACTAATTTTAAAATCGGGCACTAACGGGCACGAAATGGCTAGTCAACTTTAATCCACCCTAGTCTGAATACTTTCTGCGTTTTTCGCTGACTTAATAAACCTGATCATCCTCTAATTGAGCCGCGACATGACATTTCCAACAATGTGGTATGTGCGACCAGCAAAGGCTCAGACCAGCCTGCGCATACGCGAAGTCTGATCAGAGCCTTTGCTAGTCGCTTGAATATTTTATGACTGTTCGGCTACTGACCGAACAGCATTTGAAATTTCTAAGCTTAAAAGGCAGCTGCCCAGGCTCGCCTGAGTCTACACTTGTCAAAATGCCACATTGTTGGAAATCTCAAGTCGCGGCTCATTTGTGATGAATAATAAAATCAAAAGCATGGAACAGAATCAATAGCATGCGACAATTAAAAATCCTACTGGATAGAAAATCTCTTCAGACTGTTTACTTTTCATTCATTAGACCTCCTTCTGGTGCTCGGTATGAAACAAATGAAATGGAGACAATTTAGATGAAGGCAGCATGTACAGTAGCCGGTGCCACCTGACTCGGAGCATTAACTTTTTTGTATTCAGAAACTAGATGGGAAACTTTGTCTTGCAAGAACACAAGCATAAAATATAATGCTTTTTCAAAGTATCATGGAAGTACCTCGCACAAATTCCTATTCATAATATTGAGAGCTATGAACTCGGATTATGTAAAATTCACAACAGTTACGGTGTTGTTGTGCTTTATTGAAACCTGACAATCAATACACGTAGAAAATAAATATATTTGGAAAATATTGCATATACATGCAAGTATCGAAGATTTTAAGGGGTAGGGTATTGAGTTACCTTTTTCTCTACAGAAAGCCAATATTTTGTCAGGTATTGATCTAGATATACGAGGGTCATTTTTCATGTTCTTAGACCTAGGTTGTATCTCTACTGATATAGAATTATGCGTACCATAAGTATTAACAGAGTTTTCGCTTACTGTAAAGGCGGCAACTTTAATATTCATATCTGGGCGTGGTTCGGCTATTTCATCTGCTAAGGAAGGGAAATCAGGTTTTATTTATAATTTGGTAAAGAGTTAATAAGCTTTTTGAGCCGCGCAAACTTGCGTGCATTTCTTGAGAGTCCTGACCGTATACACACTGAACTCATATTTATTAACCCTTAAAGCGCATATTCACAAAATGTATGTTTTTTGTCGTCCACTAAAATATTTAAAGCCTCATAGACAAACAGTGTGGACCCAGATCAGACTGCTCCTGTAGGAGCAGTCTGATCTAGGTCCACAATATTTGCCTCTATGTTTATGTTAAATTGACATTTTCAGATGCAGTTATTTTGCTGGGGTTTTAAGGGCTAAATAATGTGTTTATCGTTTATACTGAGATAATGGTGCAAGATGATAATAAAACCACGCCTCATTTTCAGCGTTCACCTATATCTGAGGTTAACCAGTCCTAATAACGCATTCATGAGGCGACGCCTTTACAGTCAGCGAAAAGTCCAAGAATATATACTCAACGTCAGTGAAAAGTTACCAGTAAATCACATTCACTTAACATAGGGCAATGTTTAGTTCATCCTGTACGAAGAACTGCAGATACTTCAACACTCAATTTTATGGCATAGGGTGCCATGCATCATCACTATGGAAAACGGTATTCATCACACCCGAATGCATTATAATCATTCCTTGACGGACTCCTGCAGTTTCCATTGCATTGTATAGGGAAAAGCAAAGTTTTGGTGCTACCTTAAAGTTTGAGTCTCATTTTTCGCGTTTAATGGGATAACCTAACCCATTTTTGTGGCGTTTTCAATGAAAATGTCTAGGGCATGTGTTGGCATGTTGTCTTCTGAAAATGATGATTTCAAATTCTTAAAAACTGCAAAAAACATAAAATGCACGTGCATCACGGGCACCATAGTTCCAGGGGTCGTGTAACTGTTTTATCTCTCCAAATCAGCTTGTCGTTGACCAGAAACATGAACGTAACAGTAGCCAAAGAGCTGCATTATATATTTTCCGAAATATCGAAACTTTGATACTGGTAACTTTTCATTGACGCTGAGTATACATCTTTTGAAAGTTCTAGCTTTTTGTTAATCAGCTGATATCGAAACATACTCGTACATACAACGTAACTAACATAATAAGCGTTCAGTTCAGGCCAGATACATAGCTTTGAATAGAACATAGTAAAGGACACTGGCCAAATTTTATGCCATTTTAAGCTCATAGTCAGCACAGAATTAGACGCTGTTAATTTTCATTCACCATGGTAAAATACGTATTTGCGAAACAAACTTTTCTTTTGCACCATTAAACGCTAATCAGAACAAGTAAAACAAAAATATAAAAAGATTGTTTGCTCTTCATAACAATTTGAAAACACTAATCAGTATTAAAGAAATCAATTCTATTTTCGAAGTATTCATGATTCCATTAACTTTCCAAAATTTAATTTATTGCTAATATTTAAAATTTATTATAAGTATCTAAAATATAGAAATTATTTATAATTTAGAAAAAAAAGAGTTTTGTATTTTTATGTAATTGTTTTAACGGTTTTGTTGGAGTGTTAAACGGAACAGCCAATGGAGCAAACAAGAAGCTTGTTTTGCACGTGCGACTCCGTGTGGCTCGCTGTCAATCATAATAAATTCGATGTTTGAAGCGTATTGGGCAAATGTATGTCATCATGAGGCTATGAACGGTTGCAAAAATCTAAAGATTCATTAGAGCCTTGCTTTAATGAATCTAAATATACCAAAATAATCACAGTCAAATGCTTGTTCATATACCTGTTAACATTATGATTATGAGCAACTTTTGAAATTTCTTCTGGTTTTGCATAGTACATAATACGTATTATGCGATCATTCCGAAGCAAGTTTATTGATAAATCCATTTAAGCATGTACCTGGCAACATCCGGTACTGTAATACCCCCATTTCATAAAATGTGGATGGGGTAAATCAAACCCTGTGGAAAGAAACAAAAATCAAATCTGCAAAATATTCTTATTGCAGTGATTCAAACACCTGTCAAGAGGCACATTAATAAAAAGCTTTACTGTATTTTCTGAATATTGTAATGTGTCATGACGTAATTTATGTACAAACAATTTTTAGCAATCTATTGACTATATTTAATTAGCAGTTAATTCTATAAAAAAAACAAAAGTATTTTGTTTAGGGATGAAAGTACCATACCACTTTCATCTACCTTATAAACAAGAACAAAACTATAATAATACTTTACACCTAACATAATAAGTCACATTCAAAAGTTTGTATCCAACGATTTGAATCATCTTCCTCCAATAAAGTTTTATGTCCCTACTGTATATCTTTCTTAGGTTCCAAATAAGCTTTCCATACCCAGTACTTGAAACCAGAATATTCTATAATGGCCACAGAATTGTGAAGCACTAAGCAATTTCTGTCTGTAGCTGAAGTTTCAGAAGCCATGCATGGAAATCAATTTATTTCCATTGTCAGATTTCTACCATATATATAGGTATATATTTGCCTCTTGGAAGCCAATAAACCACTGCATTTTGAAACAGTTGTAGATTGCATGTATAGATCAAAGCTAAATCTTTCCAAATATATATACAATGTATTTCCTTTCGCTGGTTTTGATAAATCTACAGTTCTACGAACTTAAAAATGCTCCTCGTATTGAAATATAATGTTCGCAAAATGAAACTTGAGACGAAAGTGTTGAATTTGCAAAATAATCGGGTAAAGAATAGTTAATTGTTTTGGTAAATAAGGATGGTGTCTATAACTTTTGTGTTTTACCTGTAAATGTTTTACACGTTTTACACAACTTTTAATTCTGGTTGAATCAGTCTGACTTTATCACTCAAGTTTATCATAGCTACATGCAGTATAGATGTCATTGTAAATGTTTTGACTTGCTTGAATAATATTTGTGTCAGCATTTGACACCCTACCACCCTCACCCCCTAACACACACTTTTTTCCTTCCTTAGAAGTTAAATAGCAGTAATAGTCTTTTCAACCAATACTTTTATTCAATATTTGCCCAATATCAAAAGCCCTTTTGCGGATAAAACGAGGACTGAACCAGAAAAAAATATCATTTACTTTTCTGTCCATTTTTGTGGGCAACCCTTCATTAGGACTGTACTAGGTCCTTACTGAAGTGTATCTATCCTCATTAGACCATATACAATAGGAGCAAATTTTAAAACAATACACAGTCCTTCACAGTTCTATTACATTCTTTTCCTTCCAAAGGGGGGTGAAAATATATGAATCTATCGTGAAATATATGAAAAATCCGCCCCGATGATCACGTTTGGCATCATGAGGCTTGTCATGTGATAACACACAGTGATCACGAGGGATTCTATCCCACCTTCACACAAACAATTGATTTTCTTTCTTGCTCACCATATAAGAAAGGTTCCCAGATGTTCATGTATACGCTGGTATGCGACATAGCCTGATGGTGTCACTTTAACATAGCAATGACGGCATTTGTCATTCGATGTGCCAGTATTTCTAAGGAAACATATAGCCACTTGTGATTTCCTAGGGGAGGGGGTGGACCCCCTGTGCCCACTCTGGATCCGCCCATGAAGTCCAGACTCACTAATTGTAGTTATGGCGATTAAAATCTAAAAACGTGGCTTATATTATGTAAGAGTTCATATTACTTTCACAGCGATTAGTACCGTGTTAAATGTTTTATGGCTTTTCCTCAAAATAAAAGTCTCGAAATTGATTTCTTCCTGAACGTTGCGTTTTTCCATCTTTATGTTGCGTGTGACCATTAAAATACAATGTTTTCTTCTCCTTAGGGACTATTCTGTGCTAGGAGCGTGGGAGATATTACACGTTTATAGTTACCTAGTGAATAGACAGAATCCAACGAAGTCAGTCTGTGAATGGTATATTTTTCTATAGGTAAATTTCAGGTTAGCACTTCAAGAAGTTTCACACTAGTTTGGATGTGTTGACATGCATGTACAGGCGTACACGACAGCCATGTTTCAAGCCTGAATTGGTAGCCAAACAAAGTAAGTGAGTATGACCAGGAAATACCACAATTACACACCACAGACCAACACGCGGTACCAAGAAGAAGGAAAACAGAACACTAACAGTTACAAGACATCAGAAGGACAACCTTAGCAAAGCAACCAGCCCTCTCCTATCCAAAAAGATGACCGCAAAACCATACAAGTCACTAAGTACTACACTGACGTCAAATATAAAACGCCTCACTCATTATAACTGATTTTTTAGCGATTATATACAAAAATGAACAGACACGTACTGCTTTTTTATGTAGAGTTGGGCGATGTTTGAACATGACTTTAAGTTGATGTGCAGGTGACACGTTATTCCGATGACGTCATACAGGCTCAACGTATACATGACAGCATTATGCATCAATCGCTTATTATTTCAATTTGAATTTGCACCCAGTTTGTGCCGTTAATGTTTTGCTAAACAATGAACACATTTTGGATCACTTTTTCAAACAGTTGTGATTGCGAGTAATAACTTTATATGAAATTATGACGTCAGATTAAAGACAAAATGTAGGGTCCTTCTACGAAACTTGCCAACTTTTACGTCTAAGGGGGTACATTAGGTAATGTACACAGAATATGCCTACATAAAATTACGTTATTTAAGATGAGCTGTAACGTCCAATGACCAGTCGTTGGTCTACGTTAACGTCATCCAAAACAGCCGTCTGAAACACGTGCCAGATTGCGATTCCTCAGCCAGCCATCGTCGCTTGTTAAAGACTAAAGATTTTTTGCAAATGATTCGTAACAATATTTCCACCCACTTTGCAAAGTCATGGCGTTTAAGTTGTACTGAAATGCATGGCGCAAATGTGGGTGGGGTAAGTTGTTTCGTTCAGCAGACGCAATCAAACATTGTCTGAACATTATAAACGCATTTTTGGTAAAATAGAGAATGTTTTACAATGGTAAAACACATTTTTTCTTGTCGAGGGATTGTGTCCAGAAACTTTGCAAATGTGCCTAAAATATTGTGTCACACGAAACTGGTGACCCTTGTCTCAAACCGATGTCGTTTCCGCAGCCTCAAATATTATTTCAGCAATTTTGTTTTCATGAGATACGCATGACTGATAATATGTTATAATGCACTAAAATTCATAACTTTAGTCTGATCAGTCTAAGAAATATTCACGTTTACTTAAAAATGAGGCGTTTTTTCTTGACGTCAGTATATATAACAAACCAATGTCCAAACACTTAAAACCCATAAACATTGGGAGCAACATTAAACAGTGTATCATCAACAACAGAAATTAAAACCTAATTTATACCGTCATTTAAGAAGTATACGGTGCTTCAGTATCAGAATAATAATAATAATATCGCCTTGCTTAACTGAAAGGGAAAATTCACACTTTTTTAAAATGCATTTAGAGCTTACAGTATGGTATGAGTAATCATCCATTTAATGTGTGTGAAATCCCTTCAATTAGCCTGTAATTAATTACTTCCAGTGGGCACTGGGGGTCTGGCCATTTGCAGGTCAATGAGCTCCTAACAAGTGGACTGGGATCACTATGACCTGCTTACACACTACCAGACCAAAGTCTTAAATCCTTGATAATGGCAAAAATTAAAAAAGTTTCAAAGTAATATTTTAAGCGGTGTACATTGATGACTATATTTTGATACATGGGCCAAGGTTTGATAATTATTTCTAAAATTTAACCCTTAAAGCACTAATTATTACTATAGCAGGCGACATATTTTGTAACAACTTTCTTCATTTAGGGTACAATAAGACATAGCAAAATCAACTGAAACTAATTGAAAAACAAAATACTTTTCTTTTAATAGTTGTAACAATCTAATTTGCATTAATCTGACTGATAATTGTTATTAAAACAGAATATTAGTTATCCAATATTGAAATGAAGCAATGTATGGAACCACTAGAAAGGTGATGCCATGAGTCATTCAGCTGACCTGAAATAGAGGTTAATGTCTATCTTTTAATGTCCATTACTGTAAAATGGCAGCCCCCAGATGTTTAGATTAAGGCAATGAACACTGCCATAATTACCTTAGCAGATGAGGGATGATCTATGAAAAATATATAAGTACATTATGAAATATTTATTTTTGATTTAAGTAAAATGTTCAAAACCATGAACATACACTTTAAGTTCAGTAGGATATCAGTATACAGTAGTAAGCTTGTTCGATCCTCATCAACACATGCACCAACCAAACTACCTGTTGTGATTTACTTGTAACCGTGTTATTGGGTCTCTTACTATTGCTGGCATAGGTTGGTTTGTTAAAATATAAAGAAACACATGTAAATATAGAATGTAATTTGTACATGACACATGAACAATTTATGTTCATATGCCATGTCCCAACCACATTCAATTTCCACATGTTTTCCACAAACAAGTTATATCACTTGTTTTTCAGTGTAAGTGCGTCCTTTACTGCAGTCTAGCAGGTATAACAAGACATTAAAGAAATGCATTTCATTTTTTGAGTGTTCATGAACACACCGGGTAGGCGGCAACCGAAAACACACTAAACATTCGCCGAACGCGTAACAAAATCGCTAGAAAAAGTTTATTCGTTTGCCATTTGTCGCCAGTTGGGCGACAAATGGCAATCGAAAACTCTGTTTCTAGTGATTTTTCATCTACATTCGTCGATAGTATTAACGTTTTCATTTACCGCTTATCCGGTGTGGCAATGGGAATATCAAAGAAGTGACATTCGCTTCACGATTTCAGGACTGAATTTACTTCCTATATATTTACATGGTTATTCTGAATATTCTGAAATATCTGAATAAATGCGGCGTTCTGAATGTATAAGTGAGCAAAGTCTGCTGTCAGTTATATATATTGATTCATGAGATTTTGAAACGTTGCAAAATTCAGCCTTGCTTTGAAAAAGTAAATTAAACTTGAAGGAAACAGAATACCGTTTTTCCTTATGTAAGTAGTGTATCAATTCAAGAGCCCTTTGAAGATTTTTAATTAACGGCGCCTCTAAGCTGAACCCAATAATTGGCCTGCTACTGATCGCATAGACAAGCAGAAAATAAATGCTCAGCCGAGCCTGTGTATAGACGCAGAGTAATCCCAAGTTTAAAAAAACTTCGGAGGATATAAACTAGCCCACTATCTACCAGGGCCCAGAACTACATGCCCTTAACTTAAGACTAAAATAAATTTTTGAAATTCAGGAACGATAACCTTTTAAATGCTGCAAGTTTAAATGTTCTGTTGTTGCATGAATACTAGTGATGAGCATTTTCACTAACTGACGGACGGATGGACTTACTTAATGATTATAGTGTAGACCCAAGGGTCGCGCAAGATTATAGTACAGACCCAAGGGTCGAGCAAGAAACAAATAGTGATTATAGTGCAGACCCAAGGGTCGTGCAATATAGTGCAGACCCAAGATTCATGCAATTTTAATCTGACGTAAAGGAGATATAGGTAAATTGCTCTAGTATATATATAATAACGTGATGGCCGAGTCTGGTGGAGTCTTTTAAATAGCTTTGGAGTCTTTTAAAATTTTGAATAATTTGTCTCCTGCTTATTTAAATGATTTGTTAACTTTTAAAAATCATTCTTATAATTTTAGGTACCAGAGAACAGTTAAAGTTCCACAGGTGAGAACAATTAAACACGGTTCTAGGTCCTTTCGCTCCACAGCAGCCAAAATCTTGAATTCTCTTCCTCAACATCTCCGTGATATCAGCAGTTTTGGTGTTTTCAAAAACCAAATAAATGCATGGAGCGGGGGGTCCTGTTCATGTTCATTCTGTTCTGTTGGTTGAAATGTTTTTACCTGTTAGTTTGTTTAGTTGCAAAATTGTTATGCTAAATTTTCTTATTTTCCAGCGAAGACATGTGTTGTGGGTGCTCAGAAGAACCAGCTGAATGAGAAGGTTCTTTTGAGCAACCAAAACATATGTTTTAGCTTATTACTAAGTTATCCTTTTATCTATTTAGAATCATCAAAGATCCATAAATATTTTAATTTTCATATGCATTTTATGATGTAATAGTATCAAAAGTTTAACACCATTGTGTTTTTACACATATATGTTCTTTTCAATGTTCTAAGGTTGCAGGCAACATTTTCATTTTTAGGCGATTGTAAATCATAATTTTGTGATGTGTCATATTTAAATGTGCTAATGCTTTATACTGTGATATTTGTCCTATATGTATCTTGTCGTCAAGTAACTTGTACTAGTCGGTAAATAGCTATACATAGCTAATGTTATCTCCGTTTATACTCTCCGACTTTAAATAAAATTTGTCTTATGTCTTATGTGATCTAGGATGCTTTCTTCTAACAAACAGTGATTCGAATCGAGGCGTTACTAATTTTTTCTTTGTCATTTTCCATGCGGTTCAAGAGTTATGATCATTTTCACTAACTGACCACACCGGCTGAAATGATGCTCAGCGAACCCTCGTCCATCAAAAAAGCTGTTACACATGCCAGTGGTTAGATGATGTTGAGATGCATTTGTATGCAAAACTTTATCAAAATATACCTTGTGGTTCAATAGTTATGAGCATTTTCACTAACTGCTAACGGACAGACGGACTCACATAGTGATTATAGTGCAGACCCAAGGGTCGTGCAATTTGATCCAAATATCCCATTTGGTTCACGAGTTATGAGCATTTTCACTGACTGACCACAACAGGCTGGACTGAAGCTCAGCGAACCCTCGTCCATCATAAAATGTGGTTTTGCATGCCAGTGTTTAGATGATGTTGACATGCATTTGTATGCAAAACTTGATCAAAATATACCTTGTGGTTCAAGAGTTATAAGCATTTTCACTTACTGCTAACGGACGCACGGACAGACCCCTATAGTGATTATATTGCGGATCCAAGGGTCGTGCAACTTGATCCAAATATCCCATGTAGTTCATGAGTTATGAGCATTTTCACTATCTGACAAGAGGCTGTACTGATGCTCAGCGAACCCTCGTCCATAAAAAGGTGGTTTCGCATGCCAGTGGTTAGATGATGTTGGCATGCATTTGTATGCAAAACTTGATCAAATATACCAAGTGGTTCAAGAGTTATAAGCATTTTCACTTACTGCTAACTGACGGACGGACAGACTCACATAGTGATTATAGTGCAGACCCGAGGGTTGTGCAATTTGATCCAAATGATACATGTGGTTCACGAGGTACGAAATTTTCACTAACTGACAACAACAGGCTGGACTGATGCTCAGCGAACCCTCGTCCATAAAAAAGGTGGTTTCGCATGCCAGTGTTTAGATGATGTTGGCATGCATTTGTATGTAAAACTTGATCAAAATATAACATGTGGTTAAAGAGTTATGAGCATTTTCACTGACTGCTAACGGGCGGACGGCCGTACTCACATAGTGAGTATAGTGCAGACTCAAGGGTCGTGCAATAATACAGCACAAGTAGAATTCGTTATTAGGACTGTGTTCATGCACATTATAGGTCCAAATATGCAAATTATTTCAGCGTAAAATTGTAATTACTTCTGATCCATCAGTTTTAACATATAATATACAATGTATGTTTTGGTTACTCAGAAGAACCGTCAAAATGAGACGGTTTTTTGCACCCACAACATAATTGAGCCGCGACACGAGATTTCCAACAATGTGGTATGTCTGACCAGCAAAGCCTCCAATCAGCCTGCGCATACGCGCAGTCTGACCAGAGCCTTTGCTAGTCGCTTGAATAATCTATGAGTGTTAAGCTACTGACTGAACACCATTTGGAGTGTCTAAGTTTAAAAGGAGGCTGCAAAAGTACGTTCGAGTCTACACTTGTCAAAATGCCAGATTGTTGGAAATCACATGTCGCGGCTCAATTATGTTTTAGAGGGTAATTAAAAAAAGGTTTCAACCACGCACTCATATCTGGATGTCTGTACAGGCTGGTCCGCGCATTTACGCTTAAAGCGCAAAAAAAAATGCGTCTGAAAATGTCGTCTGCTGCAAATAATTGCCAAACATAACTGACGAATTAAGTATAGAAGCAAACAGAGTGGACCCAGAACAGACTGCTCATATAGGAGCAGTCTGATCTGGGTCCACACTGTTTGCCATAGAGGTTTCTTAAGCATTTCAGCAGACGAGAAAAGCAGACGACTTTTGTTGCGATTGGCGCATTAAGGGTTAACAAACACGACACCACTTACCTGAGGAGCACTTGCGGCTAGACTGAAGAGCCACGCAATCAGAAGCATAATCTTCCCTCTTTTGTCGGCGTCGTTAAGGCTCATAGGTTGAAGAATGGCAAAACACCTGTCTATACTGATCACCACCAAAACGAATGATGATAAATATAATCCAAATGCCCTAAAGAACATCAGAATTCTGCAGGCGGCGTCGCCGGCTCGCCAGTCAACAGTCAGACTCCAAGCAATTTCCAGTGGCATCATGATAAAGGTCACAATCAGATCCGCTGCTGATAAGTGCAGGATATATAAATTGATTCTGGGCTTTGGGACCTTGCTGCGACACAGAGTAATAAATACTGTCAAATTTCCGGACGCGGCAATCAGAAATAGAAGGACGTATACTGTTATAGCGATTATGTTTTGCTCGCCGAATTTCATCTCACTTGGTAGAATTGGGATTTGCACTTTTAATGTCTCATTGTAAGCTTTTGTTACATTGGTCCAGTTCTGTCTATACACGTCTATATCACTTGTCGTATAGTCTAACACTCTCATTTTGGTATCTAAAGTCATATTTTCGGGACCGGACCTTGGCATGGTATTAATCTTATCCTCTGCAATCGATGGGATTTTCTCTTCTCCAGAGCACGTCTTTACCTTTCCCTGTCAATTAACGTAAGCAACTTAAGAAGCTGTCCGCCATCACCTGACCCTTACTTAAAGAAGCTAGAATGAATTTAGAAAGGGGTACTTACATTTGTGCCCACGCATGGATTTTCTTTAAGCTGTGCATATTAATAACTCGACATATACAAACTATAAACATATATTGAATTTGATAATTAAAAATAGGGCTCAGGTACTCCCACTTTGAGGTGATATCTGTCTCTAAATTGTATGTCCTGATTTGTCAACTAGACTAACTCCAGAGCACCACAGACATTATATTAATAGCACAAATCTATTTGAGTTAATTAAGGCTTACGTTTTCTGAAGAAGTAATTATAGACCTTTTATTTTTCTCTCTGAATTTTACAAAAAAGCGCTAATTCAATTTTAAAGATAGAAATGTTCTAGTTTTTGTCCAGACATCATATTACCATAAGAACATGCCATATATATCATGTTAATCTGACCCAAATTTCATGATTCTAAACCTGTAACATTAATAATTTTGGTGAAATGGATCAAGAACTTCACAGAATGACCTTTCTTTTAAATCTACTTACACTTTTCTAACACAAAGCATGTTTAGACAATATCCAATGATAGCACAGTCCCAAATACCTAACATCATCTTACAACGGGGCCAAGGAGTCATATATCATTGTGTCATGAAGAAACAAGATAGTGTAACAACAAATTTGTGAAAACGAGAAGACCAAACATTTCTTTAACATCCCAACTGAACTAGTGTTGTCACATTTTGGTGCCCTGACCAGGATAAAGTTAAACAGAGACTTATCAGTGGTGTCATTGAACAAAGTGTTCTACATATGCAAGTGAGGTCCACAAACGAGGTTATATGCCTTGAATATTGAAATTAAGAGACCCAGCAAGATAAATGTTGCTCACTGACGACAATCAGCATCAGTTTTACAAAACAGAACGAACAGAGAATATTTGAACATTGAATTAGCAATGTCTTTGGGGTTATGTGTTTTGTTAACACAATAGTTTTTAATCAATGGGTTCGACCGGGGGTTAGTTTTGTTAACTGGGTTTTTTTTTAAAAAAAACTTACATTTATGATATCGTGGATATGAGGTTCATCGCCTGCATGAATTAACATGGTATGAGGTTCTTCTCCTGTATAAATTTATATTCTTAAAAATGTTGCATATTAAGTTTATTTTTGGTTAGACATAGTTTCAACGTTAGAAACTAAGGGGTATTAAGTAGAGGTATCCCCGTATTGTATCATTTTGGGTAAAATCATTGTGCAAGCACTTCATTAAATACGAATTATGGAACTTACTATCAAAGGTTAGCCTAAATATTAGTATTTGTTTGCCAATCCATAATTGGGAAACGCGCTGAAACATATCAACTTCTTACAACAAAGATACTGGTATGGTCATTCAAACTTAAGTCAGTATTTGAGTATGTTTTACACTGAAACATACTAATTGTATAGTTAACATTTTGATAAATAAGGAACTTTGCAACAAGTTAAAATATATGTTACCAGTCCTTGATTTTCACTACAGTTAGTCAACATATTATAAACGTATATGGACAGTTTTAATAATGAAATGGTATCTTGACAAAGAGTGGAACATGTTAAAATTTGAATTCTAAATTTGACGGAATACACTATGTACAGTTGAAATAGTGGGGTAACGTGACATAAAATGAATGCCCGCACGCTATCCTAATAAAAACAATACCATTTATAGTATCAACGAACTTCTCAATGATAACATTAATTCATAAAACATTTCAGTGTGATATGCCAACTACTGTATAAATGTTTATAGCAGGGTACCCTCAGGTGTGGTAGTGATATCATACATGATGTCATAAATTGACAATAGAATTGCATAAAATATCAAATGCACCATAAATATAGTCATACTCAGGCAAAAAATCAGCGTATTATCAACAAATTCCCATGTTAATAATCCATACCTTGTAATAGCCCCTTTGTACAATGTAGTTACTTCCAAACAATACCCTACTCCAATGTTAAACATTGTACATTATTCCAAAGAACTGTATGTTCAAGCACATGGACCCAACAGATAAGGGCGGACAGATTCTAAATTCTAGCCAAATACCTTATTTTACTTGCATGCTCAGTCAAAAAAAGTTTTTTTTTTTCTCGTTTAGCTTTTGGTAAAAATATTTATGTTTTTGTTAGACTAGTTATTTATTTTATATCCAGTGAAATATTAGCAAGCAAATTCATAAGAGCTTGGTGTTTATCGCATTGGCGACCAGCGAAGGCTCAAACGAGGCTTCGTATTTGCGCAGTCTCGTCAGAGTCTTTGCTACTAGCAAACAATAAATTTAGGGACGTGGATGAGGACTCGTGCTAAATTAAGCCTCTTATCCACACTAGATATCTAGCCATCATACAATACTGGACCACCACCGTCCCGCTTTTACTTGGATGTTTACTGGGTACATTTGTAGCTGCACATGTATGTTTAATGTAACAGAGACTTATCAGCGTTAGATAACAATCGGAACTGGCTCGGCCAATTCCATTGAATTTCATGGAATCAGACCTCGGATGTACATGTACATCGAGGATCTACTTTGATTACGTGACGGTGAGATTACATAACGTGACGCTGACGTCACAGAAACCATGCCAATATAATTACAAGTTTGATTGAAGCAAAACAAACGGTTTTTAAATAAAGTGTATGTTTTTTTCAATAAAAAATCGCTATAGCGATATTTATTGAAAACTACATAAAATATCGCTAAAGCGATATCTTATTGAAAAATACATAAACTTCATTTATTCTGATGATTAACTTTTCGGGTAATCAGAAAAACAGATTTTAATAGGGGCTGAACCCACATGCTACAGAACTTATTTCGCTTACGCAAGTTTCGGCTAACAAAAATTGAGCTTTTCCATACATAGTACTGCGCGTAATGCGCCTTACGTACGTCCGAGGCTTGATTCGATTCTCGAATTGTGCTTTGCCGATAGATAATAGCTTAACGCATGGGCGATAAATACCAAAGTCTTACAGAACTGTCTCATTTATATATCAGTGGTAGAGTGTTCGAGACTCATTGAAAGTGATATTTTGTGTCCTTGAGCAAAACACTATACCCTCTGCTTAGTACTGGTTCAACTAAGGAAGACAAGAAATTACCCGACATGAATGAAAAATTGTTGACAACAACAAAAAAGAGAACTAAACATGTATTTTATATTCACTTATCAAAGTATAAATCCAATTCTAAGACTCACAGGTATAGCACGTTATCCCCACTGATGAAACACGACGCACCTTATTCCTCCTTACTGTCTGGGTCCTAGCTAATGAAATGAATGCTCTTTATGATATAAGATCGTATTAAAATGTGATAGCCGATCCATTTCTAGTAGCACTGGAATGCTTCAATCTTTTATTAGTCCACAAAGAAAACGTATCTGTTTGAAAACCTGTCGGTAATAGTCATTGTCGTTTCTCTATTGATCCTCGAGGTAATTTACCAATTCTCGCCATTCTGCTCTGAATAAGCGATGAAAGATTAAACAAGTGGTGTAAGCTATTTAGATGTAGCGATTCCTAACCTAAGCTCCGACGTTGTGGAGGGCAGCGTCTAATCGGCTCTTGGTTGGTTGTTATTGGTGATTTTAGGTTGCAGTCGGTGCTGTTGGAGTCAGTAACTAGCTAGGTCAGCGCTAGGTTTATGTTTTACTTGTTTTTAGGTTGTTGTTGGTGCTGCAGAAGTCAGCGTCTTTTCAGCGTTCGGTTTGCTGTTATTGGTGTTTTTTTAGTTTGTTCTTGGTGCTGAAGAAGTCAGCGTTTATTCAGAGCATGGTTTGCTGTTTTTCAGGTTTTTCAGGTTGTTGATGGTTCTGTGTAAGTCAGCGTATATTCAGCTCTCGGTTTGCTGTTATTTTGGTTTTGAGCTTGTTGTTGGTGCTGTGGTCGCCAGCGTCTATTCAGCGTTTGGTTTACTGCTATTGTTGTTTTGAGGCTGCTGTTGGTGCTGTGGAAGTAAGCGTCTATACAGCGCTTAGTTTACTGTTATCAAGGGTTTATGGGTTGCTGGTGGTGCTGCGGAGGTCACTGTTTAGTCCGCATTGGTTTACTGTTATTGAGAAAGTCAGCGTCTATTCAGCGCTAGGTTACTGTAATTGTTGTTTTTGAGGCTGTTGGTGCTGTGGATATCAGCGTCTATTCAGCGCTCGTTTTGCTATTATTGGGTTTTAGGCTGTTGTTGACGCTGTTAAAGTCAGCGTCTATACTGTATTGTTGTGTTTGAGGTTGTTGTTGATGCTGTTGAGGTCAGTGTCTATCCAGCCCTTGGGCTTCTCTTATAAAGGCTTTTGAATTTGTTGTTGATGCTGTGGAAGTCAGACTCTTTACAGCGCTTGGTTTCAAGTTATAGTTATTTTTTGCGGTTGCTGTTGATACTGTGGAAGTCAGCATCTATTCGGCGTATGAAATGATATTATTGCTGTTTTGAGACTGTTGTTGGTACTGTGGAAGTCAGCGTCTATTCAGCGCTTGGTTTACTGTTATTGTTGTGTTTGAGGTTGTTGTTGGTTCTGTGGAGGTCAGCGTCTATTCAGCGCTTGGTTTACTGTTATTGTTGTGTTTGAGCTTGTTTTTGATGCTTTTAAAATCAGCGTCTATCCAGCCCTTGGACTGCTGTTATAAAGGTGTGTGTTTTAAATTTGGTGTTGATGCTGTGAAAGTCAGCGTCTTTTCAGCGCTTGGTTTGAAGTTATTGCTATTTTTAGGTTACTGGTGGTACTGTGGAATTCAGCGTCTATTCGGCGCATGAAATGATATTATTGTTGTTTTGAGGCTGTTAGTCTTCGTCTATTCAGTGCACGATTTGATAATATTGTTGTTTATGAGGTTGTTGTTAATACTGTGGAAGTCAGCGTCTATTCAGCGCTTGCTTTGATGTGATTGTTGTTTATGAGCTTGTTGTTGGTTATGTGGAAGCCAGCGTCTATACATCGCTTGGATTTCATGTTGTTGTTGTTGTTGTTTTTATAATGTTGTAAGTCTGCGTCTATTAAGTGCTCTGTTTGCTGTTGTGGGGTTTGGGGATATTGTTGGTGCTGTGGAAATCAGCAGGTTGGCTGTTATTGTTGATTTTTGAGGTTACTGTTGGTTCTGTGGATGTCCGCGTCTATTCAGCTCTTGGTTTGTTGTTATTGAGGAAGGCCGTGCCTGATCAGTTTGCTGTCTTGCCCTTTTGAGTTTGCTCTTGTGGCTGAATTGGGTGGTGATTTATATAGGGTTTGGTGTAACTATTCTGCTGCTAATCGCGACTAAATGTCGTCTGCCGTTTGTCCTCTGCTGGTCCTTTAAAACGCCTACGCAGCAAACTATGTAGCTCCAGATCAGACTGCTCATCTAGGACCCTCACTTATTGAATGTATGCTGAAGCTAGTCTGTGATGATAGCAAATAGATGCAGCAGACGACCTTTTATATGCATTTATAGCAGACGAATGTTTAATAATTTCCGTGCGAATCTAATCATTGTTTAAACATGCCAATGTCGTCATGTGCATGTCTTCTTCAAATTAATCAGGTGAGAATAGACAGAGAGTATGAATTCTAAGAACTAGCCAGGATATATTTTAGTATGAGTGTTTTATTGGTGGTCATTTATTATCCTAATTAATAACCTTCTCATAAGAATTTGTTTTGGCTCGAGAAAAAGGCTTCGCACTTCCGGTTATTTTAAAGAGAACAAGATCTAAAAGAGAAAGTGCATCCTTAATTTTACTGGTGCACAAACTCCGGCGAATCGTCCACAATGCATACGACACACAGCCCTTTATTGTTCAGGAATTCTGCATTGCAATTATTGCACAACGAGATGCTAACTGTTAAAACAGAGGCCAGGTCCTGAGGTTATAAAACTTCTTTCATGCTCAACTCAACTGAGCATGAAATTTCAACTGCTCATAAACGCTAATATAATAAGTTTCATGCTTTAAGTCGCTCAGATGCCATGTTAATAGTTGCTAAAATGCCAACAATTGTTGTTGGCATTTTAACATTTATGTGCAGGACAAATTTCGTGCTCAGCTGAGTTGAGCATGAAGAATATTTTATAACCTCGGGGCCACGTATCCAGAGTAGCCGTTGATTGGTGATATATTGAGAAAGCATATTTACTTTGACTTAATGTCTATTGAATGACAAATGTTTTTAGATAACTTCTACAGTTAGTCATTATAAGAGAACTTTATCAGGAAATAGCACAAAAAGTGCATTCAATTTTGCAATCCCTGGTTATACATCTATAAACCAATATCCCTTGCTCTGTGTGTTTTCTTGTTGTTGTTTTTTCTTTCTGTCTTTCTTTTCAACTTTTACACACGACGTTACCATTATTCAGCAAAACAAATCTGTACTATTGGAATTCGGTAGTTGTCGGTTTGAGACATGCCTGAATCAAAACAAAATATCATCTGACATGCAATTATGATCAAGTAAGCACTATATTTATACCCGACAAAAAAGAAACACACCAGTTAATAGCTTGAAATTTTCTTGAAAACTACTAAATATATAACAAATTCATTTGTAGTACGGCCGGTGCTTTTTCCTTTGATCTTTGCTGATGTTTAAATCAGACACCCTAGAATAACGACGAAGGAGGAGCTTAAAGCCGTACTCTAACTTCCAATTTTAGTTAAACAGCGATGTAGGCGGGAACTTCCTAAATACGACAAATTAACCCGTAGGTAAATGTAATATTATTGACAGCTTAGGCCGGATGCAGGGAGGAGCGAATGTAAATTTCGTCAGGTGTCAGTAACATAAGTTTAATTGCGCCTGCGCCATACTACAAGCTAAATAAAGGATTTTTCCTCGGCTTTCTGTGTAAACCGCGAGGTGGGCTACGCCCACCTCGCGGTTTAAACAAGAAAGCCTCGGAAATGTATCCTTTAATTATTACTTAAAGATAGACAATCGGACAGTGCATTCCTAAAATTTCATAACATTATGTTTAGTCAGTACTTTTTGGCGCGTCTCAGAACAAGACAGGGGTCAGTTGTCAATGTCACAGTGTTCAATATGAGGTGTGACCTCCTTTGGCTGGTATGCATGCCGTACATCTCCTATGCATTAAACGAATGGTATCTCTATCAGGAATGAAATGCAATTCCTCAGAATTTGATTAAGATCTGCTACAGTTTGCTGTTTTATTCCACCGGAGCCCAGAACAGAATATCACAAACACAGTTTAAGATATTCAGGCTGTCTGGTCTGGAACAGTCTACCTGATGAAATTAAAAGGGCAGAGAGCCTAAATACTTTTCATAACAGATGTATAACATGGTTAATTAAATGAAAATATTTATGTATCTTATTCAGATTTAGAAATTGTCACTCAATCCAAATATGTCTGTTTCATTTTATTTTTTTTTACATCATGTAAATATTTGCATCATATGTAATGATTATATGTTTCCTCTTCTAGTAAGCTAGGTTGGAAGCTAATAGCAACTATGTAAAAATATTTTGATTTGGGGAACAAAAGAAGGTCTTGATCAGAAAGCTTCTGAATGAATGTGTAGGCTGACCAGAGCTTTCTTTTTCCTGATAGAAAACCATAGCTAACATTACGTAAATACATCTGGTATTTACATCTTTATTATATATATAGTTTGTGATCTGCTTGTATTTTATAAATATGTATATAATGTATATTTTGAGGGCCTCATGGAAGACAAGTTATTACATGTGTCATTATTTGTATACACTAAATGTAGCCACCCTCGTTAAATAAAGCCTTTACTTACTTACTTACTTAGGGATATTATCATGGTGAATTGTGGTGAATTTCTACAACACCCTCTCAGTAATTTCGACGGTGAACTATGGTGAATTTCTACAACACAGTCTTAGTAATTTCGACAGTAGATTGTGGTAAATTTCATCAAAGGCATAGGTCTAAGGAAATTGTACGGTAATATCTACTGACACAAAAAACAGTTTTAACGGTATATTGCGGTGAGTGTAATCAAGTGCTTATAGGTCTGATTGCAGCAGATTTTATCAAACCATTGGGTCCGGATAAATTAAAGAGTGAATTGCGGCATATCATATGACTAGATTGTGATAGATTGCATCCTTGAAAATCTCTATAGGGTGCAGATATGGCCAGTAAAATATACTTAAGGACTTTGAAAACGCATCACCCAGATTAAATCCTTTATATCACAAACCCTGAGAATGTCCGCGAGATAATTGTTATTGCATAGCATAGTCTGACCAGCTTGTAGTGTGTCCTAGAAAATTCATGGTTGTAAATCTACTTTAAGGTATTGAAAAAAGTATCCGTTCTAAGACAGGGGGTCGATTTTGAAGGACACCAATTCAGCTGCAAGTTAACACGCATTAGTTTTGATTCCTGACTCACAGATTCGCGTCCTGGACTTTTTTCACGATTTCACATTCATCATTGAACGATTCGAAATGAATTGACAGTTCGGTATGCTCAAATATACACCTCTTTAATGATACCGACATACTCCACCCACCCTGATTACTATAGTAGTAAAAAAATTCAACATCTTGGGCCTTTCAAGGTTTCGATTTTTACGTCCGATTTTGTTGTAAGTGGCTAAGGGCACACACAAATGACAGAGTATGCATAATTGCGCTTGGATCATGTGTCTTTTGTATTGTGCAAGTGACGTTATCGTAATTTTTTAAGACGTTCTCGATCACATGACAGCAAATCTCCTGCCATGATTTACATCCACAACGTCTTCCCCGCATAATCGTCAGTGTAGGTAGTGCATCTCAGTAATGAAAGCGTGCATAAAAGTAACTTATGGAGACGTTTCTAAAAAGAAACTGTAAATTGATGTTTAAATTTGACGTTTATTTTCGAAATATTCAAGTTATCAATTACTTTTAATTTGAAAAGTCTATGAACTCTGTTGTTCATATGGTATCCTACACACCACAGTTTAACTACAAAAATAATCAAAAGGCTTCAGCTGACTGTGCAGAAAGGTGCTGGATGCTGTACGGTGACGTCTTCAGCAGCGTTGCTTTAAGTGCAGTCAAATTAACAATTGATGCATACCAATTCTGGGTCAGACATTAAAACCTGCGGGTAACTTTCCAATTGCATATACGGTTTGCAAGAAAAGTGCAAAAATATGGTGATGCGTTTCCAAAGTCCTTTAGTATATATTTAAGCCAGTCGGTTATTGTCTGTTCTAAGGTCGTGATTCTGTTTTATACAACCCTACAAACTTTAGCACAAACTATCTCATGATGTGCAAGGTCTACACTGATGTAGGTGGTATAGAATAATCATACCATGTTTGTCCACATGACGCAAGATAATCCACTCGCTAAAGCTCGTGGATTATCTCCACGTACAGGTGGACGACCCATAGTATAATTATTACGTTATCAGTAAAGTCGTTGTTGTCATTGTGATTTGGTGTTGCATCTTATCTTAGTGTCTTACGTTCATTGTCTATGTTCTGAGTGTCATTTCTAGCTTAGCAACCATCTGCGTAAGGAAAAGTGATTGTTGCTCTTCTTTAATTGTGATTTTGCTAGCATGGCATGTTGTTGTCTGTGTTTTTGTCTCTTCCTGTGGTTTGTGATTGTAGTATTTCCTGGTCATATTTACTTGTTTTTGGGTTGTTTGCTTTTTTCGATATCCTCAAAGCTTGCCATATTTTTTTTAATCAAAACAATGTTAAAAGTTTATGCAATAAGCTATAGCAAAACAAATACTTATGACCAGAAAGTATCACATCCAAAGAAGACATTGATAAACCCTTTTCCTGCTGAATAAATCCAATCACTGGAGCTTGAAGTTCGGTCTTCATATCTTATACAGCCTCAAAACTAAAAGCTCACGGTGTCATTACAATGTAATGACCAGGAGTGAAACTAAAATTCAGGCCCCTTTGAATCGCAGTTACAAGGAAGTTTTGGCAAAAGCTGTTCATCTAACCATAAAAACTACATCAACAGGTCATGCGAGGCATTGATAACTTTTCCTGACATATCACCAAGTAGCATCAATCTGCGATTGAAAATAAGGAAAAAATAACGGTAGCCATTCCGGCTCTTGTATCCGGTTTGATGCAGTGAATCCGAGCCTTTGTCACACTGGAAGAAAAAACATTTCAAAACTTACACACTCTTCGACCAAAAACTGAAACGATCAGTTAAATGTGTTCAGAATATTAAAAAAAATCAAACCCTTACATTTACTTATCACGAAAGGTTCTGTTTTTCATAAACTTTGCGGAAATTCAAAGCTGAAACCGTTGTTTTTCAAAGATCGTGTGACGTTGACGTCGCGCACGATTTGGCGTACAAAGCGTAACGTCCCGTTATATCGTCTTGGGGCTTATTCCGTAGATGAAAACGTCATTGTCTCATTGTTTATGCCCTAACAAATAGGTTTCCCGGTACTATATCTACTTAAAGTATATTTGAGACATTATTCTGTTTTGTCTTTACGTCGCCATCTTTATCATAAGGTAGAAGAACATTTATCGAACACTTTGACGTTGCCGTCGCAACATTCACTGCCGATTGACCGGAAACTGGAGCCGGAATGGCTACCGAGAGCTTAGTTTTACTCCTGGTCATTACTACGTAGTGACACTGTGAGCTTTTGGTTTTAAGGCTTTATAGGTGATATAAGGACCAAACTTCAAGCTCCTGTGATCCAATTGATCAGTGATATAGCTCTTCACATCTGAATTCTAAGAAGTGTAGTTCCATAATTCGATATAGTACAATGATTTTGGTTAAATGGACAGCTGATGGGTATACTTGGGTACATCTGTTTGAAACAAAGAATCAAAATGCTCACAATAGACTAATATTCAGCTCCTCACCAATTAATGTTTTGGCATATACTTTTGGCAAAGTATGAGCAAGGAATGCCATAATCACTCATCATAGAGCGACACTAGGCACCGCGAGGAAGAGACAAAGAACATTAACATACACTTGACAGCTAAATCACCATTAAAGTAAAGCAACCGCCTCTCCCTTTTCCTTAGTGAGAAAGTTGCAAAACTAGAAAGGACACTAAGTACTGTCAATCGGGAAAGTCCGGCACAATTCGAGAATCGAATCACGACTCTGGTGTACGTAAGGCGTGTTATGTGTAGCACTATGTACGAAGAATTTCCATTTTGTTAGCTGGAACTGTCGTAAGGAAAAGTAGTTCTGTAGCATGTGGGTTCAGCCCTATTAAAAATCGTTTTTCTGTTTACCCAAAAAGTTCAATCAGCAGATTAAATGATAGTCCATTTGAAATTTCCAGAACCTAGAAATGTTGAGTACAATGAAGTTTTTTGATGATTTGTGATGAAAATGTATTCTAGAACAAATTTGGAATGGTTGCCGGACCGGCAACTTTGGGCATCCTACAATTTGCATAAATTCAAGATGGCCGCTATTAATACAATAAAAATCATTTCTTATCTTTTGTCCTAGAATGGTGTCCAATATGTCTATATAGGGTTTTTTGGTGTGCAGAATCCATTCTGGTGTTGTTTTTTGCAATTTAATGCTCCATTATGATATTTCGAAGATGGCGGCCAGAAACCATCATGAAAATTGACTATTTAACTGATTATCATACATGTATGTTATATGATACGCACTATGGGTTTCTATCAGAAATGATATGACTGACAGATGGATGGGACTGAAAGATCTGCCAAACAAACAAAAATAAAGTAAAATTTCTCTTTTATTTCTTTATCTTTATTCCTAAGCATCCAAATGATCCGAAATTGGGTCGTCAGGAACACCTCCTTCCTCATTGTTTTATTCAAGACCATCATAAGAATCATCTGGAAGTTTGCGGTCAATGTAATCTAATCTGTTTCACAGTGTCCTCTTCAGATGATTTGGAAATTTCCCTGGTTGCAGTGCATGGATTCAAGCAATCCTGTCTACCATGACAGTTGCAGAATGGCGCGCTGCTTGTGGCATTCACATTACCCTTATAACACTTATTGCTCTGCACTGAATCACATCAAGTAAATCAGGTGGAGCAGGATTGCCTTCAGAAATGACTGGTATAAAAAATTTTGATTCGAAACTACCATCCAAAGTATTATGTCTCTCGACTTACCTTCAGGACCTTTCACAATCGGCTGCTTTCCACAGCATTATTTGAAGATGAGCCTGAAGCATGTGTTGCAGAAGATTTCCAGATGTTGGAGGTGGTGCCCATCACTTTATGATTTCTCTTTTTTGTGAATATATTGTAGCAAGTTGATTCCATAGATGTTTCTAGTGGCTGACTTTAATGAAACAAAGGCGTTGCTGCATTCATCAACTCTGTGTGAGTGGTATCAATGTCACCTATGATAGCTTAACATTGTTAGTTTTTGGACATCATATTATTCAGTGTAGTGTCATTTTTGTCGTAAGGGTAGAAAGTTGTATCACAACCACTGACAGCATACATACATAGTAGCTGCAAGCATTTCTGACCTAGATCAGCACAGATGACATTGAAGTCAAGTACTGATCCATCACACCTTGCATTGCAAGTCTGCCTAATTCAACTTATATGCAAGTAGAACAAACACATCTGTGGGATGCAGATCACATTTTGGCCAGATTAAGCTGCTTCTAGCAATGGGACTAAGCTGCTTCTAGCAAGGAGGATCACTCAGCTTTATCCTAAGTTCCAATCAGCCCCTGTCTCTGTTGTAGCAATCTCACCAAAGTTGGAGGGACTTTAGAATTTGGCAAATGTTTGCTTATTGGATTTAGTTTTCATTTTGGCATCTCTCTAAGGCAGGTGACTTGCAATGAAGAAGTCATAGTAAAGTACAACTCCAGTAGCTTGCCGAATCCTGTCATTGTATTTGGCAGAGATGTCTTGATACTTGTCAAAGACAAAAATCTTCATAGTAGTTTCAGGATAGTAACTTAAATGTTCTTCATGATGCGATAAGTTCAGATGGACTGCTGTCATATGGCCAGATAATATGATAGAAGAGCTTTAGGGCCACTACTTTAGGATTTTTCTTCTTCTTTATTAAAATATTTTAGCGAGCAGATTCAAAGGATGTTCCTGGTGGCTGACCACATAATGCAACAAAGAAAGGCATTGCTGCATTCATCAACTCTGTGTTAGTCATACCAATGTCAACTAAAGTAGTTACACCTAAGTAGTGTCCTGATACCATATTATATTCAGTGCAGTGTCAGTTTTTTTTACTTTGCCATAAGGGTAGGAAGTTGAGCGTAAGCATACCTGGTAGCTGCAAGCATTTCTGACCAAAGTCAGAACAAATGGCATTGGTGTCAAGTACTGAACCATCCCAGAGTTCCATCTCTACCTTGCACTGCATGTCTGATCGATTCACCCAATACAAAAGTAGGACAAATATATGTGTGTCATCACCAAGTATGCAGGTAACACTCTGACCAGACTAGCACAATTGTCATGTCACCTTCATCAAAGTAAGTAAGGGTGCAAGATGAAATCTACCATCATCTGTTTTCACTAAAGTAATTTTTGCAAGATTGAAGGTACCTATGGCAATAGCAAATTTATTTATTGGATTTGCTTTTCATAATTGCAACGGTCTAGATGACTTGCGATGGGGAGGTAGTAGTCAATAACAACTTTAATAGCTCGCTACATCCTCTCATTGTCTTTGGCAGAAATGTCTTTGTACTTGCCAAAGCCAATAATCTTCCTAGTAGCATCTGTATAGTTATTAAAATATTCTTCAATGGAAGCAGCTAAATCATAGTGCCAGCCACTATAAGGTGCCAATAATATCCTGACTTCTGATCAGGCAAGGTTTATAATCGCTGCTTTCATGAAGACATCCCTGACCATCAATAAATGCTGGACAATCTGCTAATAACTCGTAGGCCAACAGAGAACCAAGTTCAATATTCCCTTGTTACCTAACCAGAAGCAGTGGAAGAAATATTGTTTTAAGATATATTAGAACATGTTTGGATTTGATACTTTCATCCTGTGAGGCTGTCCCTTAAGCAAACACATCGTCTGAGTCAGGAAGCTAATAGCTTTGTAGAAACCATCAGGGACACTTAGTATGAAATTGTTTTCCACCTTTTTCCCAATAATAATTGAATCATCTATGTGTATGTCTAATGAAGCAATCTGATCAGTTAAAGTGATTGTATAGGTGAGGCTGATTATCTCTAGAGGATGATGATATTTTTACATTGGAAATACAAGGCTTGTCGGTATTTCATTTTCGCCTTGTGCAGTTTCTTTGATATTAAACCATGCTCTAATCCTGAGTAGATATTTTTCCATCAATCAGAAACTGTACATGTGAGATACACTCATTTACCAAATCAGCAGATCTTAGTATGCCTTTTGACACCCCTAGCCAATCCAAATGGCAGTTTGTCACAGAACTTATCTGATGTAACTGCATTCCTGTATGCATCAGATAAAATCAATATTGTAGTGGCATTTCCATCAAATAATAAGTAATGTAATGTGAATACTTGACATATCAAGCAAGGAAGAACTCCATCATCTTCAGCTGTTTCAATTGAACTTCACCTTCCCACTCTGTGGGCTCAAACTGGTGGATCAGGAGCGTTGGCAGGAGAAAATTGTCCACCTAGCTGTAGTGTGGAGTAGTTGGATGTATTTGAGCTGTTTTGAGTACTGCTCAATGCCAACAAAAGTATTTTGTATAATTGACAGAAATCATTGTAGGAATGCAGCTGCTACACTCTGAAATAGTCTCATAGCTTTCATCCATGATTTCCCTCTTAATCCTCCATAAACGGCAATGACATAGAGTTCACAGACTGGCGATTTCATTAAGTTCCAATGCTTACAAAAATGACTATTATATACATACGAGCTGGATGGATTATGTTCTGAAACTTTCTACGCTGGTTTAAGCACACTTGTATCATCCCATCCCAACTGCTTGGCAAAGCATAAATGAACCTTTTTCACCCCCATATCAACTATTGATCTCTGCACTTATATTGTTAGGGATATAGGATGGTGTTGCCTAGGGGACCAAACACTTACACCTGTACACGTTTGCAGGATGGAGTATATAATGCTTGACAATTCATTGTTAAGCCCATTCCAGAAAACCCAAAAGCGAGATATTCCATAAAGCTCTACAACTATAAATAACATTCTTTTAAAGATGGCGTCTGGTGGACATCTTGGATTTTGTTATTTGAGACTGCATTCAGAATGGTTTCCACATACCAGAAAACACCTTAAAAGGCATATTTTATAATTTTCCATAGCGTACAGTAAGTTAGAAATATTTTTAAAGATGGCGTCGGGGGCCATCTTGCATATGGTTATTCCAGGTCCACACAATGCAAAAACACATGCAGAATATGATTCCTCATACCAGAAAACCTGTAAAATGACATATTGTACAGTATTCTGTGACAATTACTTAGAACAGTTAGGTTTTCCAAGATGGCATCTGGTGGCCATGTTAGATATGGTTATTTAGGGACATCAAAATGCAAAACTACTTGCAAAAATGGATTCCTCATACCAAAAAAACTCTAAAATGACAAATTGTACAACATTTTGTAATCATTGTTTAAAAAGTTAGTTTCTTAAGGTGCCGTCTGACGGCCATCTTGGATTTATGCAAATTTCGGGAGTTGCCCAAAGTTGTTATTATGGCAACCAAGCTAAATTAGTTCTAGAACACCTCTAAAGTGCATAGAAACAAAAAAAAAACTTCATTGTACTCAACATTTCTAGGTTGATGTATAGGACATATAGGAGTGTCAAATAGACTAAGAAGTTTATGTACTTTTAAATTTTATTCAAAAAAACTTAAGCTTCATTTATAGCCGTTTGTTTTGCTGCATACACACTTGTTATTGTGTAAGCATGGTTTCTGTGACGTCAGCGCCACGTCATATAACTTCAGCGTTATGTTATCACCCGCGTTTTCAAAGTAGATCCTCGATGTACATCCGTGGTCTAATTCCACGGAATTTCGCGGAATTTGCAGAAACAGTTCTCATTGTAAATTCTCTATAACAAAAACATACACAACGCCCCCACAAAAACGATAGCCACGATAAACAATGAACCAACAACAACCGACCTTAGGCTTACATATATAGAACCTAGTATCAAAGTACTGGTCTAAAGCCTACCGATGAACAAAACACACATCCTCAGAGACCATCTGTGTTTAGCCATGCTTAGTTTCCTATAAGAATTGACTGGTAATGGAAAAATGCATAGGTCAATGTCCTATTCTTTTAGCCATCCATGTAACTCGAATCACTTGAGACAGCAGAGAAAATTGCTCTAAACTCGCAGTCAGCCAGAGCTAAAGAAATTTCCTAGCAGAACCACTGAAACACGCTGGGCATTGCCAAAGACCTCCACCAGGCACCTACCGTAGAGGTCGTCAGTGAATCTGAGGCCTGACCCACCGTCTTGCAGTTAAAGGGATAACCATGGCTAAATCGTGAGATTGCTAATAAGCAGGCATAAAGTCTGTCGCATAATATCAATCCTATATCCCTTTCTTTTATAACTATTAATGGTCTTTTACTGCAGTATTGCACTTCAAATGGAACATAGTTTTTCGTTTTTAAAATTTTACATAAAGGTCTCTTCACCCTGAAAATTTGCATACGCTTATATACACTGAACCGAAGTTATAAGTAGCCACCATACAATGTTTGCTCCTGTTCAGAAAGTAAAAATCTCTCTCGCAAAATTTAAATTCTATAAGAAGGTCAAAGGCTTTGTTGAGACTCTGCAAATTATGTCACTTCAAAATGTCTGGTAGACCTTGCACAGACGAGGTCCGAGTGAAGGTACCATCATTTCAAAAAGTCACACTTTTTAGTGTGATATAAACTATTCATCAGATACGTTATCCATTTATATTTTAATTAGTTTGAAGATGTTTATAAAAGCTGTGATATAAGATGAAAAGAATCAAAGGTTTTTTTTTTGACAATTGAACGCTCCATTTCTCCTCTACGTTAACATGAAGACAGCCACGGTCAACAACTTAATCAAAGGGTTTTAAGCTTAACCATGCAGTTTGCATACACACTTTGCATTGCTCTGTACGCTTTGTTATCTGCGGCACAGTAGTGCAATTTTCAGGGGTTCTTTATTATGAATTGGCGTCACTGTTCTGTTTAAAAATTAAAAGAAATCTTTAACAAATGCCATTTAAATGACCTTTAAAGTTCTACGTTAAAAGCGGAAGTGGATACCAAATTAGTAAAAAATATCACTAGAAAATGGGCTCATCAAGTTGCATGGTGTTTTGTCAAACATTTTAATGTAAAATAAAACACATACAATGATTTTAGTATGTGCAGCTGAAGATTTCCGAAATTTTCGGAAAATTCGAAAAATTATCAATCTTTAAAAATTCATAAAAAATCTGTCATAAGCAAAATGTCAAGTGTTTGATGTTTTTCAAGTCGATTAGGCAGGTTTGCAATTACCTGTACTGGAATTTGATAAAAACTGCTCTCAAAACGCTTATTTTCTTCAAAAATTTGATTTTTGCATTTTTGAACCCAAAAATCGTGAAATGATAGAAAACTCTCCCAAAACACCGCTTAACTTTAGTTCATTACAATACACATACTTGGGCAAAAATTCATTTCAATATCACTAGGGCTTAGTCAGAAAAAAAGAAATTGAAAAGTGGCTACTCAGAACTTCGGTTCAGTGTATAGCAAAACCCTATCTAGATTTAAATATTGGCGGAGAATGATATCAATCTTACTAATCTGATATCTTGTAAAAATAAATAACTTATTTTTTGTTGGAATTAGAATACCCGTTTCGTACCCGTTTTGTACTGTCAATCCAATAACCCTGGGACAGATATCCCAGTATTTGGTCAGCTTCAAATGTCCATAAGAGATTACAGCAGACGATTATTTTGTAGCATCAAATGGTGCAGTTTACGATGCAATCCAAGCTTCTAATATAGTTCTATGGATAATGGTAGACTGGTCTCCCTTTGATAGCTTGTCAGCATATTAAGACAGGTATTAGCCATTGCGCCTACGTATAGCATACACACTGACGTCATGAGTGACGTGGTTTTGGAAAATACCCATGGCATAAAGTTCAATTTTTAAACTAGCCGTTTTATTAAGTTTATTTTGTTCTTGGAGTAAATATATATTTTTAATTCTACTAAATTATCAAATTAGCAAAAATTGTTTTTTTTATTGTTGAAGTCACTTACATTTGAACATAAATGTCAAGGTCAAATATACATACAATCATTTATACTATTCATAACAGGATATCCTCTTACAATTTTTGACATTCAAACAATAATTGCTTATGGTATGTAGATAACAGTGAATGTTTTGGGTATATAGATATGAACTTGGAGTCAAATGTCAAGGTCAAATATACATAAAGGTGTCTTACAGCTCGAATCGCGAAGTCATCATTCATTTTACCTAGGGTGTTCATAATTGGCATGATGATTGCCTACGATGTGTAGACTTCAATGATAGTTTCAGACCACCCATATGGTCATGTTGTCAAAGGTTAGGTCAAATATTTATAGTACAAATCATTCGTTAGTGGAACTCATCATACATTTTTGAATGAGAGTATTCATATTTGGCCTAATGATGGCGTGTAGATTACAACATATGGTTTGTATTACCATTATGATATTGTAGTCAAAATTCAAGTTCAAATAGACTACATATTGGTGTCAGGGCTCGAATTGCGAACTACTATTGTTTGACAGAGCATTTTCATATTAATATGAACATACTTTGTCAAACAATGGAAGTTCGCTACATGACCATTTACAGAGTGATCCCATTTTTGTTAGTTCTTTCTTTATTAGAATAAAACCAGTTAATTCTCAAGCCTGTTAGTGTTCAACTTTGCTTGGAAAAAAGTAATTCTTCTGTCTTTGTTGTTAGTTGGTTTTTTTGTGTTTTTTTGTGTTTTTTGTTTTGTTTTTTTTGTTTTTTGTTTTTTTTTTGGGGGGGGGGGAGATGCATTTGCTGTTTTTTTTCTTGTTGTTTTTCTAATTATCCGAGACTAAAGTAGAGACAGGAAGAAGCATTATGTTGTTTTACAACAATTTATATTCCTGTTTCATAGATTAATAGTGGATGAAACAGATATTATGTTAAAACAAGCTGTTTAAACAAACATGCTCCTGCTGGCTATCTATTTCTAATAATGCCAAAACTCTATTCCTACCCTATTTCATAACCTGGCATTATAAAAATAAAGCCCCTTAAGTCTAACACTAGATGCCAGCAGAGTGTTTATTATTTCCCCATCCACTATTTTTTTATTTTGCCTGGACACACAATATGACCATGAATGTAACAAATGTAACCATGAATTACCCGCCCGTAGGTGCCCTGTCACTCAGATTCAGTCTCTTTTACTTCCTGGTCATACTCGTTTAATATTCTAGATCAACATTGCACAAAATCAAAAACTTATTGGAAATTTATTTTTAACCATTTACAATGATAACAAACTAAGAAAAAATCCCTGCGAAAACAGGACATTTTTAGCTCATCTTCAAATCAGCTGACAGCTACAGTCTAGGTAATGGACACAACCTGAAGCAAAGCTATAAAATAGGAAGCAATAACTTCTTATTTCATTCAATCTTGTAGATGCATATGCCATACGAGTGTTTTATGTCAGATTTATTCATATACAAAATAATCGCAAAATAAGACCTCTTTGACCCCTGTACACGAATATCTTAAAAATCATCTACTCCCAAATCTGAAACTATACCCTGATACCTTAATTAACCGACAGCCTTATCAGTGTTCATCTGTTTAGGGAATTCATAAAAAATTACAAGTATAGTTTCTGAGTTCTAGTGATTTTCCCGAATCCATTAAAGACAGGCAGACATACTGAATATAGTACACACCCAGAAAAATTTTGGGTCGTTTACTATTTTTATTTTCATTTTGATAATACGTGTGTGTCGCTGTGCAAGAATGATTGCTCTCCCTTGCTTCCTGCTTAAGCTATCACCCTTGATTGAACATATTGTGGCTGTTCCTTGGCATAACTGTTGCAGTCCACAGATTCGCAGGAATGGCCGTAAGAAAAATTCTAAATATTCAGAGGTAGGGCTGTCGGCCAGTCCGTACAAATGTTGCGGGTTTTCTTTTCTAAATTTAATGAAGAAATGCTAGGTTGCATCTGGCAAAAGCTTAGTCAGCAATGGAAGGGAATGAATGCATTTTGTAAGCGTCACTGTACCTTACTATATTTGCTTGAAGGAAAATACGAAACGCTTGAATTTTTTTCGCCTTGATGATATTGTTGCCATTAAGGAAAGTCCGGCACTATTCGAGAATCAAATCCAGCCTCAGGTCTACTAAAAACTTCATTTTGTTAGCCGGAAAAGGCATGTCAGTTTAGAAATCCATTTGTCTGATTACCCAAAAAGTTTAATCAGCAGAGGAAATGAGTTTATGTTTTTTAATAAAAATATCGCTATATAGCGATATTTTATTGGAAAAACATAAATTTCATTTATAAAGTTGATGTATTTTTCAATAAAATATCGCTAAGTGAGCTAGAGTGATATCTTAGAGAAAAAAACATAAAATTCATTTATAACCGTTTACACTTGTTATTGTGTAAACATGGTTACAGTGACGTCAGTGTTACGTTATATAACGTCAGTGTCACGTTATCTCCTGCATTATTAAAGTAGATCCTCGATGTACATTACGGAATTTCGCGTAATTGGCTGAGGCAGTTCCGATTGATATTGGTGCATTACGGTCTCAGCGGTGTGCTTAAACATCAAAGAAGATAATAGATTGTGAATTGCTGATATACTTCTTTATCTGAAGTGTGTCTAATGACAAATTGAGTTATTACAAGAGATGGGCCATTTTCACTTGGGCAGGGCTTTGCTGAAGCATGATAAAAGTTTTTTTCTTCGTTTTCATAAGTCATTGTGATGTATAAATGGAGTTTTCCAGCTTTCTTCTGACTATTCATGTACCATTGCATCGAAAATAATGGAACTTTCCTTGTCTAACAACCAGGCGGAGCTCATCGTGTTAAGCATGATTGTCTTAGTACCACACTGCAGCTAAATTTTTAAAAGCTATGAAGATACAATTGACCTTAATTACTTAATAAAGGTATTCATTGACACTCACATGTAACATCATGCATGACCACAAGAAATATAATTGTTTCATAATGTGCCTAGACTTCATTTATGTTTTCATAAATGACGAATCATATTTCTAAGATTGAATTGACATTGTATCCATATTGGTATTTTTTTTGTAACGTTATCGTTTAGTGAAGCAGCGGTGAAGCGACGTTATCAATGTCATTCCGACGACTTTACTATAACGTTACATTTCCGTGGGGTTTTGTACATTATTAATGTAAGTATGTGTAGATGCTAGAGTGGTGTAGTAGCCATTACCTTTTCACTTTGAAAAGTCAATCTTATCTGAAAAACTGTGTTGATCCGAGTTGGTAAATGATTGGAACACTGGAGGAGTAAACTTTTTCAAGGAATTTCCTGGTTTCCTTACGCAGGAATGGTGCGCATGGGAATTAGCTGCATATGTCTTAACACACTGACATGATTAAACTTTTCGGGTAATCAGACAAATGGATTTTACTACAGCTGAACTCACATGCTAAAAATCTACTTTTCCATACGCCTTTTCCGGCTAACAAAATGGAGCTTTTTGTACATTGTTTTATTCTTGGAAGTGTTAGAAAACATGTTTCTTGTAGCAGTGTTTTATGTGGATCACCAATTTAACATAGGTCCAGATACGTAAACATTTTCAGCGTAAAATTGTAAATATTTTCTTACCAGCTAATATTTTTGTATGTTTTGTGTGCTCAAAAGAACCGTCTCGTTGTGACGGTTCTTTTGAGTACCCACAACATATGTTTTGGTTGAGAAATAAGAGAAATAATTTTCCAGTACGCACTCTTATCTGGAGGTCTGTTAACTTAGCAGGAGAACGTTTTCATAGTCAACAACTGGTTGAAGAATAATTTGGATTTTCATGGCGTCATTAGATCAAGACCGGTTCCAAACAACTTCTGTTACATGTAATTGATAATTACACAGATTACACCTGCTAGCGCTTTCATTTGATGAACTTAGCCTTGGTATCTATGGGTAAACCTTTTACAATGACGGATGTTTATCGTGTCTTTATGTAGTTTTAATTAGCAAATATCGTGATCTGTCAAGCAAGCCTTTGATTACTTGGTATGTCTGCTGATACACTTAGCGAACAGTTGGAACACAGATCAGGCCCTACATGCAGTCGGACCTGATCTGCATACAAACAGAAAGAAACCTTTATATAATTCTTGAAATAACTTTAAAAAAAGTTAACATTGCAAAACAAAAAAATGAAAACGACAAAATTCATGAAAATATACCCAGCATGCGAAATTGATATAGTCAGTGCGTATCTATGAAAAGAGGTGCATTAGAACTATCGTAACACTCTTTAGTGCTTTAAAGTGCTGAATTTAGCATGGAGCGTTCTGGACTAATCGATCATAGTAATCAATGAATAATTAGCCGTCGAAAGCAAGCAAATAGACCTTGATCAGACTACTCCTCGTGGAGCAATCGGATCAGGAACTATTTATTTTGCAAATGATTTTCCTGTCGGAATAATTTGATACAGCATCGCAAAGTAGTGATATTGTTCATCGAACTACACGTAGAAGATGCATTTAGTGCTATTGGAGAAATGCGATGCCTGTAAATGGACACTTTCATAGAAACGCTTCCATACAGTGTACAAAGTTGAAGCATGTGAGTGCCTTGTTAAGATGGTGTTAATGTTGTTGTTTATTTGTTTTGTTGCTTGTTGTTTTTATTTGCTCTTTTTTCTATTTATTTCCTATACAATGTATCTCTAAACGGAAAATTATCGTTGTAACTCCCTAGAGAAATCTCAATAAGAAGCGTCCAATGAGAAGTACAAACTCATTTGATGGTGAAACAGGGCGCTAGCAGCACGGATACGGACACGGATATCAGTACATGCGCGGATCCAGAGGGGGGCAGGGGGTCCGGACCCCCTTCCCTGAAAAATCACAAAATATAGGGTTTCTTAGCAATACTGGTCCAGATCCCCTGAAAAATCACAAAGCTAAGAAGCCAGCATTCAATGTTGGGCCATTATCGACCCGCCAGCGAAACGCCATTTAAATGGCGTTTCGCTGGCGGGCCGGTGATGGCCCGCTCTTAGTGTTTTTTGGCATTGGTGAGTACTTTTTTGTGCTACATGTATTAAAAATCCTTATCAGAATTGGACCCCCTCTGGCAAACCTTTCTGGATCCGCGCATGCACTATCAAGTGATATGAATAATATAATAGCATGTATTAATTTCTAAGATATTCAAGTTCACATAATACTCCGGAAACCTAAAAGTGCATATCTATTTTTGACATTAAGACATGTTCGTGTCATAAATTAGTTGAGCATAAATGCTAGTGCGTTTCACCAGGAAATGCCACAATCACAGACCGCAGGCCATAACACAGCACCGTGAGAAAGAGGCACGAAACACAGACAGCCACAACACAATTAAAGTACGGCAACCAGCTATTTATTTCTCCGCAAGATGCTGGCCACTAAGAGCCACTCCACAAATTCAGAACCCACAACACAAACCCCACACCAAATTGGAGCAACAATAAAGAATGACTAAGCAAAAAAACAGTGTAACCGCCCTAGAACGGACAGCAGCCTGGGCCACCGGGAGGACTTTAATTTATTTGACTGGCAAAATCATCGTCCTAATATAATATCGATAGCATTGTTTCAGTAGCAGTCAAAACTGATTCCATTTTCATTGAAACATACTCTTTTCAAAACAAATAAGTTGCTAAATATATACATCATATGATGGGGGGAGCGAGGAACATCTCCGTCAAAATATGGAAATTAACTATGTCAATATTAAAACGATCTCGTATATTGTAATTTTAGATGAAGCTTTGCCATTTGTTATATACAAATTCAATTCCATATAAGGGACTTCAGAATCAAAAATATTCAACTTATTCAACTGAAGTTCTAAGGCTATATCTGACTTGCCATTTGTGCAACATCAGAAGATTCAAGCTAAGTACATCATCTAGATATCTTGAAGTTAAATGCTCAATAACATTAGCTTGATTATTGTCAGAAATGTTCAATAACATTAGCTTGCTTATTGTCAAAAATGTTCAATAACATTAGCTTGATTATTGTCAGAGATGTTCAATAACATTAACTTGATTATTGTCAGAAATGTTCAATAACATTAGCTTGAGTATTGTCAGAAATGTTCAATAACATTAACTTGATTATTGTCAGAAATGTTCAATAACATTAGCTTGAGTATTGTCAGAAATGTTCAATAACATTAGCTTGATTATTGTCAAAGATGTTTTATAACATTAACTTGATTATTGTCAGAAATGTTCAATAACATTAGCTTGCTTATTGTCAAAAATGTTCAATAACATTAGCTTGATTATTGTCAGAGATGTTTTATAACATTAACTTGATTATTGTCAGAAATGTTCAATAACATTAGCTTGATTATTGTCAGATAGAAACAACATAACGTGTCAAGAGGAGTAAAATTAGTAGTACCCATTGGTTGGATTACCTATAATTTCGAGCCAGATTTTATAAATATATTGTTCAAAAGATAATGTAAGGCGTGACAAACTTTCTAATATTAGAATTGCTTTTTCTACAAACGACAGATGTCTCACACCCACCCTTCGGTGTTAGAAAGATCCAAATGTCAGTAAATGCAATTTCAAACTGAAATAATGGTGATTTGTTTTTGGTATTAAGTCAATTCCATATCCAGCAAATATGTCTAGCTGATGCAGTAAACTATTGTAAAGCCAATCCATCATTTGGGAAAAAGTTAGAAATCATATATTATTCCATTATAATCCATGTTGGATCCAATCACATGCACATCTTCAGCTCTAGACAAAACCAGCTGCAAAGTTTATAAAGATCCAGGTAAAGTTATAGGAGGAGGAGCTGCGTTAACAAGATACCAAGTGTCTATATGCTTTGGTTGAAACTGATGTAATAAAATTTCTTTGAGGATTACAACCAAATGTCATGCACATCTTCAGACCTTGCCAGAAACACATGCAAAGTGTCATAAAGATCCAGGTAGAACTGTAGGAGGTATTGAATTCACAAGATACCAAGTGTGTATATGCTTTAAGCCTAAAATGATTAAGTTCAAACTGGTGAAAATGACAATGACAATATCTAAACATCATGTGCATCTTCAGACCATGATAAAAACATCTGCAGAGTTTCATAAAAATCCAGCAACAACTTTAGGAGGAATCGCTGACCTCTTGGCTCTCGTTTGTGGTGTCCAACTGTGAGTTTGTCATTTTCCCATTGGTATCCTGGGTCAGGTGTGGTACTTGATTGTATCGATTCCTGATCTTTGCACCCTTACTTACTTTCTCAAGATACCCAGTGTCTAAAAGCTTTAAGTCCAAAAATGACTAAGTCTGAACTGCCAAATGTAACAAAAGATAACCTGAAAATTGAAGCCAAACAACTAACCGTCATGCACATTTTCAGGCATTAACAAAAGCACATGCAAAGTTTCAAAATGATCAGGTTGAAATTGTAGGAGGAGTTGCGCTTACATGATACCCATAATGACGAAGTCCACACTGTGAAAAGTGACAAAAATAAATCTGAGGATTACAGCAAAATGCCAAGCACATCTCAGGCCTTGACAAAAAACACTTGCAAAATTTCAAAATGATGTAGCTAAAACTGTAGGAGGAGTTTTGTTCGCAAGATTCTAAGTGTCTAAATGCTTTAAGCCCCATAATGACGAAGTCTGAACTGCGAAAAAAAGTGGCAAATATTTATCTTAGGATTACAGCAAAACATTATGCAAATTTTCATACCTTGACGAAAACACCTGCAAAGTTTCAAAAAGATCTTAAACTTTAGGAGGAATTGTGTTTACAAGATTTAGCCACAGACAGTCAGACGGGCAGGCTGACAGATGGGGAGATGGATGCATGGGGAAAAACAATATGTCTCCCGACCCTATCAAGGGAAACATAATTAACCTGAGGATTACCGCAAAACGTCATTTGCATCTACAGACCTTGATAAAACACCTACAAAATTTCAAATTAATCTGGTTAAACTGTAGGAAAAGTTGCATTTACAAGATACCCAGTGTCTAAATGCTTGAAGCACCTAAATGACTAAGTCTGAACTGCGATGAAAGTAACAAAACATTATCTGATAACTACAGCGAAATGTCATGCACATCTGCAGACCTTGACAAAAACACTTGCAAAGTTTCAGAAAGATCCTACTAAAACAGTAAGAGGAGTTGCGTTTACAAGATACCCAGTGTATATATGCTTTAAGCCGTAAAATGACTAAGTCCAAACTGTGAGAAAAGTGGAAAAGCTTAATCTGACAATTACAGCAAAACGCCATGACTCATGCGCATATTCAGACTTTGACATAAAAAATACCTGCAAAGTTTCAAAATGAGTCTGCTAGAACTCTAGGAGGGGTTTGGTTCACAATATTGTGTGATGGACAAACAGACAGATGGATGCAGGGGTAAAAGCAAAATGTCTCCCACCCTACCAGGTGGAAACATAACTAATCTGAGGATTACAGCAAAATGCCATGCACAGCTACAGGCCTTAACAAAACACCTGCAAAGTTTCCAATGACCTGGCTAAAACTGTAGGAGGAGTTGCATTGACAAGATACCACAAGATACCCAGTGTCTAAATGCTTCATACCCAAAGCGACAAAAAGTACAAACTGCGAAAAAAATGTAGATTTTTAATATGATGATCACAGCATAACGTCATGCACATCATAGGACCTGGACATAAACACCAGCAAAGTTTCAAAATGAGCCGGCTAAAACTGTAGGAGGAGTATCGTTCACAATATTTTGTGATGGACAGTCAGAGAGACAGGCAGATAGATGGACAGACAGGGGGAAACAAAATGTCTCCATCCCCTATTGGGGGCGACATAATTAATCTGAGGAGTACAGCAAAACGTCATGCACATCTACAGACCATGACGAAAAAAAACGTGCAAAGCTTCAAAATGATCCGGCTAAAACTGTAGAAGGAATTGCGTTCACAAGGTACCCAGTGTCTAAATGCTTTAATCCCCAACAAGCTTAAGTCTGAAGTGTGAAAATGTGAAAAAAAATAATCTGAGGATTGCACATCTTTCGACCTTGACTTAACACCTGCAGTGTTTTTAAATGATCCGACTAAAACTGTTGGAGGAGTTACGCTCACAAAATACCCAGTGTCTAAATGCTTTCAGCCCCAAATTGACTAAATAATCTGGAAAAACGGAGCCCTTAGAAATAGAGAGAACCTAAATTATAAGAAAACAGCAGACGCGGTTTTATTGAGTCTGTTCATGAGAACAAATGGAAAGTACAACAATTATCACACCCCCTAGCACCGGCTTATGCAGTATTCTGCTTTCCGTCAGAACCCAATATTCCCGAAAGACCAGAATATGAAAAAATATCAACACTTTATCAATGCACAGGGAGAAGTTTTACCAACTCCACACAGAAACAACCACAGCTGTTGTGACCTTGAACTTATCTGGAAAAACGGATTCTTCAGAAATAGAGAGAACATACAATATTAGAAAACAGCAGACTCGGTTTTATTGAGTCTGTTCATGAAATCTAATGGAAAGTGCAACAATTCTCACGCCCCCTAGCACTGACTTAAGCGGTATTCTGCTTTTGTCAGAACCAAATATTCTCGAAGAACCAGAATATGAAAAAATATCAACAATATATTGATGCACTAAGTCCAAACTGAAAAGAAAGTATCAAAAAATAATCTTATGATTCCCGCAAAATGTCATGCACATCTTCAGACCTTGACGAAAACACCTGCAAAGTTTCATTTCGGATGGACAGACACGTATAAAAACAAAAATGTCTCGCCATCCTATCGGGAGGGGGGGGGGGGTTGAAGTAATGACTACAAATTATATTTATAATGTTGTTCAGATGTGAAAAGGTAAGCTTATCATTACAAGCCAACTAAAGTGAGGCGTCTCTATAAAAAGTTGTTTGTACAATAAATACGATAACATTTTGTTGATTAGAATTTAAGGGTACGTAACTAAAGAGTATAATTAATCATATTAAAAAAAACTAGATGCTAGAAAATTTTACGACTTTAATTCATAAGAATCTCAAATGAATTTTTATAGACCAAATTAGATTTTACCATTTCTCTCATAAACTTTTTCACAATATTTCAATATTGTATTTAATCAAAGTGAGGCAAGAAGTCAAAAGTATAGACAACTCATGTACTCATGTATAGTACACAACATTAGCAATAAAACGTGATTAATATGGTCTTTTATGCAGATTCGGCAGCCAGTATAAGGTAGATAGCTTTTCACAACCTGCATCAACAAACACACCCATTATAGCAGCCATATGACACTGATGCCTAGTAACGACAGACCTCTCTTCACGTACATTTTGCGCAGAGTTTTCAGCACTGCTAAAATATTGTGTCAGAATTATAATAGTGATGTAGTACACACAATATTGTTCGCAACCTTATCTGGAGGTGGTAACAAGATTCCTATTAAATTCATGTACCCCTTTCTTTCAATGTCTAAACTTAGGTGAAAGAAAATCTACACTGAAACGAAGTTCCAAGTGGCCACTTTTCAATTTCTTTTTGTCTGACTTAGCGCTAATGATATTGAAATGAATTTTTGCCCAAATATGTGCAATTTAATCGACTAAAGTTAAGTGGTGCATTGGGAGAGTTTTCTATCACTATACAATTTTTGGGTTAAAAATGCAAAAAAAAAAATGAAGAAAATAAGGGGTTTGAGTACAGTTTTTACGAATTGAAGTACAGTTGATTTTAAACCCGTCAAGCCAACTTGAAAAATACTAAACATCTTAATTTTTGCTTATAAACAATTTTTATGATTTTTTTAAAAAATCTCATTGTCTACATTTTCTGATTTTTTCGAAAATTATCAACTTCACAAACTAAAATCATTGTATGGATTTTATTTTATGTAAGCATGTTAGACCAAGCACAATACAGCCAATTTTTTAACAGTTGTTCTTTCAGGACTGGTGTCCACTTCCAGTTTAACGTGAACCTTTAAAGGTCATTTAAATGGTATATGCCAAAGATATTTTTGATTTTTTTAAAAAAAGCAGTGAAGCCTATTCATAATAATTAATCGCTGAAAATGTCAATTCCGTGCCACAGATAATAAAGCGTACTGAGCAATGCAAAGTTGGTATGTTTATTGCATGGTTAAAGCTAAATCTCTTTGATTAAGCCGCGGATAGGAGCTGCCTTCATGTTAACGCAGAAGAAAAACGGAGAATGCAATTGTCACAAAACTTTGATTCTTTTTCATCTTATATCACAGCTGTTATAACAGCTTCAAACAAATTAAAATATGTAAGGATAACATATTTGAGGAGTATTTTATATCACAGTAAAAGTGTGACTTTTTTAATTGAAGTAATTTTGAAATTGAATAATTTTCAGAGTCTCGAAAAAGCCTTGAATTGTTTTATGGAATTAAAATTTTGTAACAGCGATATTAACTTTTTGAACAGGCACAAAAATGTGTAGATGGCCACCTATAACTTTGGTTCAGTGTAAATTTTTGCACTGATATGAAATTCTTTTATCAATGATATTTAAAAAATATTTCATTTCTAACAATTAGAAGGTTATTCCATATAAGCCTAAGTGTCTGATAAGTGTCTTCACTGTTTACTCACAGAATGTTCTATTAGAATTTGAATAAAAATGAAAAATACCACCCATCACCCCTAAAATATGAAATGACTCGTCCTGCCGATAGAGATAGGAAAGTTCATTTGGCTTAAATGGGTTAATATTTACTGGTATTTTCAAACATTTTGACAAATAACAGCGAAAGCTATTATATTAAAGTGCTGTTTATGGTGTAACTAATGGGGTCGTCAGAACATGTAAAATCTATTTGAGCCAACACTTAAGGTTTTAGTACTGATCATGAAGGCTCAGGCGAAGTTAGTAAGTATGTTAAAGCTGGCCACTATATCGGTCTGCTAGTGATGCGCCGTTTCACTGGCGGACCAATAATGACCAAAATTTGTATACTAGCTAGGCATAGTCACCACTGCTCGCACACATGTATGGGGGCGTTTATGTTTGCTCAAGCAAAAATGACAGCTCTAGCCCCGCTAAATAACTGCACAAAAATCTAACTAGAATCAGCTTTTCTACAAACAGAAACAGATGTCTCCCCCAGCCCCCCCCCCCCCCCCCCCCCTGTGTCAGAAAGATTCAACTATCACTAAATGCAAATTAAACCTGAAATAATGGTGATTTTTAGCAAAAAATCGATTTCATATCTAGCAGAGATATCCTGCTGATATGGGAAAAAGTTTATTAACATAAATTGTTTGTTTTTTATAATAAAAACCCATGTTACATCTAAGTCACATGCAGAGATCCTCAGACCTAGACCAAAATACCTGCAAAGTTTCAAAATGATAGGGGTAAAAATGTAGGAGAAGTTGCGATTTCAAGATACCAGTGCCTATATGGTTCGGTAGAAGTTAAGCCAAAATTGACAAAGTTCGCTGCGAAAAATGTGCCAAAAGTGAATATGAGGATTACAGCCAACGTCATGCACATTTTCAGTCCTTGATAAAAACACATGCTTAGATTAAAAAAGATCTGGCTAAATTGTAGGCGGAGGAGTTGCGTTCACAAGATACCCAATGTGTATATGCTTTGGCAGGAGTCGAGCCAAGTTCAAACCGAAAAACTTGACAAAAATAATAAAGGGATTACAGCCAACATCAAACACGTATTCATACCTTGACAAAATTCCCTGCTAAGTTTAAAAAAATCCGACTAAAACTGTAGGAGGATTTGCGTTCACAAGATACCAAGAGTCTATATGCTTTAATAGAAGTTAAGCCAAAAAGGACTAAAATCAAACTGCGACAGAAGTAGCCAAAATTAATTAAACGATCCCAGCTAAACGTCATGCAAACCTTCAATTTTTGACAATATACTTGCAAAGTTTTAAAAAAGATCCAGCTAAAACTGTAGGAGGAGATGCGTTCACAAGATTTGGCACAATTTGTGAAGGACAGAAAGGCAGACGAATGCATGGGAAAAATTATATGTCTCCCAAACTCGACGGGGGAGACTTAATCATCATACAATTTTAAAAATAACGAGTAAAAGTGTTGGAGGAGTTACCCAGTGCATATATGCTTTAGTAGAAGTTGAGCCAAAATTAACTATCAACGTTCAAACCGAAAAAATGTAACAAAAATTAATCTGAGGATTACAGCCAAGCCCCATGTACATCTTCAGACTTTGACAAAAACACCTGCAAAGTTTCAAAAAGATCTGCTTAAAACTGTAGGAGGAGTTGCGATCACCAGATACCAAGTGTTTATATGCTTTAATAGAAGTTAAGACAACATTGACTAAGTTCAAACTGCGAAAGAAGTAGCAAAAATTAATCTAAGGATCACAGTCAAACGTCATGCACATTTTCAGTCCTTGACAAAAACACATGCTAAGATTCAAAAAGATCTGGCTAAATTGTAGGCGAAGGGTTGCGTTCACAAGATATCCAATGTATATATGCTTTGGCAGGAGTCGAGCCAAAAGTGACTAAGTTCAAACTGAAAAAAGTGACAAAAATAGTATAGGGATTACTGCCAAATGTCAAACACGTATTCATACCTTGGCAAAAATCCCTGCAAAGTTTCAAAAAATCCGACTAAAACTGTAGGAGGAGTTGCGTTCACAAGATACTCAGAGTCTATATGCTTTGATAGAAGTTAAGCCAAAAAGGACTAAAATCAAACTGCAACAGAAGTAGCCAAAATTAATTAAACGATCCCAGCTAAACGTCATGCACACCTTCAATTTTTGACAATATACTTGCAAAGTTTAAAAAAAAGATCCGACTAAAACTGTAGGAGGAGATGCGTTCACAAGATTTGGCACAATTTGTGAAGGACAGAAAGGCAGACAAATGCATGGGAAAAATTATATGTCTCCCAAACTCGACGGAGGAGACTTAATCATCATACAATTTTAAAAATCACGAGTAAAAGTGTTGGAGGAGTTATCCAGTGCATATATGCTTTAGTAGAAGTTGAGCCAAAATTAACTATTAACGTTCAAACCGAAAAAATGTAACAAAAATTAATCTGAGGATTACAGCCAAACCTCATGTACATCTTCAGACCTTGACAAAAACATCTGCAAAGTTTCAAAACGATCCGCTAAAAACTGCAGGAGGAGTTGAGTTCACCAGATACCAAGTGTCTGTTTGCTTAAATAGAAGTTAAACCAAAATTGACTACTAAGTTGAAACTGCGAAAGAAGAAGGAAATATTAATCTAAGAATTACAGCCAAACACCATGCACGTCTTCAGACCTTCACAAAAACAACTGCAAAGTTTCACAAGGATCAGGCTAAAACTGCAGGAGTTGCGTTCACAAGCTATCCAGTGTTTATATGCTTTGGTAGAACTTAAGCCAAAATGACTAAGTTCAAATTGCGAAAAAAAATGCAAAAATTTTCTACGGATCACAACTAAACGTCATACACATTTTCAGGCCTTCACAAAAACATCTGCAAAGTTTCAAAAAGATCCGTTGCGTTCACGAGATTGGACACAATAATTATTTGTAAAGGACAGTAAGAGAGACGGACAGACATACAGACGTATGGGGGGAACAATATGCCTCGAGACCCTGACGCAGGGAGACATAATTATCTGGCCGTAGTCACCGATGGGGAAGGCAAGGGCGAACATAAGCCATGTGCAATATCAGCAGAGCTTTAGCTGTTTTCAAAAGCAAAGTTTGATCGTAGACAATGAATCAGACAGTCCCATTTTCTACACAAGCTGCTTTACCGGAGGACAAAGTGTGCAAATATTCCATGACCTTGCTTAATCAAAGTCGCAGCTGCAGACTCTAATCTGATAGTGCAATTCTAAACTCCCCAGTAACTAAGATTTATTAAGACAAACGCAATTATAAACGCTTAAGTTACTCCAGACACCACGCTAAAAACACATGCTATTTTACCTATTACTGTAAATTTGGAATTTTTCACGAGGGTTTTTTCGCGAAATGGAGAAAACACTCTGTCTTTTACTGATATAAGTAAATCATGCCCTATGTCGCGAGTTTTTAACATCGCAAATATATCTTTTAACGCTATTCGCGAAAATAAGATTCTCGCGAAGATTTCCGAATTTACAGTAGTAAAGATAATCAATGTGAAATAGTAAACACAATTAATGGACCAGCTCGTGAGATTGTGGGTCTTGCCACATATATGTAGTCATGTATTAAAAGTCAAGAATGAATCAAAGTTCAGAATTTGATACAATCAAGTACCAAACCTGACCAAAACACCGTATGGGAAAATGACAAAAGCACAAGCAAACATCACACACAAGAGAGCCAAGAGGTCAGCTCTTTCCCAACAGGTGATCACAAGGCTGAAAGAAACAGACAAGACAGTTCGATAAAGACAAACGTGAAACATAAATAACAAAAATGATCTGCAAAAGAAACACCCGCCTTGGAACGGTTAGTAAAATAAATCACTGGAGGGCTTAAATATGTTTAATGGCGCCAACCTCAATCTTAATTTAGGTGTGGTTGGAGGCCCAAAATTTGGACTGGCCATCAAATCTAATGTATTTTGAAAGGAATTTGAACCTCACCTTAATTATTGATATTTTGTTTGTTTGTTTTGATTCTGGACGTCTCAGTCAACAATTTATCGGTCATGTCGGGACGGATCTTCCTATGTTGAACCAATAATAAGCAGAGGATAGGGACACAATGCAACGCCTCCAGCGAGACTCTAACCCGCAACCCCTTGATCTCGAGTCAAGCACTGTACTGTAACACTGAGCCACGACGCTCCTAACTTAAATCGTAAACTCGTAAACTAAAATAGATTTTATCATTCCTCTCATAAACGGTGTGTTTTACATAATATTCATATTTTTTATACTCAATGATGCAAAATAATCGTAATTAGCTAATGACCTGCCAATATTATATATATATGTTAATTTATTTCACATTGGGAAAGGAAATCTATACCCAACAAACAAAGAAACGCACCACTTAGAACTGTTCAACTCTCAGGAAAATCACAAGTGATAGGCCAGTTTAGTTTATATCAGTGCAAAGGTATGTCAAGTACTGTTGCGTCACACGCCTTTTGCAATCTGGCGTCGAAATTGTGTTGAAGAAAATTGGTCATGAACAAAGTGGGGGTCAAATTGTAAAGTCACAGGAAATTAGCGTTTTTATAATGCTCTCTTGCTGGATAAGTTCAATCAATTTGAATCATTTCAGTAGACCAAATTGTACCCAGACACGTATTCTTTGCAAACTATATCTTTATATTCAGCATACGCGATAATAAAACGCTAGGAAGCCCATGTATTGTGACTACCCTTTGGATTATGATTCCACACTGAAAATAAACCTTACAAAACATTTAGAGATATCAACATTGTTTTAACCAATTTAAACGGTCCTAACTGATGAAAATGGATTTTCGAATTACAGAAGGCAGTAATAAACACATTGGTTGTCTCAAATAACGACAACAAATCGTTTTCATACTTTGCAAATGTAAAACATACTTGGAATTCCATGCAGACAGTAGCGTTGAATTAACGCTTCCAAAAATCGTTTACCATTTGCCTTGATGTGTTTCGTGCCTACACAGGGAAAGTACAGATACTCATCTTCGTCACACTCAAGTTTTAGTAAGATTTGATCAGAAATGAATATTTCATGACAATTACCATTTTCGTATTAAAAGGAGATCTTAATGGAGAAAATCGTAGTGGTGCGTTTCTTTTTTGGTTTGGTATATAAGCTCTAAACTTTCATTCCAATCCTATAGACTGCTATTGTATGTATTATATATGTCTTGCATGTCAATTTGAATCAGAGAAATAAAATATATTTAAACCAATGAGGCAAAATGTTAAAAGTATTGACAAGTCAGTAAAACATAATGTATTAAACGTGCGCGAATCCAGATAGTTTTGTCAGAGGGGGTCCAGCTCTGACAACATTTTTTAGTTGATGAGGGGAGAGAGGCCCAACTTTGAATGCTGGCTTTGTAACTTTGTAATTTTTCAGGAGACCCGGACCAGTATCGCTAAGAAACCCTATATTTTGTGATTTTGTAGGGGTCCGGACCCCCCTGTCCCCGCCCTCCTCTGGAACCGCGCATGTTTAGGTAACCAATATCACTTAACATTTTGGTTTCTTACTAGCAAAGTGTCATTTCCTTTTTGTACGAATGGGGTTTTCCTAGTATTGTGCTGACATTACAATTGCGAGAATACTCAGTTCTGAGGGATGCAATTACAAAAGATGATGATGATGATGATGATGATGATGATGATGATGATGACGATGGTGATGATGATGATGATGACATGTTTCCTGTCCTGTCTATCTAGCAATGACTGCTTAACAAGAGTCGAAGACGGTTTGCTTATTCTATATAACTTTATTATGTGAATGTTTTTATGTATTCTTGTGTTTCTTCTCATTGATTCAATTTATGAGCCGCGACATGATATTTCTAAAAATGTAGTATATGTGACCAGCAAAGGCTCAGACCAGCCTGCGCATACGCGCAGACTGATCAGAGCCTTTGCTAGTCACTTAAATATTATTTGAGTGTTAAGCTACTGACCGAACATCATTTGGAGTTTTCTAAGCTTAAAAGGAGGCTGCACAGGCTCGTCTCAGTCTACACTTGTCAAAATGCCACATTGCTGGAAATCACATTTCACGACTCAATATGATATGCTCTATAACTATGGCATTCTCGGTCAGGAAGTTGACAGTATTTCCATACGATGTTTAGAGCCATGGTCATTAGCTAACGGTACTTTTATATTATTGTATGCTAATGTGTTAACTCTCAGACAATGTCTGTGTCCCTAGGTGAATGATTTTAAGAAGCCATGGTTATGCACAAGAGTACAAAGAAATTCCATGCAGAAACAAAGTACTAGACACCAATTGGGTTTGCAATGGAATGATTATTAGCAAAGATGCACTTGCTCGAAGCTGTCTAGACTCTTTCAGGACAGTCATCAATAATAGAACTACATCATTGAAATATCGATATAGATTCAGATAAACAAGGAATATGTTCTTATACATGGGTTCAAACATTTGTTTGGGCAAGCGCGGACCCAGAGGGGAAACAGGGGTCGACACCCCCCCTCCCTGAAAAATCACAAAAACATAGGGGTTTTTAGCAATACTGTTTGAAACTCTGTTGGTATTCCTGAAAAAGTAAATACTCCCATTTGAGACAGGTACTTATTCACATGTATGTGACCGGTCGTTCCCTAAAACATGCGCGGGTGCAGACGGGGACAGGGGGTCCAGACCCCCCTGAAAATCGCAAAGCTATAGGGCTCCTTAGAAATACTGGGTCGGATCCCCTGAAAATCACAAAGCTACCAAGCCAGCATTCAAAGTTGGACCATCAGCCGCCAGCGAATCACAATTTAAATGGCGTTTCGCTGGCGGTGATGACCCGCTTTTAGTGGTATTTGGATCCTCTCTCCCCTCATCTGACAAAACCCTCTGGTTTCGCGCATGTAAAATAAAGTGTGTTGAATCCCCCCCACCATCAGATTGGTTGTGGCCATCCTCTACGGTATTTAAATGGCGTTTCGCTGGTGTGCCGATGATGGCTCAACGTGGAATGCTGGCTTGGTAGCTTTTTGATTTTTCAGGGAATCCTGACCTGTATTGCTAAGAAACCCTATAATTATGTGATTTTTCAGTGGTGGGGTCCTGACCCATGTCCCCCCTCTGGATCCTCGCATAGCTCATATTAAAGGATTGTGTTATGCATAAAAGGTGATAATAAATACACACGAGAAATATTCAGATACAGTGTACATTCTGCTGAAATCATACTGGGTAAGCAAATTCTTTCTCCTAGCAGACCTTATTGCAAACAACAACTGAAATATTTTGGGAATACACACATGCTACTGCAATTGATAAGCTTTGCCTATTTTCTAAATGAGTTGTCAGGCTACCAGCAAGGGCTACCATCTCCTGCTGCTACTGAGAATTAGCCAATGTCAATATACAGTAACGTTGCAAAACTTTGTTCAAATGCCTGCTGATTATATGCGATATTTTTAGAAAGATCACAATAATGCCTGTACCTTCTTCTTCCTTCATTATTGCGTGTGCTAACAGCAAATCACCGGCTCTGAAGAGACTGTGTCGCTGCGCAATACTGTCTGAGCTTACACTTGTCGCCTATACGATAGTATTTACATTTAAACTGACATGAACTGCTATTATGTTGAGTATCGAGAGTGGATGAAGCTCTGTACTTATGTCGTAAGAGTAGAATATTTATTATATTCTTTCTCCAACACTCAGATGCGCTGGCGGAATGCCTTCCAATAGCGTCACTTGGGATATGGTAATATCCTAAGTTAAGCATATGTAAAATGGTGGAGCCTTAGCTTCATTTTAGATTTGGAAACTGAAATAAAGAGGTATTGCTTTGGGGGACTAGGAAAGTAGCTACTGCTAATAACGAGTGTTGGATGATGCATTAGCCTTTTGCCTCATAATAACGCCTTTTGACGCCTTTGAAATATCATTTATTTGAAAATATTATGGAAAATGATAGTGGTCCTGAAACAGTTTATGAAGATATTCATTTTAGAAAAAGTGGCTGACGGCAACAAAACACAGCATGCAGACTTAAAGGCTTGTTAAGGCCAGTTTAGACGGCATGATTTTGTCAGCCTGACAAAATCATGATTTTGTCATGTATGATTTTTCTGTTTAGACGGCATTACAATGTCATGTGTGATTTCTTTCAACAGAGAATAAAACTGGCTGGGCACCTTGAGCTATCTCATCATGCTCTACATTTGTTGCATTGCTATAGCTAATACATGTGTTAAAACTCATTCCCGCAAGTCACGACTTTTGTCATCTGCTATTTCATCTGCTTATGTTCTTAGGTAATCTTTATGGCGAAGAATATCGACCCAGATCAGACTGTTCCCTGGAAGCAGTCTGGTCAGGGTTTATAGTGTTTACTTCAATGATAAGATCTCATCTGAAGTGCACTTGAATATATGCAGCAGACACCATTTTCAGGACAAAATACTGGCATGTTTAGGGTTATCTCTTTTATCTTACTCCGAAAGCAATTAACCCCAGCGACCTCAAAGCTGATTGGCTAATTCGCCATGATTTTGTAATGGCAAATAGAACCAGTTCTATCCCCCATTACATGTCGTCCTAACTCTAAAATCATATATGACTCTGTAATAGCAGTGTTTACACGAGCTGATTTGTAATGTACGACTAAGTCAGGACGACTAAATCATGCCGTCTAAACACCCCTTTATTTCTTCCCTGAGAAGTCACATAGCAGCAATAACTCTGGTCTAAACACGTTTATTGCAAGTTTATGGGCGTCAATTAACTTGAAATGATTAAACATCACGTTGAAATGGATTTGCTACCAGAAATGGTAAGAATCTTAAATAAAACACTATTAGGCTATATAGACGCTAATGAAAGCAGACGACAAATAAAATAAAACTGCAGTAATATGATTAGCCTTAGGTCCCTGTCACACGAGGCTTCAGGACCATGTTGGGATCTGTGTAAGATCAGTCACGCGGTTAAGCCCATAAAGCGGCACCTATAATTTGCAGCAGACGACAATTTCAATTTTTGATGCTTTTTTAAAAAAAACAAATAAGACATGATATTTCATGAGAATTGAGCGCGAGTGTACGTATTGTAAAGTTATTTAATCTTATTTTGTCATCTGGTACATATCCAGCTAATGGAAAATCGTTTTACATGTATAAAAGAGATGATCCAAACCCTTTAAAGAACATATTTGCCTGAATACAGTAATACAATGCTTGGCCAAACTTTTAATAGTATTTTGAACACTAGGTTACAGAATTTTTTACATACAAATAAGACGATAAATCATTGCCAGAAAGGTTTCCAACCTAAAGCTAGGAGCATATGTTCATCCTACGAACCTTAATAGAAAAGTATACAAATAATCTCGGACCCAATTAATACTGGGTCCGAGAAATAACAGATCGAAATTGTATGTTTGTTGATTTTCAAACGGCATTTAACTCTGTCTTACATTCGGCTTTGTAAAATTAGCAGAACTAGATATAAATGGTCCTTTTCGTAACATTATTCAACATATGCATATGTATCAAGACAGTGTATATATATATATATATATATATATATATATATATATATATATATATATATATATATATATATATATATATATATATATATATATATATATATATATATTACGTTACTTACACAAAGAAACTTTTGCCTTTTTGGATAAGGCAGTATTGTCATTATATTATAATAATCGGCCCGCCATCGAAAAACGGGCCGCTATCGGCCCACTATCGAAAAACGGGCCATCAGCAGCCCGCCACCGAAAAACGGGCCACTATCGGCCCACAAGCAAAGTGCCATTTCAATTGCATTGTGCTGGCGGGCCAATAGTGACCCGAGATTGAGTGCTGGATGAGTTATTAATGGCATTCTAAATTACGTTACTTACACAAAGAAACTTGTACCTTTTCGGATAAGGCGGTATTGTTATTATATTATATTGTATTGTATTGTACTATTTATGGCGTTGCATTAACGGAACGTTACATTGCATCATGGGAACGTTACGTTGCAATATGGGAATGTAGCGTTGCATTATGGGAGAGTAACGTTACTAACGTCATTTCTATGCAACGCCATATTAAACTCCTGATGATCTGTATAACAGTGAAACCGGTAGAGGAATAGAAAATTATGTTTAAAAAATTGTGTAATCGGACTTAATCTTGTTTTATATATATATATATATATATATATATATATATATATATATATATATATATATATATATATATATATATATATATATATATATGTTCGCATACAAGACAAGTTCAAACCGGATAATATAAGCCCTATTTTTTCAAAATATATAACCTAATAACAATGTTAGAAAAAATTCAAAATGATATATATATATATATATATATATATATATATATATATATATATATATATATATATATATATATATATATATATATATATATATATATATATGTTCGCATACAAGACAAGTTCAAACCTGATAATATAAGCCCTATTTTTTCAAAATACATAACCTAATAACAATGTTAGAAAAAATTCAAAATGAAGCCGCCCGCATTGTTACGGGAGCAACCAAACTTGCATCAATTCAATCTCTATTGTCTGACACAGGTTGGGAAAGTCTCGCATCGAGAAGAGAAAAGCACAAACTCGTCCTCTTTTATAAGATGATTAATTCTTTGGTACCCGAATACCATTCCTCATTTGTACCACCAACTGTTGGTAATATAAGTCAATATAACTTGCGTAACGAGACGAACCTTCAGACAGTCTGTGCAAGATCCCAACAATACAACAACTCATTTCTCCCTTCAACCACGCATATTTGGAACAGCCTTCCAGACGATACTAAGAACTTTTCATCGGTTGAATCTTTTAGACATAAACTCAACAGCAACATTACCAAAACCACCACCTTACTACTTTTCTGGTTCACGATTAGGACAATATACCATGCCCGCATACGATTGAACTGCTCACTGAGGTATCATCTTTTCCAGAAAAACATCATTGATAATCCTCTATGTGAATGCGGTGAGATTGAAAATACTTCACATTTTTTCTTACACTGCAATCTCTATGGACAATTAAGGCATGTTTTGCTAGATAGAGTCTCGACCTACTGTCAACCAAAAGTAAATGTTTTCTTATATGGTAATACTGATCTGACAGATGTTGAAAATGCAGAACTCTTTTCAGCTGTGCAAGATTATATATTTCAAATAAAACGTTTCTGCTAAAAAACAAAGGTACACATTTGAAAGTTCTTACAAAAGTTGCACACACAATTAATCAAAACTAAGTTAAAACCTAATAGGATACTAATTTGCGGGTACGCATACGCCCAATAGTATTTTATTCAGAAATGTAATTGTTATGGATGAATTTAGTCCAACAACAGACCACTGAAATTATGAATTTACATTCCATTCCCCTTGGAGCCCTCAACAGACAACTAGTACCCCTATCGCCAAACAGCTACAAAGTGCGACCATTATTCTCTACATAAATGACAATTACGGCATGATAGTACATATATTAGTAATGTGAACTCTTGGGATACAGATTCAAATAAGTCATTTGACTTTCTTCTGAATCCCATTTGTATAGTGGTTGTATTGTAATCGTATTCTGTGTTGTTTGTATACTTTTCATATATTTTACAAATAAAATAAAGTTTAAACCATAACAATGTGAATGTATGAGATGTATTACGGAGGTTCATGAAAGGGTTACCGCCCTAGGTTTAGTTCAATGACAACGATTGGATGCCATTCTCTTTGCACTGAACCAATGGCGTTTTAAGGATTAAATAATGTGTTTTGCGTGTTACTGAGGTAATGGCGCAAGATGATACTGTTACTTTTGAATAAAATCTCGCCTCATTTTGTCTAAGGTAGACCAGTCCGTCCTAATTATGCATTCATGAAGTACCGCCTTTACAGTAACCAAAAAGTTCAATAATACTATTATGATATTACCTGTTGTATCATACGACACACTCTTAAAGTTAGCCTACATGACTTCTGTAGGTCCTGCAATAATATAACTGTGACAAAACAAGGAAAATTGCTTATGGAAATCATTGAAGAAAATTACAGACATATATAGTTTGAGGAAAACAACACCTGAGACACGTACGCAATCTAGGACATGGCACTTATGTACAATCATGTGCGTCCTTGTTTTTTAAAGTTTACTGACCGGCTTGGGAAACAATTCACAGAAAACCCAAGGTTAGACATAGAAAGAAAGTTTTCTTTTTTTCGACAATAGCGGTATTGACCCTGATCCAATCTTATAGTTTACCCGACCCTTCCTGTGCTTCACAATCAATCATTTTGCATAGACATTTATTTTTTGGCCAACTTTATCACATATTTTGTCAATATGTGTAATATCTATTAAGTAAATCATTAAGTAAATCCGTGAAGTGGTCGATGCGATCATTTTCAAAGGAGCAAGGAGTAAACTATAAGTAGGTCATAGATCATTTTTTTACAAATAAAAAAAATTAAGTGGTTCATTCGCTGCGCTCGTTCCCGCGTATACCCTTTATAATTGCAATATGTGATCATATAACAGACTATCTCTTTTGACAATTAATACGTAATAATCAAACGATTATTAGTTTTTTGGACAAATTGAGTCAATTTACTTCCTCTTCACGTGCACTTGTTCTCATACTTACCCAACAATTTGTTATAAAATATGTTTTGCAAGTAACTAAGAAACGTTTAGCTCTGACTATCTGTTAGTCATGAGCCTTTTTCTTTATTTCATTATAAAGTGTTAATTATACCCCCGCAACATTTGTTTGTGTTGGGAATACTGTTTTCACGTTGTCCGTCTGTCCGTGCGTCCGTCCGTGCGTCCGTGTGTGCGTCCGTCCGTCTGTGACGTTTTTTTTTAATATCTTAAAGAGTCGTTGCTGGATTTTCATCAAACCTTGCAAAAATGTTCATATATGCAAAACAAATACTTAAGACAAAAAAGTTAGGGATAGGGGCCAATTCCATTAGAGTTATTTCCCTTTGTAGTTCTAAATGGCTTTTAATATAGGGTTTTATGCTTATGCTATTATAAACCATACACGGGCTGATCAACTCCTACCACAGCTTTTGATGGAACAATTTGATACTTTTCCTATACAATGTAGACACATTGAAATATGCATGAAGGATGTTGGTTCAGAAATGATATTTTTTGGCGAAATGACAGCTGTGAGAAATTAGACAATTTTTCCCTAATAGGGCTTTTGTATATGCAAAGATGGTGCCTTCATGGGCCGATCAACTCCTACTACAGCTTTTGATGGAACAATTTGATACTTTACCTATACAATGTAGACACATTGAACATATGCATGAAGGAGTTCGGTTCAGAAAAAATAATTTTTGACAAAATGACAGCTATGAGAACTTTGACAATGTTTCTCTAATAAGGCTTTTGTATATGTATAGATGGTGCCTTCATGGGCCAATCATCTCCTACTACAGCTTTTAATGGAACAATTTGATAATTTGCCTATACAATGTAGACACATTGAACATATGCATGAAGGAGTTCAGTTCAGAAAAAATAATTTTTGACAAAATGACTGCTATGAGAACTTAGACAATTTTTCCCTAATAAGGCTTCGTGGTCACCTGCTGGGAAAGGGCTGACCTCTTGGCTCTCGTTTGTGGTGTCTTCTGTGAGTTTGTCACTTTCCCATTGGTATCCTGGGTCAGGTGTGGTACTTGATTGTATCGATTCCTGATCTTTGCAACCTTACTTACTTTTTGTATATGCATAAATGGTGCCTTCATTGGCCAATCAACTCCTACCACAGCTTTTAATGGAGCAATTGGATACTTTTCGTATACAATGTAGACACATTAAACATATGCATGAAGGAATCTGGTTGAAAAAAAATGACAAAATGACAGTTATGAGAACTTAGACAATTATTTTCTTATGTGGCTTTTGTATATACATGGATAGTGCCTTTATGGACCGATCAACTCCTATCACAGCTTTTGATGGAGCAATTTGATTCCTTTCTGATACAATGTAGACACATTGAACATATGGAAGAGTTTATAATTTTTGTTTGCACAGATTCTACTGAAATCTTCTTTTCAAAACTAAGGTCTGTTGGTTTGAATTATAACTTGCCAAGTTTTTTTCACTGAATCTTACTGTGCGTGGGGTATCTAATAAGCATTGCTTATTGACTTTTTTCATTTGATTTGATTGTTTCTCTTTGATGATACACTGTATTAATTAAGAGGTCTCCATGCGAGCTGAGCAATTTATTGTTTTAACAACAATAGGATCTGGGGCGAAGATTTGGTACCAGTAAAATGCATTTAAGCCCCCAGCCCGATGGCTTAGCCTGCTGTCCGTTCGAAGGCTGTGGTTCTGTTGTTGTTGATCTGTCGGTTGGTGTGTAGACTAGCTACTAGTCTGATAAATGATAGTCTTACATTTTCTGTAAAAGTCAAAAACTGTTTGGCACCTCTTGATAGCAAGTCTACATTTTACAGGCTCGTTGGTGTGCTTCCCATTGGTTGTGTGGGATCTGTGTTTGTCTTTGTTTTATTATACATTACTTTGTATCCTTTCTAGTTTAGCAATCATCTTGAAGAGGAAGAGGGAGCTGGTTGCTTCGCTTTTATTGTCATACGGATGTCTTTTTACTGTAAATGTTATGTGACTCTTCCTCACGGTGCCGTGGGTAAGTCTGTGGTGTGTGGTTGTGGTATTTCCTGATCATACTCACTTACTTTTTAACATGGTGATGATGTCGCAAAAATAGAATGACTGCTAAACTGCAATACCTTGATTTTCCGTTGAGCAAATGGCATACGTAAGTGTATGTGTATTGAGAAATACAGTCATACAGTTAAGTTTAGCAACAAGGGCTTGTATCATTACAGAATTACATTCATCGTTACCAATGATTAACCCATAAAAGCCTAGTGCCTTTTTGTGCGCCATATGCAAATTTTGCAAACCCAGATCAGACGCCACAGAACGCGTCTCTACTGTTTGCATGTTCTAATAAAATTTGAATAAAAAATAAAAACTAGCACCCAACAACCCTTAAAACGGAAATGGACTCTTTCAGTTGATAATGTTGGGAAAATCCATTCGGCTGAAATGGTTTTACAGAGTGTGAAATTCAATATATGATACCCCTTAAGCATTTGCAATATTGCATGGTCTTAAATAAATCATGAAGGCCTTTCTTAAATACTTGCCCAATTTAAGGCATATCGGTTAGCCATAGCATCGGTTAGCCATAGCTCCGATTATAACATAGCGCGGATAATATATGCACGTACGTTGTACTGGGTCCGAGATCAAACTGAATATTTATTCCGGTGATAACATGCGACATCGCAAGCGAGAGCTTCATCCGCCCCTAACCTTTCCTTGTTTTAAAAAAAACAACTCAACAGGGATAGTAACAGGTTCACTGAAAGCCCTTATTTGTTCGGCAAATGAGCAGACAATATTTAAAATAATGAAGAAGAGAGAGTCGTGCACTTAAGCATTACAGTATAGTTGATAAAATGTCTGAATGGGCTGTGGTTACAATGAAGTGCTAACAATTTCTACGATAATGACCGTTATCCCGTCCAATGAGCAATGATGAATATTTTCAAAACTGCTGCGTTTAGGTATGTGAATGTTTCCAATGCGTTTTCTGGGCGCAATCTAGAGAACAGTAATGCGATGCGTATATGCATTTCTGACTTACGCACAAAAACAAGGTCTAAAGTGTGAAAAGAACAAGGTTTGAAGCCATTGAAATGTTCTAAGTACTTTAAAAGACATAAAAGACGTAAAAGTGCGGAAATTGCAGCATTCTTTGTGAGAAACCAATGTGGGTAAATCGAAAACTGTATACTTTGTCGCGGCACTACATTTGTACCTTAGTATATTGATTTTATGAAGGTTGTTTGGTTTGTAGACAATGACAAATACTCCTTTTCTTATCAGTTGGTCGATTTCATTTCAAATTTTAGGATTGTTGAGAGCTAATCCTTTTTAGACGACTTTAAATAGAAAACTCTGTAAGCAAACAGTGAAGACACTGATGGCGCTAGGAAGAAATAAGTCTTCACTCACTACCTTAGTTGCGTATTACTTTTGTAGGTTCATATTCCTTAAAATAAAAATTGTTTAATATATTTTGCAGATCCCAATGACATCTTTGATCGTATGTACTGCACCAATTCTGGGGTATTGCACGACTGTTAATAAACCATGGTGACCTTTTTTAAAAAATGAAGTGAGCATGATCAGGAAATACCACAATCACTAATTGAAAACTAACCCACGGCACCGTGACGAAGAGCCACAGGACATTTACAGTAACAAGACATCTGAAAGACAATAAAAGCAAAGCAACCAGCTTTCTCTTCCTCGTCAAGATGATTGCAAAACTAAAAAAGACATAAAATAATGCATACCAAAACAAAGACGCACACTGAACGGACAGCAGCCTAAGCTACCGGGGAACTTAAATGCATTTTACTGGCGCCAAATCTTCGTGCCCTATCCTTTAACGTACAATTCAAATTGCACTATAAGTGAATGTCTGTATTGATTATGTTTATTGCGACGTTTCTTGTACGACTTGTACGACCAAGGCTTGACACCATGCTTGAGCCGTCTTCTAGTAAAAGGTCCAAGTTGGCATGTGCGCCCATCGAAGAATCAGATCAGCCATTGTGTTTTCCTAAAACTATATATAGAGGATCTTACATAAGTGTTCATGTTTTATTGTATTTATTAAACGAGTTGGGGAAAAGAGATAAAATGCGAGGCTCGCCGAGCATTTTATCTCTTTTTCGCAACGAGTTTAATAAATTCAATAAAACAAGAGCACGAATGTTAGATACTATTTATCATATGACATTAAGAATACTTTGAAATCTCATTTCTGGCGTAAAAACGTTATAATGTTGTCAATATGTAAGCAGCGTTTTTATGGACGTCATTATGTTTCCCGAAAATCGATAAACCACTAGTGGTTTACAGATTTTATTGCATGGCGTTATTTCACTCCCAGACGCGACGTCATATGATAAATGTCTGTAATTATCGTCAATGGTTTCCATAAGCAATTTTACTTGTTTCGTCGCAGCTATAATATTACACGACCTACATAAGTCATGTAGGTTGACTTTAAAAGTCTGTCATTCAATATAAAGCACCATAGTTAAATTTATAATTTATCTGTTTAAATTTAATTATCCCGTTTTGGGCCCCACACAGAGATACTTTTAATCTCTTTTATTACCTCATAATATGTTAGATAAGACTGGTATTTGATGTATGCTATGGCCTTAAAGAATGTTTATCACAAGCCATCATCTTGGGGTACCCAAGTTATATAGAGAAAAAATGTGTCTTTAAGGACATATCACTCTATTTTTGCCATCAAAATGCAGGTAAACTTGCTTACATACTGATCTGTGAAAAGACAAATAAAATTCATGGCAAATCAAGTATTTAATTTCTAGATTGTGTATAGTTTGAATATAAGGGAATGAAAAGTGCTTCAGTTACAGATTACACAAAACCAGAAACCCTAAGCATTTAATTCTGATGGAAAAGTTCAACAAGCATAAAATAAGAAAATAGTTACCCACTGTGCACAAAATAGGAGGTGCACATGTTCAATATGGATGGAAAAATGTCTAAAATCAACAAGCATAAAAATAAAATAAAAATATATATAAATGTGCACAACATAGGAGGTCCATATGTTCAATGTACGAACAACCATTCTGAAAAGTTTTATATATACGAGGGATGATCTTAAAGTTCTGATCCTGGTGTGATATCTCTGTAACCAGCGATGCAACATGCCTGAAAATTTTACCAAATTATAATATATTCTTTGTCTATACACTGCTTTGACATGTTTGATGTAACTTGAAGGAGCGACCGGAAATCTTTCCTAAAACAACCATACCCTCAATGCACTGACCTATCAAGCAGACTGTGCATGTTGCAGACTTCACAATTTAGACAAGAGTAGTCTCAGCTTTTCGATTTTATGGCTGCACAATGTTCATTTGTAGGCCAATATGTTCTGAAGATATGGCGAACTTTCTAAATGATTTGCGTTTTCTAGGTCCTTGAATATATGGCTATGCAACTGTCAGCTATAATCAAATTTTGGACCATTTAAAGTTTTGACCAGCCCTTACTGCCATAACAACAGCTGTATTAAAGGTAAAATTTGTTTTAGGCAAACGAAGATAAACTGTCTTTTGTCTGAAGCAATTATGAATTATCGGTATCGTCGGAGACTGATAGTAACCCACATAAGAAAATTAAAACGAATCCACAAATTAGGTCAATATTCGGAGGTACACGAATTTGTATGTGTATATCTAAATATAAAACCCAATTAATTGTCCAAAGGTGCACTATATCGTAAAATGATGCAATATGGGATTAAATTCAGCACAAAGCATCCATCTGAAACCAAAAACAATTTTGAAAATTCTTATTTAAAATCAATTATTTTTTCTGGTAAAAAATAGAACTTTTTACAATATTCCAAATAAGATTGAGATATTTTGTAATTAAAATAGTATTGGTCTTAAATATTTTGCCGATATTTGTTTTGGCATGTTTTTAGAGAAAGTTTATAGACAAAAATAGAATATTTTCGGAAATGAAAATCCTGCAATGAATTCAAAATGACGTAGTTGTCAATTTCAATGACGTCATAAGAACTCCGCATTGAGTTTTAAATATTGAATCGCCAAACCTATCGCCATTCTAACATTTGAATAGACATAACAAGTAATAAACACGAAAAAGACAATAAAGTTTTATTTTGCAGTTTTAAAGATGCCGGGCTTGAAAGAGACAGATTCAAATATTGTCATAATTCCATAATATGAGAAAGGCCAGTGGTATGGAGTGGACCATATATCACGTACTGTAATTATTAATCGAAACAGAACAGCGAGAAAATATTAGCATCATTATAAAGGTAAACACTAGATCTTTTGAATGGTGCATAGTATGCCTCTCAAAAATGTCTCTGGACAAAGCTACAAGGCAACGATCAGAACTTTTGGATCATCCCTCGTAAAGGGTACACGACCCAGACACCATCTAAGCATTTTGAACAGAAAATGTCTAAGCTTAAAAATTTAGTATATCCATCCGTCCGTCCATCAAGCTATCTTCTGCTAGACGGCTGGTAAGATTTTAACCAAATTTGGTTTATAGCTTCCCTATACCCAGAGGGGGTGCAAGAGCATAGTTATTTTTGACCCCACCCCCTGGCGCCTTGAAAAGGGACCAAAAGGTCAAATATCATTAAATTTCATTTACAAAGTCAATATCAAATATTTTTATACCAAACTGCGTGCGTGTTCTCACAAATAAAATATATAAAACATATCAAACGGGATTTTTATTCTGTCGCCTGGGTCATGCCTGAGGGGTGGGACTTGGTGGTGCTTTGGGTCAATTTTTAGTCTGCTCATCCATCCGTCTTTCAAAATATTTCCTCCTAGATGGCTTGTCAGATTTTAAACAAATTTGGTATAGAGCTTTCCTATACCCAGAGAGAGTGCCAGCATATAGTCAATTTTAACCCTGGGGCCCTGAGGAGAAGTCAAAAGTTCAAATATTATTTAATTTCAATTACAAAGTCAATATAAAAACAAATACAAAACTTTGTGTGTGTTATCACAAATAAAAGATATAAAATGGGATTTTTGTTCTGTCGTCTGGGGTTAGTCTGTTCATCCGTCCGTCCGTTCGTCACGTTTTCTCGTCCTAGAAGGCTGGTCAGATTTTAACCAAATTTGGTTTATAGCTTTCTGATACCCAGAGGGAGTGCAAGAGCATAGTTATTTTTGGCCCAACTCTCTTGGGCCTTGGCAAGTGGTAAAAATGGCAAATATCATTTGAATTACAAAGTCAATATCTAATATTTTTATACCAAACTGTATGTGTGTTCTCACAAATAAAAGAGATAAAACATTTCAAATGGAATTCTTATTCAGTCGCCTGGGTCGTGCCTAGGGGTAGGACTTGTGGGTGCTGGGGGTAAAAAATAGTAAAAAAAATGATGAGTAGCACAGCATACAAGTTATAAAATTACCTTAGGGTAAAACTGGTGGCTTTGGGTGGGTCAAAATGCCAAATATTTAAATTTCAGTTACAAAGTCAATTTTAATGATTGTATACGACACGTTTTATGTGTTCTCATTAATGAAAGGTATAAAACATATCCAATGGGATTTTTATTCCATCGCCTGAGTCATGTCCCAAGGGAGGGACTTAGAGGTATTTGGGGTCAAAAAATTATTGTTTCATACATGGTCGTGTAGCATATCAAGTTGAAGGAGATGATGAGTAGAACAGTTTACAAGTACAGTTTGACCCTACCTTCAACGTGTATGTTGAAAGGTGCCCATAACTAGGTAAAAACCCATATTTCGTAGCCTTTCTTCTAAAGTGTGGGGATTAGTGATGGCGCGCTAGTCTAGTTACTCTAACCATCAAGGGGAAGCTGATGTTAAAATGGAATATTTTGGGTTAAGAGGATGAACACAATATCCACTGACTGTTAAAAGATGTTTTCTGTATATACTTTTTACATCTTCTAAAATAAAAAAAATCCCATTTGAACATTTGGTAAGAGCAGTAAACCCAATAAATACTTATTATGAGAGGTCATAATCTGCAGTAAATCAGTTAGGCCTCGAGCTGGCTATAGACCTCCCCCCCTCCCCCCCCCCCCCCCAGGGAAAATTTTGTACACTACGATTTTCTAAAACTACATTATACAAGACAAAAAATAAAAGATGTTAGCCCTCTAAGAGTGGCAGCGTTGACGTGTAACATCACGTTATATACGTTACCCCCCCCCCCCCCGAAATAGCATTAAATGTCCCTGAAAATATCTTAACCATGATATGTTCGTACATATTTGCATGCTGACACAGGTTTATGAACTTCTTATAGCATAGTTACATATTTTTAGTATTGATTTTATAAATATCTCGAGTAATTACCGTTGTATACGTTACTTAGTGTTTCTGGCGTTATTTCCGAGTATCATTATGGTATTTATTGACTATACCTGTATTAAATCTGCCTCAGAATATAGTAAATCTATAAGGCTTCTATTTAAATGATTTAAAGTTCTTTATTATGGTCGCTTATACTATTTTTCAGGCTCATGTTACGTATGTTACCCTCAATATATAATTAAACATTCAAGTTAATGTCTCTAACAAGCCTTGTTTATACTTATTTGCATGCTGGTACAGGTTTATGCACTTCTTTTAACAGGGTTTACCTATTTTAAGTATTCATTTAATAAATGCCTTGAGTTTGAACTGTTAATTATGTGTGTTACCAAATGATACATAAGTTATTCTGAGTATCTGTATAGCAGTTATTGACTATACATATATAAAGTCTGTAAGAGAATTGAGAACATTTATACGGCTGAAATAAATTGAAGTCCCTTAATAATTTACGGTGATTTAAAATATAGCAAGAAGTGAGCAAAGCTCACATACCCCCGGCGGTAGCCATCAGAGGTTGTAACACTTTCAGAGAAAAGACAAAATTGTCAAAGATTTCATAATCCTAAATCAAGTAGTTTCTGAGAAAACTTTGATGAAAAATGTCCATATGTGTTATATAAGAGTGACAGAAGGAAAAATTAAAAATTTGAAAAAAGAAGGCAAAATGAGGATTAGCACCTTAGTTTTCATTTACACAATACACTTCTCCTACCTGAAAGTACACAAATAATTTCATAATCCTAAATCAAGTAGTTGCTGCGAAAACTCTGACAAAAAACGTCCATATGTGTTATATAGGAGTGACAGAAGGAAAAATTGAAAAAGAAGCCAAAATGAGCTTTAGCATCTTTATTTTCATTTACACAATACACTTAGCCTACTAGAAGGTGTACACTAAATTTGAAAACACTGGCTCCAATAGGAGCCGAGAGATCAGAAATTTTCATTGGAGAGAGAGAAAAATGAATAAATAAAGGACTGATAAGCAATATGTGGCTGTTCTTTTGCTACACAATACAACTAATCACTATCAAGCTTTGTACCAAATTTCAGAATCCTAACTCAAGTAGTTGCTGAGAAATCTTTGACAGAAAAAATGCCTATATGTATTATATAAGAGTGAAAGAAGGAACAAATGAAAATTTGAAAAAAGAAGGCAAAATGAGGATTAGCATCTTAATTTCCATTTACACAGTACAGTTTGCCTTCCTGAAGGTGTACACAGAATTTGAAAACAATGGCTCCAATAGGAGCTGAGAAATCTGTGACAGAAATTTCCATTGGAGAGAAAGAAAAATGAACAAATAAAAGGACTGATAAGCAATATGTGGCTGTTCTTTTGTTACACAATACAACTCATCACTATCAAGCTTTGTTATAAATTTCAGAGTCCTAACTCAAGTGGTTGCTGAGAAAGTTTTGACAGAAAAAATGTCCATATGTATTATATAAGAGAGAAAGAAGGAAAAAATGAAAATTTGAAAAAAGAAGGCAAAATGAGGATTAGCATCTTAATTTCCTTTTACACAGTACACTTTGCCATCCTGAAGATGTAAACAAAATTTGAAAACACTGGCTCCAATAGGAGCTGAGAAATCTGTGACAGAAATTTCCATTGGAGAGAAAGAAAAATGAACAAATAAAGGGACTGATAAGCAATATGTGGCTGTTCTTTTGTTACACAATATAACTCATCACTATCAAGCTTTGTACCAAATTTCAGAATCATAACCCAAGTAGTTGCTGAGAAATCTTTGACGAAAAATTTTTCCATTGGAGAGAAAGAAAAATGAACAAATAAAGGGACTGATAAGCAATATGTGGCTGTTCTTTTGTTACACAATACAACTCATCACTATCAAGCCTTGTACCAAATTTCAGAATCCTAACCCAAGTAGTTGCTGAGAAATCTTTGACGAAAAAAAAAGTTTACAGACAAACAAACAAACAAACAGACAAACATAATTACAGAAAAGGCAAAAACTATATACCCCCTATATACTTCGTACCGGGGGTATAACTATTATTATAATGTGATCTATCAACCTTTGCTGTTTGCTCACAAAAACAGTAGATACCATGCATTCAGATGGGAAGTTCTGAAAGACAGTAACAGTCACTGTGAAACAGCTCAGTTCTGGGCAAGGTATATGGATATAATTTAGATGGTGTTGACACTGATTAGGGCTATAAGGTAAACATCTTTGAATTGCATGTCAGCTCTATCTGTATGCCTTGTTCCCAATGTTCATTTCACACAATCACAACAACTATGCACAATATGTACCTGTGTAACTGATTACACTCATGAATTTGTCTGATACACATCGCAGATGCAAAGAACTTCTCGAACAAAATGGATTTAGCATTCGTTCTTTGCTTAAGAAATGCTTTTTACATAACTATAAGGCAAACAACTAATCCCATGCCAAGTCAAAGGAGGTATTATAGGCTTCAGCAGCTAGAACTACGCTTGGTACTACAGATGGAATGGTGTATTACTCATCACATCATAGCTCAATATACTGAAACAACTCTTCAATGCACTAAAATCAAATATTCTATCTACTCAGATGCAAAGTAAAACGAGTACTAGAGGCAGTTTCTAGCTTCACCAATCCTTAAATAGTTCTAGTATTGAAGACAATGAAGTGTACTTTTGTGTACAGTTCCTGCTAAGTCTGGCTTAGCTAAGGATCTTATTGAGGCTGATGACATTGGCAGGAAAGCGGTTGCAGACTTCATTGACTCACTTTTAGTTGAAAATCTGTCTTTTACAACCCCATAAAATACTACAAGCTAATAAAGTTTTGAGGCTTGCCACGTCAAGAATTAACTGTCCAATTTACAAAACGTAATCAGCCAGATACGAGCTTAAAGGAGTATCTTGGTCAGCATGACCTTCTTTCTATTGGACATAATGTTGACCTTGATTTGACGCTGCCGTTTCTTCTGGGACCTGTACAATGGTTACTGTCAACTCTGGATAGAATTTCCACCAAAACTGACAAGTCCAAACTTCTGCATGGCTTGCAATCACTCATTGAACCAACCTTAGATTGACCATGTAGTGCTGCACATAACTTTGATGGTAATGCCATACTATATAGTATAATAGCTTTTCCTGTCACCTTCAAGGGTCTGATGGAACCAGTATTCAACCAGACAATACAGGCAGGGCATGTTGGTTTTGTCACTGATACATATATACAATGTATAAGCAGCAGTCTATAAAGTCTTACAAACATTCTCGCCGAGGATAACCTGTTTGTTTTGTTCAACACTGGTCTATGCAACAAAAGGTGCTCTTTCTGAATGTCAACAACACTGGTCAGAATATGGCGGAAGAGATCTACAGTCATACACTGTTTAACTGATTGTGACACTACCAATGTGCCAATATGTTAGTACCACAGAAAGGTTGTTCCTATCAAACTGATAGAGAACCCCTCCCCGCTAGTTCATCTACATTCTAAGCAGGGTAGGAAAACAAACAAAGAATTACTCTAGGCACTCATCAGTGACATGAAGCCCTAACATGTGCTACTTATGTAAATGTGAATTATCTGCAGTATGACGTTTCTGAAATAAATACCAAAGCCATACACATATACTGACTATTTCAAATGGTATGAACACGAGCTTACTTCCACCCTGCTTTTCTGTGTGTGCTTAAGATGAAGAGCCACAGAATTATATCTGACATTTTCGTGTGATATGGGGCTACCATGTTCAAAACTCAACAACTCAAAACTTATAAAAGATAGAAACATAATATTTGCAGTTTCCAAAAGGTAACATAAACATTCTATAATACAAAATGAATTGGTGAGCACATTCACAGTTTAAACAAATATCAAACTTTATTAGTTTCATAATTCATTTATTTAGGAATAATGCAAAATATAACATACTTTGAGGTGCATATTTGTTTTCAAAGGTCCATATCTGTGATGCAAAAAAGCTTACTTGGATGATTTAGCCAACTTGGAAATCTTACCTTATGGTTTGCACTTTTCAGAAGTCATGCCATTTACTAAAATTATCAAAGATGTTGATGGGTAATATATGTAATTGGCTGTTACAAGGTAATGGTGCCATTAACATATTACAAAATCCTAGCATATTACAAAATCCTTGCAAGATGAATCTGATAGAGGATTAATAAGCTGTAATGGAAAATTCTTTAAACCCTTGGATAATATACAAAGAGCTTCTAGCTTGGCAAGAAAAGCATGAGAACTTCTACCTGATGGGTTTTCTTTGATCTTTAAAGTTGTTACTAACAAATTGCACTGTATGTTACAAACTTTCCATGAGTATAATGTTTACTATATTTGATGTCTCTATAAAAGAAGAGAGGTTTCATGGTAGTTTACGTTTTGAGTTACTTCTTCAGCAAATTAGCCAGAGTGAAAAGAAGTACATAGACTGGGTCAGCATGCAAATAAGTACAAGCAGGTCGTATTGTAGACCTTATCTTGAACGTTTAGTGGTATTCAGAGAGTAACGTATGTAACCTGGGCAATAAAATAGTGTAAGACACCATAATAAGGAACTTCAATTCATTTGAATAGCAGCCTTATGGATTTGCTATATTCACTGAGGGATGTAATACATATATACTCAATAACTGCCATACTGATACTTGGAAATAAAATATGAAACACTAAGTAACATATATAAAGGCAAAAACTCAAGACATTTATAGAAAAAATGCTAAAATTATGTAACTGTGTTATAAAAAGTTCTTAAACCTGTGCCAGACTTAAAAAGTGTAAATATGTCATGTTGGCGACATTATCAGGAAAATTTAATGTTACTTTGTGGGTAACGCACGTAACATAATGTTACACGCTAACGCTGCCATTCTCACAGAGCTAACATATTTCATTTTGTGGCTTATATAATGTAGTATTTGGACATTATAGTGCGCGAAATCCCCCTGGGGGGAGGGGGTACTGTAGCCAGCGCAAGGCATAGAGAATTACATTTGACATTTAGTGTGATATGGGGCAACTATGTTCAACATTTAATAACTCAAAAGTGTATAAGATAGAAACGTAATGCTTGCAGCTTTGAAAAGGTAAATGAACATTATTTAATATTATACCAAATTAATGAACATAAACTGGTTTCAATAAAATTTAAGTCAAACCATATTAGATTCATTTATCATTTAAAAGGGGGTACAATGAAAAAATGTAATATACACTACATTGGGGGTGACTATATTGGTTTTCAAATGTCAATATCTGTGGTCCAGTGATAACTTAATTAGAAGATATAACCAATTTGGAAATCTTACTTAATCTTTTGCACTTTTCTGAAGTCTTAAAAAGAAAGTTAGTTATCAAATATTTTGTGTGGTAACGTATATAACAGGCTGTTACACCTTAACGCTGCCATTGTCAGAGGGCTAACATGTCGCAAAATCCTTGCAAGACATTGGGCTTTATGAAAAATATAGTCTATGGAGATAAACCATATCCAGGCCTAAGTCCTGCATTTTTTTCCAGGTAAGTATAGTAAAACAAAAAAACGAGTCTGATCAGGAAATACCACAATCACACACTGAAAACTAACCCATGGCACTACGAGGAAGAGCCACAGAGCACTAAGTCACAAGACATCAAGATGACATTTAAAGTAAAGTGACCAGCTCTCTTTTCCCCATCAAAACGAATGCAAAACTAGAAGGACACAAAATACTGAATAACAAAACAAGGACCAAACACTAATCCCCACAAAAATGGGAACGATAATTAACAATGAATCAACAACAACAGAGACCAACGCCTTAAAACGGACAGTAGCCGAAGCCACTGCGAGGGGGGCTTAAATGCATTTTACTGGTACCAAACCTTCGCCCCAAAATTGTTTATCTAGCATAGAGGCTTCTTAACTATTGTAATGTATCATCACAGCGAATCTAATCAAATTTGCATACTATGATGAAATAGAAAGGGGCGCAACACTGACAGATACTTCGGGCTAAAGGAACACTCAAGTTGAGCCACGGTTGGCCAGAGCCAAAGACAAGCATCATGCACCAACCAACTAATTAAAGTTTTACGCCAGGCCGTCATTGAGTCCGAGGCCCGATCCACGGTCGTATAATTAAAGAGCAAACCATAGCAGGCTGCCGCATGATTACCAACAAAATCAGTATTCTTCAGCATAGTAAAACAATTGAAAATACTTTTCACTTAATTTTTAGCTGATAATCAATTAGTAGCTTCTATTTTGAGTTTTGACCAAGAACTGACAATAGATTTTTAAAAAAAAAAAAAAAAAATAGAACCAAATGGGCTGTAGCCCAGACCATGGTATCTTGGATATAAACTCATCTATGCTTACCCTGAAAGTAGCAAAGCTGATTTTTCGCCATAAAATATGTGAACACTGTGTAATACAAAACAACTGTACAGCAATTCATTGCAGATTATGAGAGACATTTGTATGGGAAGCCTTTTTCGCTTTAAAAAAATCGTAATGATGATTTAAACGCTATGTCAAGTGTTATCATAGAAAACGCAATAATATATGGCATCAATTTCGCCACATATATGCTATAGTATGTTATGAGGAGGGGGTAACATATTTAGATTTGTATTATATTGAAAATTCATCTTGAAAACACAGGATTTCTATGCAATTCAAAGTTTGTGTCTGTTTGTTTCGATTTGTTAAGATATGACAGTTATTTATTATAAACCGAGAGGCATACATGCCTGCAACACTATTATATAAAAAATAAAATAATATATTCATTAGTTAACCAATGTTACAAAAACAAATATAGATACCCCATCAAAATGATAATAAAAAAAAAGAACAGAAACAAAGGAGTCCATCAGCATGACAATCATCTCACACACGGCCACAAGAAGACAAAAATCTATCCAAATGACTAGTATAATAAATAATGGTTAGGGAAGAAATATAACTAACATTATTCTAACGAGGTGATTGTGCTGCTAGTAGGCACTGGACAGACGTAAACAATGCACGTGGCACGACTTAAGAAACTTATATTACTAATCACTGAAAAGAATGTGCGTGTTCATCAGGTTATAAATACTGCTCACTATATAAACTGATTGACGCCTAGTATTACAAAAAAAAACTATTTATTTCCACTACTCTATGTGTCATCATTGTGCAGTGACGGCAGATTTCATGAATAGAGAACAGAAATAAAAGGCACAATAGGTATACATAACTTGTGAGATAAGATAAGAAAAATTATTTAAAGACGGCATGACAGTACATAACAGTAAACATAAGAAACATAAGCTCTGATGAGCTTTTGACCGTCTATGGAAACTTACATAGTTATAAAATTGAGATATAAAATACATATATATTTATCATTTCATCATTTATCAAGAAAGCAAAAAAACAGCAGACATCTGGGACTTCTCGAGTGGGACTTGCCCTTAAGTGATCGGGAGTAGGCCCCATCCACAAAAAGCCAGGCCCCTAATGAGGAAATAACAACAACTTTTATTGCACAAACTATTTGTCTGCTATTACATGTATTTATTAGCAGACATAGTTAAGACAGATAAATACCTGTAAATAAAATAAAATGGCTGAATACATTGCAAATAATAGTTTATCACATTAGTTAATAATATAGGCAGAAATCATATAAAACAGTACTTGGGTTATATTAATAAGCAGGCAAAAGCAGAAAGGCGTAAAAAGCACAAATTAATAACATAAGACTAGCACAACTTGCTAACAGCAAAAGTTCGAGCTTTAAGATTGATAGATTGATTTAAAACTCAAAAACATCTTATCTTTAAAGGTAAATAAAAGCAAATAAGCTCTGGGTTACTGCTAATATAAACATCATACTAAAAGCAAAGCACAAGCATAGCAGCAGACAGACCCAAAGAACAGCTACCTGCATAAATTGCACTTACAGTCATCCCCATTCCACTTTGCAACCAATTATTTAAATTGCTCAAAATCATGTGCCCTTCTAAATTTATCTGTGAAGCTGTTCAATAGAACTGCTGCAGCATACCTAAAACTTTTCTTACCGAAATAACTTGTTCTAACTTGAGGTACCTGTAAAATATTATTATATCTGAGATTGTATGTTGAATTTTCTAGATAAAACAGGAGGTGACATGTTATTAAGAATTTTAAAAGTTTCAATTGCCATGGTTTTAAGTCTCCTTATGTGTAAAGATGGGATATTTGCTTTTGCAAGTAATAATAGTAAGTGAGTATGATCAGGAAATACTACAATCACAAAGCGCAGACAACCCCATGGCACCGCGAGGAAGAGCCTCTCAACCATCACGAGACACCAGGAAGACAAATTAAGCAAAGCAACCAGCTCTCTCTTCCCCATCAAGATGACTGCAATACTAGAATGGACATAAAGTAACGTACTACAAAACATAAAACAATTACAGATTCCACAATGGGAGTAACAACAAACAAAAAGTCCACATAAGTAGAGTTAAAATCATCATAAACAAATCTTAAAGCACGTTCTTAATTTTTTCCAGTTTCCTTAAGTTGTTTTCATTGCAAAAATGCCAAGCTAGTAGACAGAAGTTGAAATTAGACAGAATAAAAGTATAAAATATAGTGAGTCTATTTAGCTTAGATAAAAAAAGGACTGAGCCTCTTCAAGACATTTAGCTGCTGGCTTGCCTTTCTGCATAAAGAACTAATGTGTTGTTCAAAATTGAGTTGATAATCTATATCAACTCCAAGGAGTTTCGCCACTTCTTCACATTTAATTTCAGAATCAGAGATTTTTTTAAACCAAATTTTTACCAAAAGTCCTCTTCCCCACTGCAATGACCTGGAATTTATCAGGGTTTGCCTGCATATATTTTTCCTGAAACCTGTCTAATAAAATTTGACTTTCAGACTGAAGCACTTGTATAAGTTCATCAAAATCAGCTGTACTGAAGGACACTGTATATGTAGGACTGCTGGTGTCGTAAAATGCTACTATACAAGCTGCAAAAGATATCCCCACCATAGTTTAAATTTTGTTTTATCTATATTTTGGTCTTCTTGTTTTTTGTTACTTCTTTATTTGTTTTCACTTTTTGTTCTTTTGTTCCTTTTCCGCTATCTTATTCATTGTTAGGTTTGTATTGGAATTTAATGGATTTGCTGACCGTTCCTATGCAGTACTTCCTTTGTGGATCTTTTTTATTTTGTGTTTGTGTTTGCTGTATTGTCTTGCCTGTGTGATCACCTTCTAGGAAAGGGCTGACTTCTTGGCTCTCCTGTATGTGATGGTTTCTTGTGCAATTGTCACTTTGTAAAGTGATTTTCCATACCATATGGAACTGCTCTTAAAGGAAAGAAATCGAACACTCTGGGAGCAAATTCTTCGCTCACTCTTGGACCAAATCCTTTCTTTTAAGAGAATTTCACATTTTGAAAAGGGATGCAATTGAACAGAATCGCTGCTTGATCCAGTAGTCTCCATTTGATGTGCGTAACATTTTCAGCGTTCTGGCTACGCCATTGTTAACAGTAGTATATGTTTCATTCTGCTTTTGCGTACTGTTGCTAGGCAACAGATAAAATAGCTTAACAGTCACTACTATGTACATTCTGGTGTAAACCATGGTTAAAAGGAATGGTTTTCAAGCGTAATTTTAAATGTTTGTCATAGACCTTATATTTTTGTATTTAATGAGCATCACCAAGTTAATTTAGATCTTTGTTTTCTGTTGCACCAGGGGAATTATAAGCCGTACGGGCTTAAGAAGTTTCCCAAAAGACAAGAGGTAGATAAAAGGTAGTTCAGTAAAACCTGTCTAAAACAGCCACTCTCAAACAGAAAAAATGGCTTTCAAGACCAAATATCGCATAATGCAAGTCAAAAGTATTGCAGAATGCTCCAATGGGAGCATTATGCAATACTTTCTACTTTCATTAAGCTAGAATTTGTCATTCAGATCTTTGTTTTGTCTGTTTTTGAGTGGTCGCTTAAGACAGGTTTACTGTACCTAGACAGTGAAAAAGCAAATAGAAAAAAGAGTTAAATCTCTCATGAGTCCATCCCACTAAAATCGGAGTGTTGGAGAGCCAGATATGACTTTTTAGATGTAATTAAGCGACTATAAATTATACTATAGACTTTCCATTCAGGTACATGTATGCATAATATCTTTAGTAAGTATCAGAGAAAAAGTTAAATATTGTGCATCCAAATAACAGTGATGTGGAAATTCTGGAACTTACTTAGCTGTTTTTATCCCTTGTTATGAAAGGATGATTTTTTCACTTTGGTGATTGAAATTTCAATAAATCCTATATGGAGACATCAATTATGTAATTCAGGTAATAGCATAAAAGTATGCAAGTATGGAAAGTCTAGTTGCCATGGTGATTGTTTTATTGAACAAGGTAGGGAAAATTTGTCCATTTTTGTCCTGCTGCCAGGTAAATTTTTCTGACCGGTTTTAAGAAAAAGAATGTCATAATGTATCTTCAAATCACCATTGCTAATGTTTTAGGTCTTTTCTTTCAGTATAAAATAAAAAGTGTTAAAAAGAAGCATTCATTGTTTTTGCCTTGAGATTCACTTTGGGGGCTTTAATGTGGCACCCGATTGAAGTGAAACACAATACCATACACATTTTATATTTGACACAATCAACGTCACAAAATATATACTTAAACACAGATAATGCTAATTTCAAATGATTGGAAATAACAACATTCATGAATAAATTGACCACAAATCTCTCTATATATAAAGAGAAAATGTGTTCTTGTGCATAATAACATTTGGTCAGTCGAACAATTTATTGTAAGGGTAAAACATTAACAATACACTTTATACGTTGCCATTCTGCATTATAACATCTAATATATCCTTTAACAATAAAATAAAGACTACATGTACTGTTGTCTGTCAAAAGATGACGACAAAAAATCGTTTTATCTTCCTCAAAATGTTTCAAATTCACTACTGTATCAGTTTTTACTTTGTCAGCCACAGGCGCGGAAACAGAGGGAGGAAACATGGGGTCAGAACCCCCCCCCCCACCCCTGGAAAGTCACGTCATCATTGGTCCATCAGCGGTTTCACTGATGGGCCAATGATGACTACAGCACACAAATATAACAGGTCCGTTTTATTTGGGAATGAGTGTACTTTCTAATGGAATCTTTATGTCTGACATTAATCAGGCTGATGAAATACTTTTCAATGGTATTGTTCATGATAATATAAATTCGTCCGTCTAAATTTCATTAGAATTTGATCAATTTTATTTATATCGAAGGGCTTTGGTTTGTCTGAGTTAAATGCCGTTTAAGCCTGCATCCAGGATAAAGTACACGTCGGCATGTGCGTACAGAGAAGATCCAACTCAGCTGCGCATCCGCACGGTATGTTCATATATTTAGTTTTCCACCTGAAGAAACTTTGGACCCTTGGTTATCCATAGAGCGCCTATCGGAAATTCTGATAAGACTGTGTGGATATTCGGACTGATAATGAGTCTTAGATGTGCGCATATGCCAAGGTGTACCTTATACTGGACACCGACTCGATGTCGTTTAGATTTAGGTTCATCTGGAATTTGTGATAAGCAGGTTTTGACTATAAATTTGTAAATTGTTCTTTCTAGAACATGAACAGGTTTGCCAATCTATGCGTTTTGCGAGAGCATGTTTTCAGGTGCATGTAATTGTTAAACTCTGTTTGTGCTTCAGTTTCATCGCTGTATGCAAATTGGTCATTTCCTGCAAAGTGATGTATAATTGGTCAAAAACAATACAATGTTGCTCAAGAGTTATGAGCATTTTCACTTACTGAGGCCTAATAAAAAAAATCCTGTGTTTAGGGTAACCCGACCCTACCTAAATGTACTAGTGAAACCTAGATTATTATCAGGTTTTCTGGTAGAAAATAAGATTTTATGCACTTTGAAATGCCTTTCAAAATGCATTTAAAATATAGTTTTTTTCCTGAAAAAATAACTTAAATAAAATGTGTGCCTACCCTACCTAAACTTTTCAGACCCGTTACCCGAACGCACTTATTTTTTTTCTATTTGGCCTGACCACGGTCGGCGATTATAGTGCACACCTGTGGGTTGAACTTTAATGTACATGTGTATAAGAATAGTCTAAACTGCGCCAACGGCTACCTTCTAAGTTATTTCCTGTCTTAAACAACCGTTATTCTATCCTCCCAAACATTTTTCAGTGCTCGTCACCGTATTGCATATCAGTTTCTAGACACTGTTGAAATGTTAGACTGCAGAATTGATCAAAATATACCATGTGGTTCAAGCGTTCACTAAAAGACCTCGAGCAGCCAAGATTATGCTCTGCGACGTATCATCACCGTTTTGCATACCAGTGGCTTCAGTGTTTAAATAAAAAAAAAAGTATGTAAGATGTGATACCAATATACCGTTTGCTTCAAGAGTTCTGAGCATTTTCACTAACTGACCACGACTGACCGGACCGATGTTCATCAAAAAAAGGTTTAGTGGTTAAACAATGTTGTATGCAAACTTTGATAAAAAAATATACCAAGTGGTTCTAGGGTTATGGTCATTTTCAAAACTGCTTACGGACTGACGGAGAGGCGGACTTGCACAGTGGTTATAGTGCACATCTATAGGGACAATGCGCACTCCACCAATTTGCATTAAGTATCTGAGCTTGTGTCAAGCAAAGGGTGCAAGTTTGCATGTGCTCTAATCGAAGACCAATCTCGCAGTCTGATCAGAGCAATCGATGGGCGCTCCTGCTGGATAACCAAGGACCCAACGTTATTTTTCTGGCGGAAAAATTAGGCTCTGACTGATTTGAATATTCCCTGAAAGCACATGCCAACTTGTACCATATGCTGGATACCAGCTGATCTATAAATTCTCGCGACGGCGTTTCCGTTCCGAACGATCATTGCGCTTAATGATATTAAATTACCCAACGCCTTACGGTTACAGACACACCATAATTATCCAAGTCGCTTTAGATTTCTTCAAGCCGAGACGATTGTTCATGTTTTTCAGAACAGAATGACGTCACACCTGGTTTTATAAGAAAGTGTGCACATTTAAGTGCGGCCTGTACATTTACAATTCAATCATCTCATCCGCATTACTAAAACCTCAAGTAGTGTTTGGAAATCCCAATTACTGGCACTTATTGGCTACATCCAGTATAAGATCTAAGTTGGCCTGTGCGAACAAGGAAATTTCAAATCAGCCTGCACATCCGCACAATTTGATCATAGTCTGATTTTTCCACCTGGAGAAACGTTGAACCGTTGGCTACTCATGAAATGCCGGCGTGGATACACTGACTGATCTGAGTCTTATACGGGCGCACAAGCAAACCTGTACCTTTTGCAAGACACACATACGTAATCAAAGCACTGAGAGTACTGACGTTCAAGTCTTCAAATAGGGAGGTTTTTAGTTCGATACTTTTTGTACAATCTGCGATTAAGCTAACATGAAAGGTAAACTAAAGCCTTACAACAAAAAAGCAAGGACCAAACAAACAAACATAACAAAAAAAGACAATGAATTAAACAATTAATCAACACCAAAACCACCGCCTTAGAACTGGCAGCATCAGAAACCACTTTGGTCCTAATTAAATTGCCACGTTTAGACGATAAAAACGCCCCAAATTGGCAATCCCCAACGGGCTTTACAATAGTAAAAATCCCCATGTATTTTTACCTACATCATACGGAATTAATATGGATTGAAGTACTGACACATTATAACGGGCATGATGAACAGTCTTTACTATAGACATTTAATGGTCAGGCATACGGATCTATCCACATAAGAGTACAGGTACTTGCTGGAAGCTGTGAAAAGGAGCAAGACTTCTTCTTATCTTTTTGTATCACCGTCCATTTACATGTACATATGGTCTAAGATTCTTTTCTTTCTCAGACTATTGCAGCTTAGAATGGTCTTTTACTACAGTAGAATCTGGCCTGTAAAATTAGTTTAGGCACCAAGTAATTTTAACTGCTGTCAGTTCTTAGACAGCGGTTTGGATGTTAATGTTTTGTCTAGTTTTTTAATCATCTCGCTAAGACAAAAAAAAATGTGTAAGTTTCACGTGAATTGCCTTTTGATGTCATGTGACTGTTAGTTTTCTGTGTCTTTCCCACACGTTGCCGCGGGTTGGTCTGCAGTGTTTTATTGTGGCATTTCCTGGTTATACTCACTAATATTTTTTTTCTACAGAAGCTAATGAATAAGTGTTGCACATTAAAACATCTCTTCTTCATGTGCTGAGCCAATTACGCTCAAATCAATACAAGGCCTCCTTGGCATAAGGGCACAAATGTTTTCATAAATTGTCCACTTCACATAAAAAAGATTTGTCGTCAGACCCATACTCGGTAAAAACTTTCAAATAGCAGGTGAGTATGAACAGGAAATGCCACAATCACACATCACATGCCAACCGACACCAACACAGGAAGAGGCAAATTGCAATAATATGTGCATGATACCCAGAAGACAAGAAATGTCAAGCAATCAGCTCTCTATTTCCCAGGGGGATGATTGCAAAAATAGAAAAACACAAAGACATAGTCCAAACATAAAAAAAACCTAAAACAACGGGAACAGCAAAAAAAGTAAGAAGGCAGCAAAGATCAGGAATTGATACAATCAAGTTCCACACCTGACCCAGGATACCACATAGGAAAGTGACAGAAACACAATTCAACATCACAAGTAAGAGCCAAGAGGCCATCCCTTTCCCAGCAGGTGACCACAAGGCAGCAATGGACAGACCCAAAAGCATAACAAACATAGACATAAATAACACAAATGATCCACAAAAGAAGTGCCGCCTTGAATTGGTCAGTAAAAATATTTAAACAATGAATAAAAACACCATAATCACCACCTTAAAAGGAACAACAGCCGAAGCCACTAGAGGCTTAATTAATTTTACTTGCCAAATCTTCGCCCTGGATTCTGCTGTGTAAAACACAAAATTAGTTCAGCTCGCATGGAGGCATCCTACATTGTCACATGGAAACAACCAAATCAATAAACATACTGTGATAAAACAATGAACAAAACAGTGTTAGAGCTAAAGAAAACCTCCAGTTGAGCCACGGTGGGACCAGCCATAGACAAACTTCAGTCACCCACCGATTAAAGATTTAAGTCAGCTGGTGTCGTCATTGAGTCTGCGGCCTGACCCACAATCGTGCAATTAAAGAAGTAAGCACAGCTATAAACCGTAATTGGATTTATAACAAGGCATGCAGACTGTTGCATAACTCCTTGCAATATAGCGTTTGATGATCCTTTTGAACTGAACATGAAAAAAATGCTTTCCAACGATTCTTTTGAATTAATCAGCCAAGTCGTTATAAAATACTGGCTCTGAAATGCTCTTCTCAACTATAAGGCAAATGGCTTTTAACCTAGGTATGTACCATCAGACACTTGGGCCCATTAAACTATATTCTTATGATGACCATAGCATGATATTTATCTATTCTTAACAATGTCAATTTGGGATATTTTTTCCTGATTTACATGTAATCGCGAATGTATCAATATCACGCGGTAAATGTAAAAACAAAGGAGGTTTCTACAACGACCTGGTGCTGACTCAATTCCGCACTGGAATAGGCTTAAAATGGCGGAATGGGTACCCAGAATCTATATCTATTGACTTTATAACTTCTTTATACGCTTGCATTTGACGAAATGCACACAGACCGTCGGTAGCTTTGCAGTTTATGACTCTGTCACGCTATGGCTGATTTATTCATGGTTTGGCAAAACATTCAACACAGTTTTAGAGTTTGACCGTGTCAGTTGCTTTTTCTATTGTGGCTGCCTAAATTGAGGTAAATGTTCATATCTAAGCATAGAAAGTCAATGACCTTCAAAAAACGCTCTCTCATTTTTTCCTTGATAAACTACATGTAGCAATAGTTTTATAGCCAGAAACTTCGCTGCACATATTTTAGTTTTCCACATAATAAGTATATGGAAATTTTTGACCCTCGTGGCAGGGCCAGTTTGGATTCAATGGACTTGATGGGCGGGATTTATGTAGGGGACCACTAAATAGTGCTACATACTATATACATATATAAGCTGTGATCCTCATGGTTTCAGAGAAGGTGTTTTTTTTTTTTTAAAAATCACATTTCATATCTATGGGAGGGGCAAGTTTGGACCCCAGGGGCCTGATTGACAAGATTTATGTAGGGGACAACTAGACATTGCTACATACCAAACATACCTAATTTCCCTGCACAGTCGGACCCTCAGTTATAGATAATGGTTCTTTCGCCGCTCATGTTGACAGCTGCATTGTTCCAGTGTACTGTCCAAACAATCAAGTTGTATGCACTGCCATTGTTACCATGAGTTCTTACTGGGCAATTAAGTTTTTTGGTGGTCGAAATGGTCATAATTTTCACGTGCAGATATTATAGACTTCTGAAAAAGTATTCATCATGTTTTGCATATTACCAAACACCCATAGATTTAATCTCCGCCGATTATCTTTTTTAAAGATAGTTCTTGTTTACTTAGACACGTGTTTTTAATCAAGTGCGGATCCAGAGGGGGGGGGACAGGGGGTCACGACCCCCCCTGGAAAATCACAAGTTATATGGGTTTGTATAGGGAATACGCAATTGGACCCCCCCCCCTCGCTCCTGGAAAAAGTTGGACCCCCCCTCCCCCTGGAAAATGTTGGACCCCCTCTGGAAGCTTGAAAAATGATATATTTCTTTGAAATTGACCATTTGACTTCAGTAAAATAATGTGAGGACTAAAACAAACCGTTGTCAGAGCTTATTTTTGACAGACTGACCTGGACCCCCCCCCCCCCTGACGAAAATTCCTGGATCCGCGCATGTTAATTAGGTCATTTTGACAGCTGTCAAAGCGGTATTTGTTTGTGTCTTATTGTTTGCTAAATTACCAGATTACACAGAGCATACAGTGCTATTGTTACCAACTAAACTAAAATAAAAAGTAGGACTCATGCACTAATTATGTATGGCTTACCTCTCAAATACGAGACGCAGAGCAGATGAAAATTGTATTTTCAAAGTGGAAATAAGCTACAATATGGCCGCGGCCACAATGGTGATACGATGACGTCACAAGTCAGTTGTTCCACCCCCTTGCAGTAGGTCTTGGAAGAACTATAGTTTCCTGCTTTTTAATTTACCTTGCTTGCATTTTCATTGATTCTCCTGTTGAAACAAGTTAATTTTAAAAACAAACCCCGTACAGTTTGCTTGTACCGGGCCGCGTAGCGCAATCGGTAACGTGCCTGGCAACAGATGCGAGTCTGACTGCAGATCCAGGGGTCGCGAGTTCGATCCGGGCCCGGTCCCATACTTTTGTGGAGATTGATTATGAAATTATTTCTACGGCCATTCTCATCCCTTCCGCTGAATCATTCAAGAAGGGTTGTTGTCAGTTACAAGCGAAAGTATGTGCACGAAGTACTGGTTAACTGCTTGTTCAAGCTTGCCCAGGAAAAAGTTTGGTTAGGTGAACTGACCGTCCCGCCATGACCATAGCTGTTGACTTGGGACGTAAAGCAACAAAACAAACAAACCGTACAGTTTGCATTAAAAGTAGGGATTTTATTTACAGAACAAATAAAGAAATATTGCAAGTGGCGGCCTCCATTGGCGGATTAGACTTCAAATTCCTCTTTCTTATTTTGCATCCGAATTTGATAGGGTTTGCGCCACATTGGACGGTTTAACACTTTGTATTCTGATAGATTTTCCAATACAGATAAATGCAATAAGAATATAATTGTTCATTATATATTCTAAGGGGTCACAGCTCGGAATTTCCTAATGATGATGAATTTAAGTCAATGAAGATTGTTTTACCTCAGCAAAAAGTGTAGACTCTGATGAAATGCAGCATCATGCTGCATTTCATCTGAGTATTCACAGTTTGCAAAATAACTCGTTTAGGGGTTTCCAGAACACAAAGGGTTAACAAAGCCTTGCAATTTAGTGCACTTGATTTCAATGTTATTGCTGTCCGCTTAAAGTATGTAGGTTTGCAGAAATCAAGTATTATAATCAGTTGTTTATATGGGCTGATTTATTTACTTGATTTATACCCGAAGCTACAAGTGTACTACTTATTACGAACAGTATCTCACGTATCTGCAATGCTCCAACAGACAAGAAGATTCTGAGAGAACTGCTTTGTCATAGATTTTAATTATATAAGTTCCTGAAGTCGAGGTTTCATTTCAAGATGAAATAGCAGTACGATCACGTTTCATGCGCATCGGGCGCAGAATTTTATCTCGCATATCCAGCTGAAAGTTTAAAAAAAATGGAAGAGGATTTGAAAGTACACAAACAGCGATGATAACGATCGTCATACATATGTACACATCCCTGGCCGCTTGCCAATTCAAAGCTTGTAAGTAGATAAAAGCTTGCACCGACAACTACTGTAGACCTCTAGACCAACATACATATACGCGTTTATAACACCTGTCTTCAGTGTTTCCGACCAAGTCAGTCTCAAAACAGACTGCTCAGCCATGCGCGGATCGAGAGGAGGAGGACAGGGGGTCCGGACCCACCCACCCCCTCACCTGAATAATCACATAAATATAGGGTTTATTAGCAATACTGGTCCGGATCCCCTGAAAATCACAAAGCTACCATGCCAGCATTCAATGTTGGGCCATCATTGGTACGGCTGGCGGATGATGGCCCGCTTATAGTGATATTTGGATCTTCCCTCCCCTCATCATTTAAATAAATGTAAAAGTCTGACCCCCTCTGACAAAACTTTCTGGATCCGCGCATGTCAGCTACAATGAATAGTTAGACTTTTGAAATTTTACAAGCCACAAGTTTGATTACTATACTTTCTAGGTAGCTTATAACAAAGGCGCTGATCAGACTACGCGGATGCAACAGTCAGGTTTTCTCGCGATGAAGCGGACATAGCGACACGTACATGTACGCTCAAAGGTGTTCATGTCATGCTCATTTTGATATATGAAGAATAACAATTGTTTAAAGCTGTACAACATGGCCTGTATATGTAACTTTAGTAGAGAAATCGTAGGGAGTGCAGTGGCTTAGTGGTAGAGTGCTTGATTCGAGACAGGGGGACAACGGGTTCGAGCCTCGCCGGCGTCACTGCATTGTGTCCTTGAGCAAGACGCATTAATCCTAGCTTAGTACTGGTTCAACCCAGGAAGACCCGTCCCTACATAACTGAAAGATTGTTGATAGGACGTAAAGAATCAATCCAAACAAAAAGTAGTGAAATTGTCTTTCAGGATAAAACTGGAAAAAAGTAGAAAAGATTCATACCACGGGCTGCCATTTCGAATAAGGCTGCGATATTTCTACAATTTAAGTACAATGTTCAAAAAACATCAGGGCATATCGCTGTTTTATCCGTTTTAGGAAGATTTGCTATTCCTTACAACTGTGCAGTCAATATCCAAATGCACAATTCCCCTATTTTTAAGATTGAGCTGACATAATAATAAATAAGCTTCTTAAAATGCATTTGACAGTTGTAATCATACAATACTTTTTGGGCGTAAAATTGTAAGTACGAGGGACGTTTTTTTATGTTCGTAGAATGGTAGATAAAATAAAAATAGCGAAAGTAAATGGGCCAGGATATGACAAAAAGTACCCTATGGCTATATAAATCAAAATCAAACTTTTGATGTGTCTGCAAAGTACTACCACTTAAGAGCATTTTCTGAAAATTTGAAGCATTTATCCTCAAAATTGACGAATATATTGAGGTTTAAATAAGTGTTTGTAATCAGGTTTTGAACGCGACGTCAAGAAACCGCGTTAAGCCTAATGTGACGTCAGAATGCTGGTCTCCAGTTGCTTGTTGATTATAGTCGACTTGGTATAACTATCTAATAAATATTATGCATTCTCATGCTTTATCTATGGTTTAATATAGATGCAAATGAAATTGTGCGAATTTGTACTTTTTAAGTGGTATTGTAGGCATTTAAAGTGACACACCCTTCATTTTGAGTCCATGTAGGTGCTATGCCCTTATTGTTACCATGGCAACAGGCAATATACAAAACCTTAAATATAATCAGAAAGATTAGCTTCTTTTATTACATCAAGCTATAGAACCATTTTTGTGGTACTATAAAAGCATGTTATTTTTTGTCATTTTAGGCATTTTTCAAATGTCTATTACGTAATAATAGTTGAAATGCCTTAAGGACCCTTTTCTCAAATCGGCGCTCAAATGCATACATCATGCATATATTTTGAAAGATTGAGCTTTTATCTATACATGCAACCTAAAATTATTTCAAAATGCATTACTTTAATGACTTCTACGAGGCAAAGACATACCTATATATCCGACACTGGAAATATGGTAGAAATATGACATTTATGGACTCTGATAGAACGTTAGTAACAATTGCATGAAAATGGGTCCATAGCCATACAAAGCTTCTGAAAATTTGGTTGCAGGTGAAGGACACTAAGTGTTTTAATATTATATAACCATTTTAGCATATACGCAACAATTATCGGTTATGGAAGAGTTGTTTGGAATCTCAGCAAATTGTACAGTAGGCATATGAACTTTTATTGTAAAAAAAATGACACAAGTGGAAGTTGGATACGGGCTTTTGAATGTGGCTCGATATGTTAGCTGTAAAGTAGTATTCTATTTTTTCTTGTTCACATGGTAGCTGGAAGTGTTATGGTAGCTTTCATCCCAAAACGAAGTTAATACTTTTGTTTTATTAGAAATTAACTGCAAAATAAATAGCCTAGGGGGTGCTAAAATCCCTTATTTTGTACATAAATGACGTCATAGAGCTTTATTATATTTAGACAATTTATTAAAACTGTTTTTGTGCCTCTTAACAGGTGTTGTAATTACTGCTGAAAATTATGCAGGGTTGATTTACCCCACCCACTTTTTATAACATGGGGGTATGACAGTACCGGAAGTTGCCAGTTACATGCTTAAACGGAAACATCAATATAACTGCTGACGAATGATTGAGTTTATCGTGTGCTATGAAAAACCAGAAGAAATTTTAAAATTTGCTCATAATCGTAAGTTCAACAGATATAATAACTAGCACTTGACTGTGATTATTTTGGTATATTGATTGGTGTTTTAAAATTGTTATAGAAAAGCAAACAACATGCTTAAAGTTTTGCTGCACTTGTCTACGATTAGCGTTTGAATAATTAATATACTTATGGGACCGTAAATTCTATATTTGTAGAGATACAGCCCTATTCTACGAACATAAAAATGACCCTTGTATTTTCTTACCCAGTCCTTTTAACATATCTTCTTCGAAATCTGGCCAACATATTCTTGTGCTGCTAAGCAATTACCAGGTCAAGTTTGCAACAACAAAAAATCATTGAAGAATTTGTGGCTGAATGTGTAGCAATTTCTGCCAAATATTCCGTATAAGGTTACATCATTAAAACGCCTATAACTCAATGAATTTTGACTCAACATGTCTAATATTTTACCTGTGTACTTTAAACATATCAGAACACGAAATTCGACCAGAATCTCGATAAGACCAAAAATGCCAGAGCTTGTCACGTATCTCTAACCAGTCCTCATATCGTACCTTAGGATCCATACATACAGCATTGGATCTGAGTCTTCTGGTGAGATGTTGGACATTTATCTAAAACGCGAACGGCAAAGGCACATACAACCCTGCAAACACATAAAATATTTCGTTGATCGCATAAATATTTGGCTTCTAGCATCACTAAATAACTGTGCATGCGCACGTTAATAGAACAAAGTCTGCCAATAAGAAAATAAAAAATAAAACTACAGTGAACGCAAATATGCTGATGCAGGCATGTGTTAATTGAAAAGTTATCTTTATTATTTTCGAAATGCACCACCTGCTAAGCACGCGACTATTGAATCTGTTGCACTTCGTTATATAAGTATGTCACACATCAGTTTGATTCTTACCTTGGACAATAGGATATTTTCTAATGATGTGGCAATTATACGATATGGAACTGACAATTCCTATAATGCAGCTTATCGATGCAGCTTTCACTAAGATGTGAGGCTATGAAAAATCATAATTGTTTGCCTTTTTTAATATTTTTCGAAGAGCTTGTGGCATTGGGCCTTATCCTTTCTCATTGCAATGCGACAATGGTATTCATATACAGATTTGTGGTGTCTAGTCTGTATGCAAATTGTTTTCTTTTTTTTTCAATATTATTCAAGGAGCATGTGGCATAAGGCCTTATCTTTTTAATTGCAATGCGACAATGATTTGGAGCTTCGCTTTTAAAGGCAGGAATCCTGTTCCCCCTGGCAGGGGAGTGGCTTCAATATGAGACAATAAGTAGGTGGGGCTTAACTACTGTCTGATTAAATTGGACCAATGGCTTGCTTAGGCTGATAAACGGCATGGTCACTGAGCTGATAAGACCTGTCAACTATAATTCAGGTAGAAGCCAGAAGCTCCTGTAGATGTCCACAGCTTGAATGCAATGAAGAGAGTGATGAAGCTAAAGGTTATTCTGCCTTATATACCCCACTTCTGCCTTTAAATACTTTTCTGTCATCGTGTACATTACCCCCTTTACGCCATCCATGTCTAAAGCCAAGACCATAATCCTAGCCCCGTTCTCTGCATACACCGAAATTGTTATAATATCCAATTAATCAAAAACTGACGCTTACTTTTTACATTTTAATAACACAGTCTTTTTTATTATTTGATTTACCCCGTCCAAACCTAAAATTGCTGTCTTTATATTTATGGACACGGTGCCACGAGCCATCATATTCATGGGCAACACAAGGATTTTATGCATGTGAAAATCACTAAAGAATCAACTGACAGTAATATACATAATATAGTCTTTGCTTTTACATTTTTACTAAAAGACATTGACTGGCCAAAATGATGCTTGGCAAACCCTCGCCATCGTTTTGCAAACCAGGGTGGATGGACAATTTAAACATAAATAAGTACTCAAAAAATGATCCAAATATCCGTTATGAGGATTTTCACTAACCACAACAGGCTGGACAATTGCTCAGCAAACCATGGGTGGGTTCGCATGCCAGTAGTTAAGGAATGATGACATGCATATGCGTCCCTCGTATGAATGCAAAATTTGATAAAATATACCAAGTGGTTCAAGAGATATGAACATTTTCACTAACTGGTAACAAAGGGACGGGGCGGACTCACATAGTGATCATAGTGCAGACCCAAGGGTCATGCAATGATGTATGTAGATCTAGGGTTTCTTTTTATACTGATTGGGTACCTTTTTGCCTCTCCCATAATTCTCCTCTTATTTCACTCTGATGTATAGTTTTGTGTAGCGTCATTAAAATTTATAATTCTCAATGTGGGAATTTTAAGGAACTATGAAATATTCAGCGTAATTGCTATACTGCAGCTAGTTTGTCATTTCATTTGCACTTTTAAGCTACAGGTAGTATATGACAAAACCGACATTATGACCTGTACCCACAGCGGGTACTCATACGACGGAGAATCGCGTGACTTGAAAACGACAACAATGGCGGATACAATTGAAAATACCGTCGATTTAGGTAAGACTTTCTTTAATATTTCTGTTAATACTGATCAGATTTACATGGGGTTTGATGCAGATACCCAGGAAAAATGACAACAACATGCCATTGTATGCATTGTTTCCCTTTTAAGCAAAGTTTAATAGAACATTCTTTAAAAGCAGAAGCTATCCTAATTACACACCCCTTCTTTGGAATGTCTTATCGGACAAAGATCTGGTTAAAAGTTATTGACGAGCAACCAAATTTTTCGGTTGCTCGTCAATAACTTTTAAACCAGATCTTTGTCTGAAAGTTGCTAAGATGGCCATATTGCTGTCATCTTTCCGGGGTTTCTGCTTCAAACCCCATGCCATCTGATCAGTATTAACGGAAATATTAAAGAAAGTCTTAAGAGGTTTTGACAATTATCCGCCATTTTTTATCCTCTAAAGTCACTTGACTCATCATCTGCCCAGTCTGCGCCGTTTCTCTCCACATGAAGTACCAATTTATTGGGTCCACAGCAAATATGATCTAGCCCCGAGGTTATAAGCACTTTGTTCATGCTGCGTGAAATTTCAATTGCTCATATTAAACTAAAATGATGAAAAGTAAAGCTTTCTGAGCTTTATATTGCGTCATTGTGTTGCATCCATATTTGATGTTATGTTTCATTGTCTAATTTTAAAAGGTAGAGCGTGTCACCTCTTATACTCCAATGTCCTTATTTCAAAAATATGAATTGGCAATGTTTAGTCTTCTAAGACGTACCTATTAACATGCTGACTTTCTCAAAAATCATGATTCATTAAAACCGTATAGCCTTTCAAAGAGTCCATTTCAAATTTTAGGGTTTCAGGGTGTTTTATTTTAATATTAACGGAGCTGATAAAGCGCCACTTTTTGATCTGGGTCTCTCCTGATATCATAAGTCTGATAAAAAGTGTGCTAGACTTATATGGGTTAAGATATAGGGTATAGTGGCATATACATGTAGTTGCATGGTTATGCGACACTGGACTTTCGCCTAACCCATCTGAGCTGGGTGAGCATTCCCACACTTAGGAATTTGAAAAGTCATTTCTAAATCAAGGGTTTTTTGGTTGCATTTTTTTTTTCGTGTTTAAGCAAAGTTAATAGAACATTCTTTAAATAAACAGCAGATACACTTATTAGACGCCGCGTCTTTGCAGTGTATTATATGATTGTGTATTATTTGCACATGTGTCAAAATGAGGCCGCTGTGCTTAGCTTTGCGAACTAATACCGCATCCATTGCAACCAGTTAGAACAGTCAGACCCCAGGTGTCTGAAAGTAATTACGTTGTGGCCTTGTGACAATTGTAAGGTTCTATTTAAACTAAACTAATATGTTCTATAACTAGTTTCCGTACAACAGAACGTCAACGCAACAAAATGTTTTTGTTGTTTCTTGAATTTGGATTTCTATGGTGACTTGGTGTATAAATTGAAGAGGATTGTTGGCTCTTATAATTTTTCAGAGCAGTTCATTAAAATAATTTCCCATTATAAATAGATTGGCTTTAACATTAATGTATTGCAAAAGACTGCATGCTTGGTGGTCAACCCAATCAAGGTTGGTAACTTTGCTTTCCTCTTTAATTGCAGGCTGGTGGGTTGGACTTCAGACTCAATGATGGTTCCGACTTAAAGACTTATCTATTGATGAGATGGTAGGGGCCTGATGCTTTGGCTGTTTGTAGGGCCCACCAGGGTTTACCTGTTGGATTTCCTTTGCTCCGGTATTCAGTTTTATTTACTGTTGAGTCCTTATCTTTGCGTTATCTCCTTGTTTTATCTTGATTTATATGTTTTAGGAGATGATGCATTGATAAGTTAGGGGTCTTTCATGCAAACCAAATATCTATGTGTCTTGATCCACATCTGAATTAAGGGTGAGGTTGGCGCCGTTAAACCGGTTTAAGCCCTCCAGTAAAATATTTTACTGACAGTTCCAAGGCGATACTTCTTCTGTGGATCTTTTATTTTTTTCTGTCTTTGTGCGTGTCTGTTTATATGTGCTTTGTGGTCACCTGCTGGGAAAGGGCTGACCTCTTGGCTCTCCTTTGTGGTGTCTTACTGTGAGTTTGTCACTTTCCCAATGGTATCCTTGGTCAGGTGCGGTACTTGATTTTATCGATTCTTGATCTTTGTACCCTTACTTACTTTAACAGCCAGCCAAGATTATTTCACTCATTCTAGGCTAAGCAACCATTAGATTCTGCGAAAACAGATGATTACGAAGATAATAATACCTAACCACCCGTTAGCAGAACATGGGTTATTTTACTGTGACATGTGCATCAAGTGAGCCTCAACCCACAGCGAATATAGTGCTGTCAAGTATCTGTCTAAATTGAAGTATTTTGCAAGCTGTCTTCAGTTATTCATATACATTAATAATGAAAATAATTTATGCCGTGCTGGCCCAGGTAGACCAGTCTGTTGTTTGCATATGCATAAGACAATTTAATCAGGAGGCGACATAGGCATATCCTAGATATATTATACTGCTCGTTTGCTGTTGTTAAAATGGCGTCCAGTGAAAATTCCTTCGTATCAGAGCATTCCTTGGTTTACATTTTTAGGAAACAAGAATTTAAAGTGTCTCAGTTAATGGAAATTCTTATAAAAATGGTATGTTTTGGGATGAAACTGGAGAAGTTAGCTTGAGAAAGAGAAGAGGTAGGCCAATTAATCTGTGTTTTTGGTCAACGAAAGGAAATTATGTCATGATTGCTTTATGATTTCACCATGATGTCACTTCCCGTTGAAGCACCATCTGGTGTTGAAATATCATCAGAGGAAAGAAATAACACTTTGCTTTAGCCACACAGAAAAAAACGGTTTCAACATTTTATACAGGAATTATTGCAATTTGAAAAAAGGTCCACGTTTTTGACACCCTGTAGACGTACATTTATATACTCAGAGTCGTAGATCAAGTAATTTCCCAATTGCACATTTCCTTAGTCACAAACTTTCATTTTACCCTTTATTAAACATATATACATGAGGTTGGTGTCGTTAAACTGGTTAAAGCCCTCCAGTAAAATATTTTACTGACCGTTCCAAGGCGGTACTTCTTTTGTGGATCATTTGTGTAATTCATGTCTTGTGTTTCCAATGCTTTCATGTGTGACCTCTTGGCTCTTGTTGGTGGTGTTTATTGTATTTTTGTTACTTTCACATGTGGTATCCTGGGTTTTAGACTTTTTTACATAGCGGGTTGTATTGGAAATTTGATCAAAATTGTTTGAGACGTATAATCATATTACTGTTGTTAAAATTGATGCAATTTCCAGTAGCTAAATTAGTTATATAAATCAAATTGCTTCCTTGCTTTAAATGTGGTATTTGAATCAAATCAGCCAAAAAATAAAAATAAAAAAGGAACAAGCGTGTGCTCATTTTCGCCACTTTTAAATTTTGGTACTGGCGGGAAAAGTGACTTGTGGTCGATGTGCATGGTTTTCAAATCCTATATATTAGTGTCAAAGCTAAAGAAAATGAAGAAAAACTTCCTACGTTCTACAAGTTACTTAAACTCCATAAAAACCTACAAAGGAAGATTTATTGCCAATTTTAGTTCATGTTTATGTCCGAGAACAGAACTTTCTAAATTGTTAACGTCTTGTCTTACCGCTCTCAGAAAAAAAAACGTGTATGTGCTGCGAAAAAGTATTTGAAAGATCTGGTAAGAATCTATTTTCGTCTATAAGGCTTTTGGTGAAGTATTAGATCAACTTAAAGCAAATTACTTCAATGCGACCAGTGTGTCTACATATGAATTTCCACTCTTTACACTACTTTACCCCCATCTTACCTTATTGATCTCGTTGTTTAGAGCCTTCCAAAGATAAGACTTATGTTACCTTGCATGGAACAACAGAAACGCATGTTTCACTTCGGAGCAGCCAAAAATATCATACATGGTCTTGTCAAAACTTATGTGATGCGCTGACTTTTTGTTGGACAACATTTGGCACTAAGTTGCATAGACGAGTTTTAGGGATTCCTATGGGCACTAAATGTACTCCCCTGGTTGCGTATTTAGTCTTGTTTTGTAATGCGAGGGACTTTATGATGTCTCTTTCTGATAATAAGCAGGCTGATATTATGGACTCTTTTAACTATACATCCCGTTATTTGGATTATATTTTAAAAATAAATAAAATAAATTTTGAGAATATGGTAAGTCAAATATACTCTTCAGATCTTCAACTCAATAAAGTCAATACCTCTGATACTGAAGCCTCGCTTTTGGACTTGCATTTGTCCATTTCTAATGATATTGTTTCTACCAAAATTTACGATAAACGTGACGATTTTGATTTAGAAATAGTCAATTTCCCATTTTCAGCTGGTGATGTTCCTCCTATAGAGTTAATATTTCTTGGCTCATCCAATTTTCTAGAGCATCTAGCCATGTTGCAGATTTCAAAACTCACACTATTTTTTAATCCAGAAACTTCTTAAACGAGGCTTCTGGCATCATAATCTTTGCAAAACTTTTTTCTAAATTTTATCACCGATACTATGATTCCATGTTGGTCTTTCGGTTATGTGCTAGGTACTTTAGGAGCCACCGTTCTTTGGCAACGTCCTAAGTTGGTAAATTAAAGAAAAGTGTTGGCACTTACAATTTTTCGGCGCAGTTTATTGAAATAATTTTCTCATAATAAAAAGATTGGTTATAACATTGCCTGCATGCTTGGTGGTCAACCAAATCAAGTTCCCTCTTTAATTTCACGCCGGTGGGTTGGACCATAGACTCTATTATGCTTCCAACTAAAAGACTTGTATAGATGAGAGGGTTGGGGCCTGATGCACCTTTGAGTCCTTATTTGTGTTTAATCTTCTTTTTTATATCTTGATTTGTATGTACTTAGAGATAATGCATCAATAAGTTAGGGGTCTTTCATGCGAACCAAACATCTATGTGTCTTGATCCACATCAGAATTAATGTTGATGTTGGTACAATTAAACATGTTTAAGCCCTGGCCATTCCACGGAAGTGTTACTTTTGCGAATCTTCTTTCTTATTGGTATTTCGTGTTTGTCTTTGTTATGCTCGATTGTCTGTTCCTTGCAGCATTGTGATCAGGGCTGACCTCTTGGCTATCTTGTATGTGATGTTTTCTTATGTTGTGGTTTCTTTCCAATATGGTGTTCCATGTCAGGTGTGGAACTTGATTGTATTGATTGCTGATATTGCCTTCTTCTTTACTTTAAACAGGGAAATGTCAAACAAGGTATTTAAGACGAAACTGTCGTTTGCATAATATATCATATACCTTATAGATTTTAAAATAATATGCGAGAGATATTAAAATGGCGTCCAATGCATTTTACAGAGTTTTTGGGAAATGATATGATCGCTTATCTGTTTAGCCCTTCCCAAAACATGCATGCACAACTATAAGTGTGGTTTGGTGTCTAATTTTTAACCCGAAGCTTTAACCACTATCATACCACTGCGAAAATGCGCAGTCTCGTGAGAGACTCATTGCCTTTTGTGATACATGTAAGCATCGAAATGTCATGTGCTTGTTAAAACTATAGTCAGTAAAATATAACAACTTGAACAGTTGATTTTCAAACAAATAAACATGATTTATATTTCACAAAAAATAACTTCAAACCGCATAGAAAGCCTTGTATTGAGTTTATGAAATTTACTTCTTCCGCCAGTCCTATTATATTGTTGCATGCGTTAATTTTGCAATGCAGTGATAAAGTAAATTGCAAAAAAAAAAAACAATGTGAAATTAGCCAAGCGACGTTATGACTGATGTAAGGCTACCTTTTAGGCCAATGCCATGCGCGACGTCTATGCTATTTTGATCTCGCTACAGAATAAAATATATACAAGTCTTAGAGGTAAACACGTCCATGAGTCCAATCTCACAACATCCCCCCTCCCCAAGTTTTTCACTTATCATTGACATAAATATGTTTATTTTATCATAAGAGCCAATAAGCACAAAATATTTTAACAATAAAAAGTGATAATATAAGCACAAAATATTTTAAAAGAAAAAAGTGATAGCTATTCAGACAGTGTGTGATACACAGGGCTACTGCATGATAAATATATCAACACAGCAAAGACTTGGGTTATTCTGGACATCCACCCAGTCTTCGCTGTGCACATGAACAGGCTTTGGTTTTCAAGCACTCAATAGAGCGCATAGAGAAAACTGGCTAGTTTTGGCAGATGTACAGGCTGGTCTGACTCTTTGTTGGACACACACACACACACACACACACACACACACACTGCTGTAAGTTTTGTCATGCACTTGCTCACCTGCTTGCTTTATTTAAAGGACATACTTGCAGGCATGTAATAGCCTGAAATGTCAAACTATGCATTTTTTAAAGCACATGACATTTGATTTTTCTTCAAGTTTTTGCCTACTAGTGGCGTCTGCTGATAACCTTGCTTACACTATTGGACCAAATCAGGCTGAAAAATGTCAGGCCTGATCTGGATCAAAAGTGTTTTCTGATTGTATTCCTGAATGAAGTGTTCGAAAAAGTTGATTTTGAGAAAAAAATCAGGAAAAGACAAAAAGCATACAAAATTACTAAATAGGCAATGGGTTAAGAAACTATTTTATTTTTAAAAACAGTGCACACAAAATCTTCCAAAATGCTCATTTCACTAACCTCTTACAAACAACAGCTGTAAGTTTCTTGCTAGAATTGATATAAGCAGTCTTTAATTCTATCCCCCAAAATAAGGGAATCAGGACGTGGCTACCTATAGGAATGTACTGTATGGCGTAATTGCATTTAAGTAAAACAACCAGACCCTCAGCTTGTAAAACAAATTTCATAATCAACTCAACTGGGCATGGAATTAATCATGTTCATTAATGTTAAAATTGCCATATTTGTTGAATATCTAATCAGGGTCTTTCTATACAAAGGGTTAAGAATCTTTACCATATGTTCAAAAACTGTTGTAGGCAAGTGTGTATTGACTATACCTTCAATAATTGCTGGTTCCTTGTTTATAAGTGGTCAGTAATGGAAAAGCAGGTAACCAGTTCCTATAAGTGGTTACCTTTTTTTCCATTACTGACCACCTATAGACTGGGAACCAGCAATTAATCTAAAATGCCACTTTACTCACACAAAAGTCGAACACAAAATGTTAATTTACAGTTTATCATTAATGGCAAATTTTACTTAATAACACTTTTGAATTCCTATCTCTTCTTTATCACCATATGCTGAATCACACAGTCTAAACATTTAGCATCATTGTAACTTGATAAGTGTATCTATTATATTGTAATATGTACCTAGTGTGTACATTTTAGGAGCTCTGGCGCTCAAACCAAATATTAACTGGAGAAATGCACAATGTATCTTTTGAAATTAAATGGTTTTGAAACTGAAATACTACTTTATGTACTGGGTGTTTTAAACTTCACAAAATATTAATTATCATTTCTATTCCGAAAAATATACTTTTAAATAAGTTCAGGATCTCCTTCTTACAACGTCTGCAAGTATGGTACTGTACCTACAAGATAATTCTTATTAACAGCCAAATTAATACAGTGTTTCATGTCCCTTTGTATAGAGGGTCCCTGATTTAATGTAGGTATCAGTGAAAGATTCTATCGACCTAGGAAACTGTGTTGCCACCGGGAAATAAGTATATATTATGTCCATGGCTTTCTGCATAACACCAATGACACTATTGAAATACAAAACGAATCTGATGGCCCTTGGAAGTCTAGCGCGTGCAACTCTTGCTCAGGTTCAGATTTTTGGACTATTATAGTGTTAGCGGCATTGCTATCTTAAAAAGTCATTAAACGGAAAGTATTTTAACACCAACCAAACATTATCTCATTAGTATGCTATTTATATTGAAATTATGAAAAACACTGATCAATCTATTCATAATATCGACTGAGGAGAAATTCGCCAATTCTTAATTTGCAATGTCTACAATTATTTTTATGACAACGTGATTATCAAACTGTGTTGAAAAGTGTGTAGGGGGGTCAAAGTTTTATTTTTCATCATGGTGGTCAAAAAAAAGGATTTGATGGGGGTCAGAAAAAATGGTCAAATTTGTGGAAAATTCCTCTAACCACCTCAAACCGCCCCTCTCTCTAGCCAATGAGTTCGACTCACTGACGTAGTTGTTCAAGATTTTCTTAATCTAGAAGCTATGCGAAATCTACAATATGTAGAGTACTGACCCATAACACAGGATATTAATTTAGTGTATAATAGTTTGCGTTAGCTGCAATATGTTGACAAGTTATATCTGCAAGGATAAGAACTAAATAAGCAGTATACTTTCGTTCTAACCCACTATATGTGCAAATTAGCACATTGTTAATTGTTTGTAAAGAAAATGAAAATAAGTATTTTATTTATTTTTTGTTCGTTCTTATTATTCCTATTTGTTTTGGAAAGCCATTGAACATTTTCTACTCGTGTATCATCAACGATTTCCTTTTAAGAAAAATTCTAAACTTGTTTAAGAAGCACAAATATTATTGGTTGAAATGAATAGCTGACTTTTGTAAATCAAAGGTTTCCTGCTATATCGAAGGGACAAAGAAAACAAGTAACAACCATGAACGAAAAGAAAAAGTACAAACAGTATGATTACATTAAAATGGCATTGTTAGACCATTTATGTCTGTGTATCTTTGCCGCCTGGCAAGGAGTGCACTTACTTTCCTTGCACTTTTAGCCAGAACATTGTCAACACTTACGATCAATAGCTGTTTTGAACAACGATGTCCACGTTTTAAAAATAGGACAACTTACAGAATTTCCTTACAGACAAAGTTCATTGTCACTGCGTCCTTTGGGTATAAGCACAAAAGCCGTCGTACAAGATGGCTAAAAGGGATAATTAGGTACAATTTATTCTATAATTGATTTCTTGAAACGGCTTGAGTTTTTGACAGTTACATTATGTTGTGGTCTCCTGTCTGGCATTGAGAAAAAAATAAAGCTTTCTAACATAATATCAGTCTGCTTTATGACCACTTCTATCGTTTTTGCTAATACAACACATACTATTTTTATACAAACGTTGAGGCTCATATGTAGACCATTTCATTTTTCCGGAAAACAGTTTTCACCCAGATCTTGCCCGAAATTGTAGAACCTGATCAAGATCCATCCTATTTGGTATTCAAGAAAGAATTTTTCGAAAAAGATGATTTTGAAAAAAAAAATCAGCAGACAACATAAAGCTTGAAAAATTACTCACCACCCAAAGAGTTACATCCACTAACTGTAAGGTAAACAACCGATTAATTGTGAGAGATTGAATGCGTGTGAATATGAATTGGTCAGTTATATAAGAGATGTTTCATGTTTATTTGAACATATTTGAAAATGCCATTACTCATTTATTTCTAGTTCTATTGGGTAATAATTGATTTTCCATGGGTTAGTTTGATCTCCAGGAATACGCAGTCATCAAGAAAATAGTTCTTATTTTTTATTGTCTGGTTTGAAACAGTCTCTGAAGATGAGTAGTCAAATTTTAAGCGTTTAAAAATGCTATCTGAAACGAAATGTACTAAATCTTTCTCGAACAATTTCTCTAAAAGATATAAAGTTTTTTCTCCTGGAACCTTTAATTTATTGTACATAGTTAATTAAAGTATGTTCTGTTAGACAATAAAACATTCCAATTGGATATTTACTTTTTGGAAGCGACTTGAACTTTACAGTTTCCATAGCAACACTAAATTGCATCCAAAATACTCAAATGCAATATTTGGTGATAAGTTTTATTGGCAATAGGTACTTAAAGCATCTAAGAAATTGAGTCGGCTGTGAGTTTTGAGAGTTTGTTTTTCAAACTTCTTCCAAGACTCATTTTATACATGAGATACCAATTTTGGGCACTTGTATGGAAGAACTTATTTTGCTCCGTTTCCAAGCATAACAGGCACATATAGGCTGTTTCTCATTTTAATAAAAGACTGAGAGTTCCTCTAACATTAAAAGAAAATTCCACACTTGAATACGTATCTGATTAGGAGATACACCCGTTTTAGCTCTTAAAATCAGTTAAAAGGGGGTGGGGATGTATTAAGGGCCGCCGTGTTATGGCTATGCTATAAATTGCCATCTTGTCTATTGGGCAATACCAGGAACACGTCAGTTATGCATGAAAAAGCAAAAATTGTTTGTTTTATTTATGTGTAACCGCAAAAAAAAGAAATTCAAAACTGTTCAAAAGAACATGAAACAGGTCTTCCATCAGAGAACTTTTTAGTAGCATTCTGGGCGTGGTTAGGAAACATCCAGATTTCTGAACATACATAAGCATATCTAATAATTGTATAAGATGACCCCAAACGAATTTTTGGTGTGCATTATATTAAGTACAATGTATGTTTGTACGTCCGTCCGTCCACCTCTTGGTTAAACTAATATTTTATTTGTAACTAGACATGTATGTTATATTACAAGAATATAATGCTGAAGGATCTGACAGTCAGCAAACGTCAGCCTCTTATCAGTTAGAGAGAAAAAACTACAATCCTTTGGGCTTGTAAAAAGTACTTTTCTTTGGCTGAGGCTAAGACGAGACAAAATATACTAAAACAGGTGCCCCACCTTTTTGAAGCATAGATTCGCAGGATGTGATTTCCATTGTATTTTAAATGAGCCAGTGCATGAGATTTCCAACAATGTGGTATATGCGACCAACAAAGCCTCAGATCAGCCTGCGCATAAGCGCAGTCTGATCAGAGCCTTTGCTAGTCGCTTGAGTATTCTATGATTGTTAAGCTACTGACTGAACACCATTTGGAGTTTGTAAGCTTAAAAGGAGGCTGCAGAGGCGCGTCTGAGTCTACACTTGTCAAAATGTCAAATTGTTGGAAATCTCATGTCGCGGCCCAAATGTCTTTTATCTTTGAACTATGACAACCAACAGTGGACACACGTTCACTTGTAGCCACCAGACTTCAAATTATCAGCAGCTCGTGATTTAATGGTATTTATAAGTGAATGATATAAATCGAAAAAGTAAAGCGGCGTTTCATTAATTTGCGTTGTGGGGTATTATAAACATTATCTCGAGATGATTCTAAACGGTATTATAATTACGATTGAGAAATACGCCCTTGACTTGATACAATGTGTCGTAAATTCAATTCCACTATAGTAAAACGGCTACTTTGAACGATCAGAGTCGTGCTATGGAGCTTATATGACCTTATTTTGGTACTTATCGTATAGATGAGCAACGTATGCTCAGACGAGCATGCGCATATGCCTTGCTTTAAGTATTTTACCGACTGTAACGAAATTTACGAGTGGCAAAAATGTGCACACGTTCTGTTTTTTTTTTTTTTTTTTTTTTTTTTTTTTTTTTTTTTTTTTTTTTTTTTTTTTTTTGCTTTTCGGCTGATTTGATTTTATTCCACACTTTATGTACGGAAGACTAATTTATATATACTGACGGACCTTAACAACGCAACACTTGGATAGCACCTTTTATTTTTGTCTTGAAAATGAAGGCGAGATAATAATTTGACTGCATTTTAAAGAGTGTTCATTTGTGAGTTACTCATGAAACAGACGGAAAATTAAACTTACAGCATTAAACAATTAACTTACTAGGTAGGGGTCAACTGTTTCATGTGACAAAATGTTGTCAGTGAAAGATTCCATGCATTTTATCTCAGGAAACATGAGTAGAAACAAATTGTGTGTCATTGACTTCGTTAGTCATCGATGAATCACTCACATTTTGATTGGCAGGTTTGTGAAACAGCATGTTTGCTTATTTCGACGTTTATTTAACGTTGCAATCTTTCATTCAATGACTTAAAATCGCCTCTACTTAAGAAATGTGCCAATGACTAAATTCATACGAAGTAGTAACGTTATCGAGTTAAGCTGTACAGTTAAAACTAAAGTGTTGGCTGAAGAAGCCAACTCATGATGGCATCATCGAAGCATACAACTGTATTTTGAAAGATATGAAGAGAAGTTAGTGTTGTGTTTTTTAGGTCCGTCAGTTTATGCCGGAATTTGCATTTATTTAAAGACAAGACTATGCTTATATGTACCTTCATGTACAGCTGCTTTCCAAAATTTTTATAGATAGCGATTTTTGTCATAATTATTTACATACCCTATAGTTGTTTGAGTGTTTGTAATAAACTTGTGCTTTGTTTGAGGTATGATTTATTTCTGCTCCTGTATGCACGACATATTTAATTATACTGAGTAAAAATATGGCTTGTTTTTGCAGATGTTTTGTATCAAGTTTTAACTTCTAAAAAAGTTGATCATATTTTTAGCAAATCAAAGTTGCTTATCAAAACTCTATTTCGAATTATGGGATAATAAGGAGAGCAGCAAAGAAAACTGTGGTTGGAATCTATAAAGTCATGTATACGGTGCATTGTATAAAATACTTTAAGAATTGAAGCTATCGAGTGTATCAACAATGAATCACTTGATTGACTTTGGTTTATGTGCACTACTAGGTTGCACAGATTATATAATTTTATATTATTACTGTCAAAAGATATTTTAAGTGCATTTTGGGTGTTCAAATTTGATGCTACATAGTAAGAGCCCAATTATAAGGAGAAAGGCCAATTGAGGGGACTATCTCATAACTTTTATAGGGGTCTCTCAACTTAAGCTTGGTAATGGAACAATCACCAGTAAGGCATATCAGGTTAATATCAATAGCGATGTAAAAATCCAATATAAATGCACTATACCCCAAGCATTCAACAAGATAACGCATCTTGCAATATCTCTTTAAAATATTCATGCGTGATTCATATTGGAGTTTTATATCGCTTTTGATATTATCCTGATATGGCTCACTGGTGATTGTTTCATTAACAATCTTAAGTTGAATAACTCCTTTAAGATATACGAGATAGTCCCCTCAATACGACTCCAGTGTTTTCTTTACCCATCCATCAATGTAATGTGGATAAATCCGTTCGTGTTTCAGACGCCAGGTGGGAATAGGTTTGCAAAAGAAATGGGCTTAGAGCATGGATTCATCTGAAAGATGACATTTTCCCAATTTTAATACAATTTCAAACCCTCTTGGCCATTTAACTATATGGCAGGACTGTACTTTCCTTTTGGCCTTTCTCCTTGTAATTGGGCTCTTACTATGTAGCATCAAATTTGAACACCCAAAATGCACTTAAAATATCTTTTTAAAGTAATTATGTAAAATGATATAATTTGTGAAACCTACTAGTGCACATACACCCAAGTCAATCAAGTGATTCATTGTTGATACACTCGATAGCTTCAATTCTTAAAGTATTTTCACAATGCACCGTATACATGACTTTATAGATTCGCACCACAGTTTTCTTTGCTGCTCTCCTTATTATCTCATAATTCGAAATAGAGTTTTGATAAGCAACTTTGATTTGCTAAAAATATGATCAACTTTTTTAGAAGTTAAAACTTGATACAAAACATCTGCAAAAACAAGATATATTCTTACTCAATATAGCTAGATATAGCGTGCATACAGGAGCAGAAATAAATCATATTTCATACAAAGCATACGTTTATTACAGACTCTCAAACAAGTATAGGGTATGTAAATAATTATGACAAAAATCGCTATCTATAAAAAATTTGGAAAGCAGCTGTAATTATATATCTCGCACACAAGGTTGGGACTCCGTTGTTTTTACCCATGTGAGATATTCTATCTCACATACCCACGGTATAAAGACGCAAATGAGCCTATCGGTTCAAAACTGCTTTTCCTGAGCCCTATCTGCTCCAGAAAAGGAGCCTATCAGCTAAAAACACGCTTAGCGATAGACAGTGACATCAAAAGGTAAGTAAAATAATAAATTCCAGTAACTACATGAAGAAAATGGCAATGCAACGGATCAACAGAAAAGCAATAAGACAAAAATCAAACAGCCACACGTTCGTTGATGATGCAGCTTTTTCATAACGTGACACACTCTTCATTGCGGTGACGTCCTCAGACGATTACACAACAAAGAAAATAAACTTTTTCGAACTGTTTGGGCTGTTTTCGCATTTTTTTGTATTTTATAAAGCATTTATGTGGAAAATGACTTATATGCATTTCACAGACCGAATTATACGTTATTCTCTCTATAAATGGCATGGAAAAGAAAATAATCTGGCTAGGGATCCTATTTGTCTTTGGCTAAGGAGCATATATGGTTACTGGCTATGGATCCAATATGCTATTTAGTACTTTAATAACCTAAAGGCTCCCATGGTGCTTAGTTGAAAACATATAGGCTCCTGTGCCAGGGGTACGGCTCATTATCATGTGCCACAAAATGGTCAGTTTTCTCTCAACGTATAGGCTACTTAGCCGTCTTGTTTTCAACCCTGACCTTTTTTTTCTATGGAAAACCAATTTTAAAAGCAGACCAGACGCTTTAAGTGAGGGGTGGAACATAAAACATTTTCTGCTGTGGTGTAGGCTGGCAAAATTGACTGAATTGTCTAGTTTTGCTTCATTTTTTCAAAGCAAACTAAATCGCCGAAAACAGAGCAGTCATTTTCTGTTTAACTTTGTAGACGTGACTGGATATCAGCCTTATCATATGTTTCAAAATCTATCAAGTCAGAGACTTAAAAGTCCCGTGGCAATTGATTTTATGTTACTTACATCGTAAATAATCTAATTTTGGCCCAGATTTAAAGTATCTCCTCTCCCCATGTCTTGTTTTTGGCGGATAGGCTCCTTTTCTGGAGCGGATAGGGCTCAGGAAAAGCAGTTTTTCACGGATAGGCTCCTTTGCGTCTATATACCGTGATACCGGTACCAGCCCGTGGGAAAGATAAAAAACGAACAGCCGCACGCCGGCAGTACCTGGCAGCACGTCGATCAGGGCCGTCATTGTAATGTTAAAATGAGGTCAACATGTCGCATCTTATCGAATTCAGGATTTTCTGGAAGCCTTTTTCATGTTTTTCCAAAATAAAAAGCGGTACTTAGTGGTGAGCAGGAAACAGAATCCACTATTTGTGTGAGGATGGGATAGAAATATCTGTCCCTCGCGATCACCATTTGTCATCACTCGACAAGCCTCATGATGTCAATCAGTGATCTTTCTATCCCACCCTCACACTCATGATGGATTCTTAAACTCTCCTTCAATTTTTCAATTTTAATCAAGTTTCTAATGTTATTGTCTGTCTATTCAGACACTGAGAGTTTTCCCTTTAAACGAAATTGGGAATAAGACCATTACATGTATAATGAGAGCTAAAATGAATGCATGTGACTAAAAACATATACATTTAGGAAATCACTAGATCATGGATTCTGAGTACAAAATGTGAATAAAAAGGTGCCCTTAAACTACAATAATAATTATATGTAACTATGTAATTATATATATTTCTCTACCAAGTTTGATCAAGTTTCCAAGACAATTGTCTATGCGAGAATGTCAGTTCTTTCAGACACTGAGATTTAACCCTTTAAAAGCAAAATTGGGAATAAGACCATGTACGAGGGTCAGTAAAAAAACAGAGCCCTACCCCACGGGTGGGCATCAGCGGAACTACGGCGAAATCACGTTAACGTAAATTTGTTCCTTTGTCACATCTCGTACCTTTTGCAGTGGTGGCATCGTCACTGAAAAGACAAACAAAGGTAGGTACTCTCGCTTGTTTTGATTTTTTGTAAAAGAATGAGCTAACTATGTAAAAATCCGACAATGCTATTCCATGTAGATATGATTTACCTTGCTAAACAGGCCAAATGCGAAGCTGATAATAGCTTTGCTTTGAGATGAGAACCGTAACCAAATCGAACCCAGAACGGGATTTTTTCAGTTTTATGTCAAATCGAAGAAAGTATGCAGATGTTTTGCCAATTTTAGCTCAGAACAAGAGCATTTTACACATGACAAGTACATAACAGCCCTTATTCGTGCTTCGGACGTAAAAAAATCGAACCAATCATGTTCTATGAAGAAATGATGCCAATGTTTTCAGGCGCAGTATGGCCTTCGCTTTCGCGGTAGTTGTAACGTCACGCACTAGTTCCTTCGAGTATACCATGTCAGTACATGCAGTGCATGCAGGCACTGAGAAAAATGCGTGTAATATTGTAGTATCTACTGATGCACCCCGAACCAATCCATCTCAAACGCTGCTCTCCATGTACAAACTAGCGCCCATTTACCTAGCTATTCCATGAATGGGTCTGCTTATTGATCTCACCACTCCCATATGAAAACAGGCATATTTTTCCATCATATATAGAAGCAGTAAAAGTTAAATATATAATGAAATGTAGTACATTTGAGTGCCCCAACATCTGTGACCATATTCGTAATTTTCAGAACTGTCTATTTCTAGTTGTACGCTTGCACATACAGACACATGAACAAAACATACAGATAGGTAGACAGAGGAAAGCAGGCAAAATGTTGATGAAACGTGTAAATAACCCATTATCGGTAGAACTACATAAGCAGTTTGGATTGCATCGTTAACCGCACCATTTGATGTTACAGAATGTTATCTCTAATGGCATTTTATAGGGTACTAAATGGATATTCTCATTCCAACAAAAACTAAGTTATTTATCTTTACAAGATATCAGAGCAGTAAGATTGATATCATTCTCCGCCAAAATTTAAATCTAGCTAGGGTTTTGCTTTATCTATGCACATATCTCTTTTTTTTCAGGGTGAAGAAACATTCGTGTAAAATTTTAAAAACGAAAAACTGTGTTCCATTTGAGGTGCAATACTACAGTAATAAATCATTATTTAGCCTCTTTTTGTCTGCTTCCCTGGTCTGTAGATGTTCTTATGTAGCTTATATTGCAAACAATACAGACCCAGATCAGACTGCTTCCCTTGTAAACATTTCCTTCCATGAAAAAAATCTTATTAAAAATCCAGTCTGTAGTTCATTTTAAAGCATGAGCAGACAATAATGTAAGGAAAAAAGTAATTGCTGGCTAAGTTCTTGTTTAGTTGTAAAAATCCTTGTCACAATACAGGATACAGTTTGTAATATAAACATCTGAGAGTCCTGGTGTCAAATTGATGTTAATCATTTTGGATCCTGATCAAGTCTGATGTTTAGTGTGGGTATGATCTGTATTTTATTTTGGTTTGGCTTGTTATTTTACGTCTCACTCAACAGCTATGGTCAAGTCGGGACAGTCAGATCACTTAATCACACTTTTTACTGGGCAAGTTTGAACATGCAGTTAACCAGTTCTTCGTGCACATAAATTCCCTTATTAAGTTCTGACAATAATCCTTCTTGAATGAATCAGAGGAATGGAGGAAAATGACTGTAGAAATTATATCATGATCAATCTTCACGAAAGTATGGGACCAGACTGAAATCGAAATTGCGACCCCTGGATCCTAGCAGATGGTCCAAAAGGTCATCTAAATTATGAATACATATTTCATTTGGGACTGATCTGGTTCAAATCTGTTTGTCTTTCTGTTGGTATTACTGAATTTGTTTTGAAAATGTAATTGTATAAAGAATCAGCAGACAACACATATGCTAAAATAATATTACCTCTCAACTATTTAACAAAAATTGTTAAAGTAGAAAAATGTTTTATGTATACTTAGCTGATATTAATATTAGTTTTATAACTATGCCGAAGCAAATTTAGGAATAACACCACAATGTTAAACAGTTTGGATTCTGATCAGGCCTTAGATGTAGGGCCTGATCTGGATCTAAACTCTTTGCAAAGTGAATAAAGAGATGGCATAAGCAGGCGGCCCTAACAGGTGCAGCTTTACTGTAAATACAGGTTTCTGGGCAGTTTAATGTGAAAATCTGTCTTTGAGTTTGTGACCAAGTAAATCTAAAATACAGTTTACTGGCTTGCTTCATTACAACATGCAGTAATTGAGCTGGATCCATACCATATACAATATAAATGTGAATAATTTCAGTAAAAATACTTTGCCATTGTATAAATTCCTCTCAGGATGAATACCCTGCAGAAAAATCCCCATGGGGAAAATTCCTGTGGGGGGAATATCCCCGTGGGGATTTTTCCCAATTGGAAAAATCAAAATGTTATTATATACTTAAAAAATACTCAAATGTGTCAAACAGATTGCAAGAGTGAACCTAAGCTTGATTTTAGATCTTTAAACAGACGATTTAAAAAAATCCCCACGGGGATTTTTCTCCAAAGTCCCTGCGGGGAAAATGAAAAATTGTAATTACTGGTTGACATTCATTTTTACACACCATTAACAACAGTATTTGACATATCTGATTAAAAAGATGAACTTTAGAATTTACAAAAATCCCCGCGGCGAAATTTTTCTCATGGGAGTAAATCCCCATAGGGATAGAGAAAAATCCTTGCAGGGAAATATTTTTACCAGGGGTATTTTGACCTTGTCGTGGAACATTTTCTAGTTCATTATAGATTTTAAGCCAAAAACCTATAGAATTTCCTCAGGACGGTCTATTCTACTGGAAATAAGTCACATAAGCTTTCTATGTCAGCTAAAAATACTAGGTCATTTAGCCAGTAACTGGTTTGGCAAAACAAATCCGTTGGCAGTTATGTTAAAAATATCATTCAAAGAAACTATCAAGCACACAAGCTATTATCACACATACTGTATATTCCTGGCGGCTGCGATCATGAACGCATCAGTCTGACTGACGATGTTCAGTTGCCTAGCACTTCATAAGGGTAATTATTTAGGGTCAAAACATCTATGACATATTATACTTATAGAAAATAATCATATTTGTTGTCTACAATACCAAACTAAAATGTTATGAGGTAGGGCTCAGATATTTTTAATAACCCTCGTATATGTATAATCAGGGCTAAAAATGAAAGTGTGTGACTGAGGACATCTACTTTTTGAAAATTACTAAATCATAGATTCTGAGGTCTTAAACGCAAGATAATGATTGTGAAAAATAAGGCGTCCCTGAAAGGTTTCTTAAAAACACAAACACATATGATTTGATAGAAAATTAATATATACGTTTGTTAAACGGCCTTATTCTCTGAATCCAACTTTTTCCAAATTTTACTCAAATAACCGTGTACTTCATCAAACTATAATACATGTACATTTTGTTCTTTGCTGTATAATTTTCTTGGCACATACCCAGTAAGAAGAACCATTATTACACGAGATGGCCAGTTTCTTAGATTAAATGGCGTTGAGAGCAATAAAGAACTGCAATTTTCTTAATTAGCTGCTGGTTGTGTCTTGCAACGTGATCAGTCATATGGAGACAAAAGGAAAGGGCATATACTCCCTTGTCAAATCAAAGTAAAGGGCACAATCAATGTTTAGTAATGAAGTGTTTTTTTCCAAACAAATACGCACTACTACACAATGTGCAACTGCAAAGTTTTCAGAAGGACAGCTACCGCAGAAATCTCACTGCACATGCTAAACTAACAGTGAGTTTGACCAGAAAATCCCACAATCACAGATCAAAGACCAACATATTGCACAGTGATGAAGAAACATTCGCACAAAAATGACCATTTTAACCGAAAATTAAAGCCATATATTCATTGAAATAAGACAAAGAGGAAACTATATTCAATATCTTAAAGATTAAACTATTTTATATATTCAAAAGCACATGCAGCGATACCATGATCGTTGTGGCTCCTATCACCCCAATCAGAGGTGCTTGGAACTGAACGTCAATCAGGCTTCATGGCCTTTTCATGATGAAATATGACAACTTTTTTTCACATATTTTACTTTAAATTGTGAAAATCGTCTATTGATGGGTTATTCTGTATATCTTTATTTTAAGCATATTTTATTGCAACAAATTACAGCAATGGCATTGGGTCACAAATTCTCGCAACATTAGTTACTACCCTCCTTCTACATATACAAATCATAATCTAGACATGCAAACATGGCTATTAAACATACTTTAATTATATATTGTAATACATAAATAAATATTTGAATGCAAATTGTTATGAGTTACATTACAGCTTCTCAAAGCCAAACAAAACGACTCCAATCATCCAATGGATGACAGTTCCATGTTGTTGTCCTTAAGTATTTAATACTTACCCTCTAAATGTTTTACTCATCATTAGTTATAGACTATATCATCACAATTTATTGACTTATCTTTAACCAAATAGAGTACAAATAAAGCAAATCATTATACATCTGAGGCTTGTATGGGGGTTTTAGAGATACAGGATATTTGCCGTTTAACTTCCAGGGATATTGGATACTATCCATTTTACTTCTAGGGATATAGGATACTGTGATCAATATTTTGGTTACTTTCAGGGATATTGAATATTAGGGAAAATTAATTATGGGGATATTTGCCAGTTTATAAGGGATAGTTGCCTGTTTACTTCAAGGGATATGGGATATTTGGTACCCCTATACAAGCCTCACATCTAGACTATACACAATCAGTTCTATTTGGCTAAGAGGTACGTAAGCTGCAAAGAAATGCATTCAAATGTTCTAGAAATAAGATATAAATAAAGGTTAAATACTCTTTTCCACGTTCTGCCTTCCGTCGAGTCCACCAGTCTATAGGAGGAGACTACATCGACAGGCAAAGTACGTACTTTAGGTATAACCAATGAAAACGCCATTGAGATAAATAACTTTAAACATACCAACTTTGAAGGAAAAATACATGCTTATGCAGTATCAAATCTGTTAGTATTCTTTATATACTCATGTACTGCTCTAAATAGTGTTGTGTTACTTGCATTAGTCAACGTGTCATTTCCGAATAATGATAGTTTGACGTTAAATGGTTGGATGTCTCCTCTAACTGCTTCAAAATATATAAGACGAATAGGTATTTATGCAAGAATATATTTTAAAAGAAGAAGGAAATGCAAATATCGAGAATCCTTGGAACGGTCAGCAAACCAGTAAATGAAGGGCTTAAACATGTTTAACAGTTCAAACCTCACCCTTAATTCTGATGTATCCGTAAGTCTCACTTTTACTGTAGGTAGCTTTGATCAGTATCTCTATGGCAATGTTGTGGTCAATAGATGTTTCCACCTCAGAAAAGTTGAAAGCATTTCTTTTGATCGTCAAACCTTGGATGGGTCGGTTGTTATTTTCCTTGCGTCCGTCTGTGTGTCTGTCCGTCCGTCTGTCTGTGTGTGTAAAGCACATTCGGACGATGTAAAGCACGTTCAGACGACATGTCATGCACAAGAACCATAACTCAATATGTGTATTTCCCCCTTGCGTCTGTTCGTGGGTCTATCTGTCACAAAATTGTGTCCGCTCTATAACTTGATAACCGTCAGAGATATTTCAACGAAACTTCATACATTTGTAAAGCACATTCAGACGACGTGCCATGCACAAGAAACATAACTCTTGCATGTATATATTTCAAATTATTCCCTTGTAACATAACAAAATGCAATTTTGGGATTAATTTACACCTAAAAGGGTAAGACATCTGTTTGTTCGTAGAAAAACAATTCTAGTTGTTTAATGTTTGAAATTGGTCTCTAGATCTTGAAATAGAAACTAGTTTATTAGATTCAGTTTATAGATTATAACTAAGATTCTGAATTTGTTCGTTTGATATTAAACTTGGATATTCTTAGAATCTGTGAGATGGTCGATAAACAGATTCTGATACCTAGCATGCGCGGATCCAGAAAGTTATGTCAGAGGGGTCCAAATATAATAACGTTTTTTTTTCTTCTTTTTTCATTATTATTAGTTGTTGAGGGGATAGAGGATCCAAATACCCCTATAAATGGGCCATCATCGGCCCGCCAGTGAAACGCCATTTAAATGGCGTTTCGCTGGCGCGCTGACGATTGCCCAACAATGAATGCTGGCTTCGTAGCTTTGTGAATCCGGACCAGTATTGCAAATATATATATATATATATATATATATCTATTTTTATGATTTTTCAGAGGGGGTCAGGACCCCCTGTCTTCCCCCCCCCCCTTGGATCCGCCCATGGCATAGATTTCTCTAGTAAAGTTGTTCAAGAGTAACTTAGAGAACAATTGAAATTAAAAATGGTATGTTAGGATATAATTCAGTGAAGTGTGAGATATGTCAATATATTGGTTTTAACCCTTTACCTCATAGCGGCGCCTTTGACACTTTTGCAAACAGAGCAGACCCAGATCAGGCAGCTCTTTTAAGAGCTGTCTGATCAGGTTCTTCTCTGTTGGCCTATGGAAATATTAGATATGATCAAACACTAGTGGACCTGACAAGTAATTTCTTTGTTCTATGTACAAACGTGAAGGTTTATTTATATAATTATTCATAGTGGGAGGAGCATGCATATTAACGAGGGAAAGTTTTCAGGTTGGAAATGAGCTACAGATTGCTCCATTGGTTGGAAAGACGACGCAGCTGCTGTTGTATTTTATGTGGATTTCGTTCGATTTTGTACAATAAATAAAAACAATGTCGAAAATCTAGACAAAAGTTGCATTTCAAATCACGTGTTTGTCTTATTGTCTCCAAAGAAAAGTTTTCAAATTGTGAATCTGCTTTGCAATGCAAGATCGATAGTACTGTCGCATAAATAAGAAACGCGAAAAATCGACTTTAAATGCATCTTTTCAAGTTATTTCTCTTGAACTTTTTGATATGCGGGTAGAAAAAGCTGCAGTATTTTTTGACAAAATTTTCAACCTGATATTTTTGCTGTGTTTTTCTGTAATTAGATGGAATTTTGGCATAATTGTAGTTCTTTTTCAACGGGGAAGTATTACTGTTGGTAGAATGGACATAAACTGACCCAGTTTATTAATAATATGCAACGGTTGACCAAATCATTCGATGGTGTTTCAGGTCAGTGATCGCCTTGTATGTTATACACTGTACAAAGATGAAAACGCTACACCTGAATCGTTTGCCATTTATATGTAAAATGATGCAATCCAGTAAAGCAAATGAAAGTGTGTCTGAATGTTCAAAGACTAGGTTATGCAAAAAGTAAAAGGTTTACGGATGTTGTCTCGAGGAAGCACATAAAAGTAAGAAAGAGGGCAAAGATCAGGAATCGATACAATCAAGCACCACACCTGACCCAGGATACCAATGGGAAAGTGACACCTTCACAATTAGACATCACAAACGAGGGCCAAGAGGTCAGCCCTTTCCAAGCAGGTGACCACAAGACATCAATAAACAGACGCGCTCGAAAGCATAACAAAAACAAGACAGAATAAATGTCATTTAAATGTGAAAGGGGTCCAATTTATCAGGTTACAAATTTGAACAGAAATCTCACACAGTTTAGGCATTTAGAAATCCACAGCCAACCAGATCCGACTAAACGAAATTGTAGTCTTATACATGTGACAACCAAAAATGTGTTTTGATCGTTTAGAAAAGCAACCTAAGAAAGCGGGTTTTTCATCGTATCACTGAAATCTCCATATGAAAATCAATGTGTTGTTGCATTTTAGTCTGCCCACATTACTGGTCGAGAAATGGTAGGTCTTTTTATGATTTGGCAAAAGAAAGAAAGTTATCGAAAATCGTGATCAATCGATGATTACCAAATACTTAATATTCCCTATTTGTTTTTGTCAAAGTAGTCCAAGAGCCAGCAATACTTTTAATCAAGTGGCTGAGGCCAAAAGGTTTGAAGGTGTGTTCTTGTGTAGAAAAGTATGCTGAATTCAAAAATTAAACTCTTAAAAAAAATCGGCTGGTACACATAAATGCTATGCGCAACGGAATACCCCGGGGGTAGGCAATTTCTCAAATTAGCACTGAAATTGGGTACCCTATACCACAGAATCTAATTTGACCTACCTTGCATCCCAAGGACAATTTTTTATTGGTGCAAAATTGTTTCTTGGGAACCCATGAATGAGAAAACAATGTTTTTAAAAAAATAAGCACATTTGGGCCTTGCTAAATTTCATGGTTACCATGGTAACCCTTAATGCAGTTCTTGCAGGTAGGGGTGTACATACCTATTCAATGATATCTTAACTGATACTTATCATATACTACTAATCTTGGTACCATATTAAAGGTCAGGCATATGCCTTTCATCCCATGACCTGAGATGCAAATTACCTAATTTGCATATTCATGAAAACCTTAAAAAAGGGGGGAAAATTGTAAAAAAAACACCCATAAATAACTGATTTCAGCCCCAAACCATCATCAAACCACCATTGTTGCATGTTTTTATATCATCAGTGATACAATTCAACAAATATTTTCATCTTATGGTCCTATTTGGAAATGATCACATTTGCATATTCATGAATATTAATGAAAACTTAATAAATGAAGGCAAAACCATTGCATAAACTAGAACCCCAATGGGTAATTAGACCTAGAATTACATTGAACTCCTAAGAGCATGCCTTATTCATGTCAAATGGTTCAATGAGGTCACTTAAAGGCAAAACATTATGTTCCTCAATAATAAATCAATTTGTTAATGTGAAATTGCATTGTTTCCATGGCAACCCATTATGTGATTTTAAAATACTGGGAGCGTACCTACATAAATATTCATATCTCAACAGCAACAACACATCCTAGAACAGTAAATCTGGTATCAAATTAATCTGCAGATATATCACTATTATGTGATGGTTGGATATGCATATTATTTATTTTGAATATTCATGAATGTTCGTGAAAACAAAAAATAAGAATAAAAAAAATAGTGTGGAAAAATCAAGGGGCAATACTTACAAAACTACTAGTATTTCACTTGATAATTGCCCTAGAGTACCAAACATGATATCACAGTTATGCTTAGATATAGTGATTGTACATTACAGGCAGATAGGAAAAGAATCTAATTTTACTACCATGAATTTGAATGAAAACGTTAGAAAAGAATAAAAAATCGTGGAAAAATTAAGAATGGCATACTTACAATTTTGCTCATATCTCACTTAATAAATACCCTAGAACACAAAACCTATAACCAAAGAAATGCTAAGACATAGCACTCTTATCTTATGGACACATATGAAAACAAATTTATATGAATACTAATTAATCTTTACGAAATCATTATAAATTAGAGAAAAATTGCGGAAAAATCAAGCCGACATACTTACAAAGTTATTCATTTCTCAGTTTATAATTGCCCTAGAGTACCAAACTTGATATCAGAGTAATGCTATAACATTGTGCCTTTACCTTATGAGCAGATATGAAAAAAAAATTTAATTTGTATATCCATGAAATTTAATGAAAACATTTGAAAAGAATGAAAAAATTACAGAAAAATCATGGGGGCATACTTACAAAAGTGCTCATATCTCAGTTGGTATTAGTCTTAGGCTTCTAAACTTGGTATAGAATCAAAGTTAAGATTAAAGTTGTTAATATGAGACCCAAGGGTGCTACTCTAAAGCAACAAGCAAAAGAGAAATTAGTAATTGTGTATGTATGTGCCTTTCAGTTTGCCATATTTTTTCATTCTTTTCTAAGTTTTCATTATAATTTTTGAATATTCAAATTAGATTTCTTTAATAACAACCCATAAGGTGAGAGTACTATGTCTTAGCATTACTTTGATATTCAATTTGGTACTCTAGGGCAATTATCAAGTGAGATATGAGTAATTTTGTGTGTATTACCCCTTGATTTTCCATGATTTTTTTCATTTATTTCTAATGTTTTCATTGTACTTAAGAATCTAATTTTACTACCATTCCACAATTAGTTCTGTTTTCATTGTACTTAATTTCCCCCGCTAATTTCTAGGTTACGTATCTGTCTTGGCGCTATGCCGCACGTTATACGTTACGTCCTAACGTTTTTGTGGTGCGTCACGTCATTTACTTGTTTATTATTATTCCTGATGAAGCCAATATGGCGAAACGTTGGATATTAAATAATAATTAAATGTAAAAATTCGTGTTGGTGTTGAATAATTGTTAATTAATTTAATGTTTTCATTAAAATTCAGTAATAATAAAATTATATTTCTTTTGTAACTACCCATAAGGTAAGAGTACTTTATCTTAGAATTAATTTGATATCAAGTTTGGTACTAAAGAGCAATTATTTAGTATGATATAAGTAATTTTGTAAGTATTACTCCTTGGTTTTTCAGCGATTTTTTTTATTTATTTCTAATGTTTTCATTAGAGTTCATGAATATTCAAATTAGATTTCTTTTGTAACCACCCATAAGGTATTAGTATTATGCCTTAGCATTACTTTGTTATCAAGTTTGGTACTTTAGGGCAATTATCACGTGAGATATGATTAATTTTGTAAGTACTACCCCTTGATTTTTCTGCGATTTTTCATTTATTTCTAATGTTTTCAGGAACATTCATGAATATTCAAATGAGATAATTTGCACAGTCCGACAGTCCTGTAAACGTGCTTTGTGTGTAAAATACCTTGATACTAGATTTAGTGTTCTAGGATGAGATGCTGCTGAGATATGAATATCTTTGAAGCTACACTCCCAGTCTTTAAGATCGCATAATGTGTTGCCATGGAAACCATACCATTTCAAATAACCAAATGGGGGTATTATTGAGGTTCATAGAGTTTTTACTTTAAGTTGCCTCATTGAACCATTTTAAATCAATAAGCAATGCTCCTAGGAATTCATTATAGGTTTAAATAAACCCTTGGGGTTCTAGTTTATGCAATAGCTTTGTCCTTATTTTTAAAGTTTTTATTAATTTTCATGAATATGCAAATGAGATAAATTCCATATAAGACCATAAGATGAAAATATTTGTTGAATTGTATCACTGATGATATAAAAACATGCAATAATGGTGGTTTGATGATGGTTTGGGCTGAAATCAGTTATTTATGGTGTTATTTTATGATTTTCCCCTTATTTTTAAGATTTTCATTAATATTTATGAATATGCAAATAAGGTAATTTGCATCTCAGGTCATTGAATGGAAGGCATACGCCTTACCTTCAATTTGGTACCAAGATTAGTAGTCTATGATAAGTATCAGCTAAGATATGATTGGATTTGTATGTACACCCCTACCTGTAAGAATTGCACAACAGGGTTGCCATGGTAACCATGCATTTTCACATAGCCCAAATGAGTTAATGATTAGGAACATATACTGAACAAAAGTGAAAACGCTACACCTGAATTGTTTGTCACCTATATACAAAATTATGCAAACCAAGAATGCAATTGAAAGTGTATCTTAATGTTCAAATACTGGGTAATGCATAACAATAAAGGTTTTACGGATGTTGTCACGAGGAAACACATGAAAGCCATTTAAATGTGATAGGGGTTCATTTTTTCAAGTTGCCAATTTGAACTGAAATCTATCAGAATTAAGGCCTTCAGAAATCCACTATCTACGAGATCCGACTGCACGAAATGGTAGTCTAGACATGGGGCAACCAGAAATGTGAAGGACTTATCTCAAGTGTGTTTTGATCGTTTAGAAAAGCAATTTTAAAAAGCGGATTTTCCATCAAATTGCCAAGTTTAAAAGTTTAACACTGAGATCTCCATAGGAAAATCAATGTGTTGTTGCATCTTAGTATGAGGACATTACCAGTCGAGAAATGGTAGAAACAATGTGCTGAGAGGTCTGCCTAATTTGGCAAAAGAAAATCATCGAAAATCGTGATAAATCGAAAAATTCCAAACATTTAATATTCCCTATTTGTTTTTGTCAAAGGGAGATAATTTTCAATATTTTACAAATTTGCTAAATTCGAAATTGATTTCTTAGCTTGTTTCAAGTGATTAGGCAGTTTTCTTGTGTTTTTATGAAACACAATTAAGACCGCTTTTGATAAGCATAACAATTTTAATTTGCGCATGCGCAATCGCAAATTTCAGTGTATAAAGCTTTTAACACTTATAGGATCATAACTCCTACATCAAACGAGACAAGTTGGTGGAGTTTAGACGAATCGTTTGCTGGATGTCTGGGCAACATTATTAAGCTTTAGTAAATACTTTATGTCCAATACTTTCTCTTAAAATATAGATAAATGTAGTGTAGCGTTTTCACTTTTGTTCGGTATATTTTTCTCATTCAGGGAGGCCAAGGAAACAATTTGGGAACAATGAAAAATTGTCATGAGGTGCAAGGTAGGTCATATTAGATTCTGTGGTATAGGGTACCACATTTCAGTGCTAATTTGAGAAATTACCTACCCAGGGGGGGGGTATTCCGTCACGCATAGCACTTTTGTGTACCAGCCGATTTTTTTAAGAGTTTGATTTTTCAATTTATCATACTTTTCTACATAAGAACACACATTCAAACCTTTTGGCCTCAACCAGCTGGCTCTCGGACTAAGGGGAGACATTTTACAATTTTTTAACAAATTTGATAAATTCGAAATTGATTACTGAGCTTGTTTCAAGGGATAATACAGTTTTCTTTTGTATTAATGCAACACAAGTATGACGAATTCTGATAAGCATAGCAATCTTTTTTGCGCATGCGCAATTACAAAATTCAGTGAATAAAGCTTTAAAAACAAAAACAGAACATAACTCAGACATTAAACGAGACGAATTGGTAGAGCTTCGACGAATCGCTTGCTGGATGTCTTGAAAACATTATTAAGCTCTATAAATACTTTCGTCCAATACTTTCTCACAAAATATAAACTATTGTAGTGTAGAGTTTTCACTTTTGTTCAGTATAGTATAAAGTTTATCGTACATATAAAGTACTTGTGCATAAATCAGAATCGTGAATAATTGACTTTAGATGTACGTTTTCAATTTAAACCACATTGAGCATTCAATAATCGTGAACCATTTCAGGCAGTATTTTAACAAAAGATATTGGCTGGCATTACAGCTAAGTTTTGCTCTAATAATTCTGATGGTAGAATTTGGGCATTTTATTCCACTTAATTGACACCTGACAGGGATAATACTTGAATAGGCCACATCCATTTTGTTAGAAAACTATTATTTCTGCTAAAATGGACTTTATTTTAGCTTGGCCTCATATGTGAGCTATTCAAATCTCATGTCAATTATGCTCTAATATAGATATTAAGGATTCTTGGGCCCATCAAATTTTGCAAAGGGCCCATAGAAATTTCAAAAGGCCCATTTAAATTATGTAATTTGCATGTATTTGAATAGGATATGGGCCAATGGCCCATTGTAAGGGCCAATCAACATTTTGGTCAATTGAGTGTGACCATTGGAAGAATGTATGTAAACAGCTCAAATTAAGTAATTACAGAAAATTAATGGCTGAATATAAAATTACATATGTAGTTGATAATGTTTAGGCCGTTCACCACTGTAAAAAGTGTTTTATAAAACTGTCCCTAAAAGCCACATCACGCTGTTTTAGTAGAAATATTCCTTACAAACATAGAAAACAGTATTTACCGGGATCAAACTGATCGTATTGGATCAGTTGGATATGTGCATACGCTGATTGAATCGATTCTATCAACTGAATGGCAGTGCTTAAAGAATAAAACTGGCATTTACAAAGCAATCACGATTTTAAAATGTGTGATGCTTTTGACACTTACCTGTAGAAATTTAAGTACAGATATATAGGCCGTCACATGGCTGTTTCACCGTTTTTTCAGAAAGCCTAAAATGTCGAAACTCCCAAGAGATTAGGGGCCAGGACAGTGGTAGTAGATTCTTCAAACAATTTTCTTCTGACACTGCAGGACATTCTTAATCCTGATTTGAGCTTAACGTTCGGAAAAATGCAAGTGATAAAATAATATTCCAGATTTTCGCGTTTCTTATTATTGCGGCAGGACTATAACAAAGGTATCTGTTACACTGTGCGTCCTTGTGGAACATACATTTCTCAACGAATACCATGCTGAACCTGGGTATATGTTATGTTCAAAACAGTAAAGCTCAGATCAGCCAGACTTAATTGCATGCGGTCAATCACAGATCAGCTTGCGCATCAACCTCTGCTATTCAAGTTCACATGATACACACATACATTTGTATACTATCACCTTCGCTAGCACTTCCCAGACTTTTGTACCCGTGTATAAGGTTCATTTTCCTACATTACATGTGAGATTAAATACTCTTACTATTGATTATATTGATTTACTAACAGATAACAATGTACAGTGAGCCACTTTAGTTACGCACCACTTGCAAAATGTAAAATTACTCAGAAAAGAAAAATGATATTTTTATTCTGAGACTAGCAGCGTAAAGCGCATCTATATTTGCATTATCCATTGCAATTTCATTGTGATCAGATCAGCAACGAATGAGAAAATGGATCTTGAAGGGCACTACCCTCAAAACACCATTTCACATTGCATTATTTCGAATGAAACTCAATTCACACTGCACTTTTTTCAGGGTCGTATTTCTGCCTTGCCAGAGATAAGAGCCGTTTTATTCTTGGCAATATCTAAGACTGGAATGTGTTTGTTAACTTCATCATTTTTTAAACGTTTTACTATTTTGGTTCCCAGCTGGCCAAGGTTTGAAAAAAGTTGTTTTTTATAAAAACAATTAAGTTAGTTAAAGTTTTGTATGATATTGAGTAAACTAGATATCAAAACACTTATTTTATAATTTCATTTTTAACAACCATGTATCCGCCGTTTATTTTCGTAAAAATAATAACGAATTTATTGGCGTCATGATGTTGACGTTAGTGATGCCGTCACTATCACAAAGGCTATAAGACGTGTCAATGATAAGTCGTTTTAGTGTTTTGATACTTCTATGTCAACAAGTGACTCATAACAAAACAATTTGCGAAGGAAACGCTGTTTGATTTTTGTATATGACGTTAATGTGACGTCAAAACGAGAATTTCTACAAAAAGTAACGGTGTTACTAAATTCAACGACCGAAAAAAGGGGTTTTACTTGAATAAAATAATTATTTTTGGTGTTTTTCTGTCACAACGATCACCATGGATGATGCCTAGCACAAGACGCAAATAGAAAATATAGACGTTCAGGTTGCACGTGCATTTTTGTCAGAGCAAGTAAAATCGCCTTTGACGCAGCAGAATGTTTCGCATGAGTGATTCTGAATATATTTTTGATGTCAACAAACAGATAAAATGTCAATACGTAAATTATAATAGAGAATGTTTGATTCCAGCATTTTTGTCAAAAAGTATGGGCCCTGAAAAAGTGGTGCGTAACTAAAGTGGCTCACTGTACTTATGAAGCCGGACCTTTCGACTTAGTTTTCCATTGTATATATACTTAAGGAATAAAGAAACGCAACAGACAAAAATATAATTTTTGTGTGTTTAAATGACGGTTTGGTGAAATCTCTTTTGAAAATTTCTTATTGAGTATTTATAGCATGTAATGAAATACCAAAAAGTCATTTTAACGCTTCATTTTACGCTACAAGTTGAAAACCTATGAGAACGTAAAATTTGACGTCAACGTCAGAATAAAGATCAAGAAACCCCGTCTTTTCCATGTTTGGTTACTTGGCGTCGACTTGACAATGTGCAAATTATACAAACGTCCAATCATATTCGTAATGCAGTCAAATATTGCGTCAAAACACGCTACTTGAATGGCAAGATACACAATGGTAGTGAATAAACGTCACTTAGAGCCGTCGGGTTTGGGTCGCTGATGAATATACGAGATGAGATAAACCTAGAGACATCAGAACATGCTTTCTTTGAAAAACATATTTTTTCAGATACCGTAGAAATATGCTGGTAAGGTGTTTATATTGACGTTATGCAAACAAAATACGGCATAATGCAAGAAAAAACATCTGATTACATGCCGAGAGTGGTCACCAAACTTGCTAATTGTAACCTAAAATTTGTCACTGGACCATTTTATCATTAGAAAAACACACAAACATCATGGAAACCATTAAAACGTAGGATATCGAATTTTGACGACAGAATTGAGTTTTTTACGTCTGAAAGATCTCAAGTCACAATTCTATAACAAAACGCCCTTGTAATGAATAAATCTCAAGCAGAAAAGAAAGCTTGCGCTTTTCACGCAGTATTCAGAGTTGAGGTTAATGACGTTAAGATGTTTCAGAATCCTACAGAAACGTCGCAATTTGATCATTTCCTTGAACCGCAATCTATGCCAAGACTTTTTAAAACAATTAACCGATGGTTGATTCAAACTTTGCTTTTATTGACCCCGTTTTAGCAGTTTGCTACGGGGGTCAGGCTGGTAACGCGCAATCCAAAATGATTACGTAATCGATAATTACGTTGAACCTGCTGTAATTTGACGGACACGTACTGCTCCTATGGATGAATATCATTTGCACTAAAAACTTGCATCATATTGTATGCTTACAATGACTCGAAGTGTTTGTTGCGTTTCTTTATTCCTTAAGTATATCTATGTGTCCTAAGCAAACAGTGAAGAACCTGATCAGATGTACACATAGCGCAGTCCCATACAAAATATCACAGACAAACAAAAGTAGACTTCCTAACCACGTTGGTCGCCCAAGTATATAACAGGTATATATAGAATCCAAATCTGTAATAAATTTGTTCACCCAAGGATATGCTGCAGCAGCAGCAACAGCAGTAACAGCAGCAGCAGCAGCGATACCACAGCAACAGCAGCAGCGATATACAGCAGCAGCAGCAATATACAGCAGCAACAGCAATACCACAGTAGTAGTAGCAGCAGCAGCAGCAACAATATACACCAGCAGCAGCAATACTACAGCAGCAGCAGCAGCAGCAGCAATATCGTATACAGCAGCAGCATATACCACCATCACCACTACTACCAAGAACATCAACGCACTCTTAGAATACGTTTATTTCCAAAAATCGTGCCATTGCCGAAGGCTCTGTCAAGATTTTGCAAACATACAATATAAGCTATAAAACAAAGTTTTAAGAAAACAATAATAAAAATTATACTTAAAATAGACAGCAGCAACGAATGAAAAGACAGTCGAGCAGTCAAATAGACAGAAAAACAGCCAGAAATTCAGACAGGAAGATAGTAATATTTTGCTCTCCAACCACCACCATCACAACCACCACCACCACCACCACCACCACCACCACCACCACCACTACCACCAGCACCAGCACCACCACCACCACCACCAGCACCTGCACCACCACCAGCACCACTACCAGCACAAGCACCAACACCACCAGCAGCACCACCACCACAAACACCTGCACCACCACAACCACCTAAAATAGACAGCAGCAACGACTGAAAGGACAATCGAACAGTCAAATAGACAGAAAAACAGCCAGACATTCAGACAGGAAGATAGTAATATTTTGCACCACCACCACCGCCGCCGCCACCACCACCTGACCACTACTGCACCAACCTCAATCGCCACCACAAACACCTCTACTACCATCGCTACCATCACCAGTTCCTGCACTTCCAGCACAATGGCAAGTTAAATGCTTACAGCTAATAGTTGAACAGATAGAAATTGTCAGACTAACAGACCTGAGCTACTAATCAAAACTTTGTGTAGAGCAGCTTGGGGTGCTTCAAGACGGCTCACCATATGACTATTAAAGGAAGTCTCATTCCCAGAAACAAACCAGCCTTAGATTGCCTACAAACAAGTAGTCAACAATCTATTTGCCTTTTTGAAGTCACTGTTTTGATTGGTGTAACAACAATGTCTACAGCTATGGGTATGTCGAGACTTTCTTGTGAGAATTAGGAAAGTGCCATAACTCACTTGAAAATTTATGGGGTAAAAAGCAATTGTCCTAACCTAGATCTTGTATACACTAAGACACAAAAGGCAATTCATCGTAATTCCAACCTTGAATATGGAGACTTAGAGAAAAAATGCACCTAGGACACTAACTCTATTCAAAATTCATGAAAAAAAGTAAATGCTATTTCCAAGCCTAGATCTTAGTAGTGTACATGAATACGATAGTACCTAATATTATCAAAGTCCTAAGATATTGATCAAAATTTTATTTAAAAAACAACCAACCTTAGATTGTCTACGCCGGAGCAATCAACATTCTAATAGTTGTTGCTAAGATACAAATCATTGTTTGCTTGATTTGTGTTTTAAGATCTCTGTCAACAGATATGGGTAGGTCAGACTTTCTTGTGAGAATTAGGAAGGGGCCATAACTCTGACGAAAATTTATGAAAAATAAAATACAGTTGTCACAACCTAGATCTTAGATACAGGAAGAATTAAAGAAAGACGCCAGCGACATGCTTTCAGTCCAGAAAGGATATAACCAAGTCTGCTCAACAACGTAGTCCAACTGCAAACCACTGCATTCCTTGCTCGCTAAGAGTAAACCAAAAACTTCCAACGGCTATATATATATGTGAGCGTGGGTTCTCTAACTATGAAGAATAGCATTACATAGGGGTTTAATTGCTAAATTGAAGCATTATGGTATATGTGGTCTGTTACTGAACTGGCTTATTAGTTATTTAACTAATAGATTTCAAAGAGTTGTTATACCTGGTGGTGTATCTGGTTGGTTTGAGATACTGGCTGGCGTGCCTCAAGGCTCTATTCTTGGTCCCTTTCTTTTTATAATGTTTATAAATGATATAGTCAAAGAAATTCATTCAAACATACGTCTCTTTGCAGACAATACCAGCTTATATATTATTGTTGATTTCCCGGACTCTGCTGCTCAGATACTCAATTTGGACCTAGAAAGACTATAGTTGGGCAGTGCAGTGGCTTGTAAAATTTAATCCCATTAAGACCGAATCATTGTTGTTCTCTAGAAGGGTTAATTCACGAGATCACCCAACTCTCTTTTTTAATGATGTTCCAATACAAGAAGTTGTATCTCATAAACATTTAGGTGTGTATTTATCTCAACGTTGCGATTAGCAAAAACATATTGATTACATCAAAGAAAAAGCTTGGTCTCTAATAAATCTCCTAAGAATGTTAAAATTTACAATCAATCGGAAATCTCTTGAAACTATCTACTTTGCTTACATTCGCTCTTTATTAGAATATGCTGATGTCCTATGGGACAACTGTACGCAACAACAGTGTAATGAAATTGAAAAAAAATCCAACTTGAAGCTGGACGTACTGTCACTGGCGCTACAAAACTTGTAGAAATTGACAAACTTTACAAAGAGCTTGGATGGTTGAAACTCTCTGAGAGAAGGGATCTTCACAAACTTTTCTTATTCTTCAAAATGAATCATGGTTTATCGCCTCTTTATTTATCTAATCTTCTACCTCACCACGTTGGGGAATTATCTTCTTATAGACTTCGAAATGCTGATAACTATGTAGGCATTCATGCAAACACTCGTGCTTATGCAGAATCCTTTCTCCCTTCAACCTTACAGACATGGAATAATCTACCTGAAACAGTTCAATTAGCGATGTACTCTAGCTGCATTTAAACACCTCCTTACCCTTGATACACCTTAAGTACCCACATATTACGTCTGTGGTGATCGACTGGATCAAATCTTACATACACGCCTTAGAACCGAATGTAGTTCCTTAAACCAGCATCTTTTTAGACGCAACCTTGTACAAAACCCTTATTGCTTATGTGGTGAAATTGAAGATAACAAACACTTCCTTCTGACATGTCCTCGTTATAATCAAATGAGAGCTGAAATATTCTTATCAATACAACGAAAAACAAACGTTGAACTAACCACAGATGTTTTGCTTTTTGGCACTGACGCTGTTTCAGAAGAGGTTAATACATCTATTTTCAAAGCAGTGCAGAAATATATTAAACTCTCTAAGCGTTTCTCTCAGTAAGAAAAATACAATTATAATGACACTATTAGATGGATTTCCTTGATATTTGGGTGGGTGGTGAACAAATTTCTTTGCTGTGTGTGCTTGGTATCTGAATTCAATGATAACGCTATAAGACTCTTTCATCGTTTAGTTTGACTCGCTTTCTTTTACTCTCTCTCTCTCTCTCTCTCTCTCTCTCTCTCTCTCTCTCTCTTACATTTATTAATCTATCTCAGAATACTGCATAATTAAACTGCTTATAACTTCACATATATTTATAAAATCATATAGAACAAAGCTGGACAACACTGTCAAGACCGTGGTAATGATAACGCTTGAGCGTCCTGTGCAAAACACCTGACGCTGATACGTTACCAAAATGACGATATGACGTTGTTAATTATAGAATTATACTTTGAAATATTGCACCAGCTATATACTTTGCATGCCATTCACATTGCTTATACAACGCAGGAAATGATTCATATAAGCAGTATTGCTTGTTTTCAAATCCTGTTATTTGCTTATATATTATTGTATTGTTGAAACATGCTTTGTACTTTCGAAATAAATATTGTTTAAACTAACTATGAAGAACAAGCCTGGAACAAATATATTGAAATAATATATTTAATGACTAATATCTGATATGTAAATGACAGTGAATGTACAATGATATTTATTGTGCAATACAATAATAAGAATTAAGAAATAGTGATCAATACCAAACAATCTAATACTAAATCCCAACTCTACAATTCGTTTCTCCCCTCAGCCAATCGTGATTGGAATCATCACAGTCATGTCCACCAGTTCCTTCATTCAGAATGTCAAATATTTTAACAAGACAACTTGTCCCAAACCATTATTTTACTGGAAGCAGAATTGAACATATACTTCATGCGAGACTAAGAACAAACTTTGTTCAGCAAAATTATAGTTCACAGTTCGTAGTTCAGACTTCACAGTTCACAGTTCCGACTTCACAGTCCACACTTTACAGTTCAGACTTCACAGTTCACACTTTACAGTTCATATCACAGTTCACACTGCACAGTTCATACCCCACATTTCACAGTTTCCAAGTTCAGACTTCACAATTCACAGTCCAAAGTTCAGAATTTATAGTTCAAAGTACTGACTAAAAAGTTCCCACTTCACAATTCATTGTTCACACTTCACAATTCAAAGTCTAGACAAAGTTTGACATTTCATAATGCTCAGTTTAGATTTCACAATTCTTCGTGTAGACAGTCTTCACAGTTCATAGTTCAGTTTACATTTCACACTTCAGAATTCACAGTTGTTAGGTCAGACTTCACAGCTCATAGTTCAGACTTCACAGTTATTCTTAACAGTTCACCCTTCGCAGTTCATACTTCATAATTCACACCTCTACTTCACAGTTTACACTTCACAGTTCATACTTCACAGCCCAGAATTCATAGTTCACACTTCACAAATGATAGCTGTAAACTATGACAATTGAAGCGTGAACTTAAACTGAGAAGTATCAACTATGAACTGTGAAATATGAACTGTAAAGTTTGAACTATAAACTGTTGATTCTGATCTTGCTCAGACCTCACAGTTCACATTCCATAGTTTACAGTTCATGGTTGACAGTACAGACTTCAATTTCACACTTCACAGTTCATTGTGCACAATTCACAGTTCAGACTTCACCGTTTATAGTTCTCACTTCACAATTTTCTGTTCAGACTTCACATGTCTTAATTCAGACTTTACAGTTCATAGTATACACCTCACAATTCACAGTTTAGATTTCATAGTTGTTAGGTCAGACTTCACAGTTCATAGTTCAGACTTCACAGTTCGACTTCACAGTTCCGTCTTCACAGCTTATTCTTCACATTTACAGTACAGACTTCACAATTCACACTTCACAGTTCATACTTTACAGTTTACACTCTACAGTTGATATCACAGTTCACAGTTCATACTTCACATTTCACAGTTCATAGTTTAGTCTTCACAATTTACAGTTCATAGTTTAGACTTCATAGTTCATAGCACAGGCTTAAAAGTTCACACTTCACAGTTCATTGTTCACACTTAAAGTTCACAGTTCATATTTCACAATTCTCAGTTCAAACTTCAGTTCTTTGATCAGACTTCACAATTCACAGTTCATAGTTCACAATTCACAGATCAGACTTCACAGTTGTTAGGTCTTACTTCACAGTTCATAGTTCAGACTTTAAGTTCATAGTTCACAGTTCAGTCATTACAGTATACCCTTCACAGTTCACAGTTCATATTACACAATTATGACTTCACAGTTCACACTTCAGTGTTCATACTTTACAATTCATAAGTCACACTTCACACTTGTGAGCTGTAAACTATGTCCTAGCAGCAGCACAGGCACAGATCAGACTGACTGTGCCTTATTTTTTAAAAAGTAACGCGTGAACTAAAACTGAGAAGTATTAACTATGAACTGTGAACTATGAACTGTGCAATTTGAAATATGAACTGTGGATTCTGAACTTGTTCGGACTTCACAATTCACAGCCAATATTCAAGACTTCATAGTTCATAGTACAGACTTCAAAGTTCACACTTCACAGTTCATCGTTCATACTTTACTGTTCAGACTTCACAGTTCACTATTCATAGTTCACATTTCATGGTTCACGTTTCAAAAAATGTCCCCAGATTTCGTGATTAAAATGGCGGAAACACGTGTTTATCTCGCGCTGAGCAAAATTATGTGAAATAAACTGTATATGAACTGATATGATGTGATATTTCGAACATTTCTTGGAGGAGAGGATAGGGAATTGAATAAGGATTATATTTGATATGAGGTGAAATATTAAGTTATCTTCTTTAGAGTATTTTCAAATTTTTCTACGTATAACAGTAAAAATATAACCAGTACCAGTACCACAATACAATTCATTCCGCACGTGCCTGAACTACAAAATATGCCATATTTGAGATAATCATTACATTCTTGGTGAACACACGCTCAAATTATACATGTATACTGTTCAAGAAAATAAAAGCTACTGCATCTGAAAATTGCATGGCTATGAGTGGTACACCATTATTAACTCCACGAATCCAGCCTGCCAGTAAAAAGAGACAGTTGCCTTCATCTGAGGAATTGAACCTTGTGAAAAAAAATAAAACCAATTTGTCATCAGTATCTGAATCTGACTTTGGAACGTTTGATATAGAAACTCCTGGTGCCGAATTACCTATTCACTCATCTGAAATGAACTCCGAGGAATTTCTGGACATGGATAGCCAGGTTTCAGATAGCCAGAGCTTGCTATCTCTAGGCGTAATCACCCTGAAAGATACTGACCTTGGAAAAATTGGAGCATTTCTGAGAGACACATTCCAGCCAGAAGTTAAAGATAGCATCAGCAGTGTGATTAAGAGCCAGGTTTCTGACCTAGTCGGGTCCATTGTTCATGGGGTACTAGATGGGTTAAAGTCTGCCATCCCCTCGCTTGAACACTAGAATGCTGAACTCAAGAAGAGGGTATCTCAGCTGGAAGCGACAGCTGACGCGGCTGAACAATACAGTCGGCGGAATAGCTTGAGGATCGCTGGTATTCCTGAAAGCCTAGGCGAAGACACCGACGAGCAAGTGCTGGATCTGACACGAGATATTGATGTTGACATATCCATTAGCGATATAGACCGCAGTCATCGAGTTGGTAAACCAAGGACTGACAAACCACGAGACATTATTGTAAAGTTTGCCACTTATCGCGCACGTAGGAAGATGCACAAAGCACGAGCAACAACTATGGATCGGGGGCGTAAAGGTGTGTTCTTAAATGAAGATCTCACAAGAGCCAGAAGTCGCCTGTTGTTCAATGCCCGAAACCTAGTGAAATCTCATCGCATCCGAAGTCCATGGTCATCGGACGGTACCATACTGATTCGTGACAATGACGACAGAGTCCATCGTATACTCACTGAAAATGACATATCTAAATTCAACAATCTCAAGCCGCAGTCCCGTAAAAGTCTACCATCTCAGTCCTATGCCCTTGCTGTCTCCACATAACTTTAACTATCAGTAGTCGTTACTTATTCTAACCAGTATACGGGTTACGAGTACTACAGATAAAGTGTTTTGTGGTCTACATGTATATGTAGATAACTGTCATCTACCTATTTACAAAAAAGTCATATCTACTGTCCTGCCGGCCAGGAGTGGCGGTGGTGTCGTGTTTTTTTTACAAAGTTTTGAGGACTTAAAATCGATGAATCGCTTGTGTTTTGATCATATCCACAGGATAGGATTAATACACACGTGAGTAATCGATTAACGTTAGCTCAAGTTGAGTGTACAAGTTAATGTTTCACTTAACAATTGTAAACAAGGCACGGCGTCGCTGTCGCTCTTGGCTGGTGGGACAGTAGAGCAATCTTAAGCACGATGATACAAATGTACGTCCACGAGAATGTATGTGGAGCCGATTGGAAACTGCATTGTATAATATCTCAGTTATTTTTACTCTACTTTCTTTTGGACGCCTTGATAGTTACTCCAGTTAATACAGCATAGAGTCGGATCAGATTCTGCATGATCGTACATCAATCAAGCATAGTAGAACCCGATGAGAAGCTGCAGGCGGGTTCGCCCCTGCCTCTTTATTTTATCTGAATTCATGCATTGATATCATCTGATCTAGTTTATGCACCATAGAGACGGATCAGGCTGTTGCATGATGTATTACGTCCATGAGAGCACAGTTGAGCCTGGTGGGATACTGCAACATGTGGTTTCTCAATGGGCTATACTCTGTATTCTTTTGTGATGTTTTGATTTCGTCTGCTCTAGTTTACACACCTTCGAGTTTTTATGTCAGAAAAGAAATAGTAGAGCCCGTTGAGACACAGTGGTTTCTCAGCGAGTTCTTCTCTGCATCCTTATGCTAGCATTATGAATTTGAAGCATTTTATCGTCTGCTCATGGTTATACAGAAAAATAATCACTTGAAATTAAGCAGAGAAGACACAGTAGAGTTCGATTCCGGGTTCTACTCTGCTTCTTTAGCTAGCCTCCTGAACTGAAGCCTTTATATGGCCTAATGTTTAAACAGAAAAATCGCTTAAGCTTTTGTGAGCTGTGAACTATGAGAAGTGAAGCGTGAACTAGAACTTAAAAGTATTAAGTGTGAACTATGGAGTGTTAACTGTGAAGTCTGAACTATGAACCGTTCACATTGTTTGCTCATATCTCATGTATCTGACTGCCCGAAATTAAAGATTATGGCATCTAGCAAAAATTTGAAATTATTCAGTATGGAGTTAGTCATTAACCTACAGTGTCTTTCTTAAGGTCCATGTTATTTTAATGATTGGCATAGGCCTTCTCGGGCATCGGTTTCACATAGCGTGACAACCATTTTACGATTACATCTCGAATTGACTATTTGTCCAAAACTGCTTTCACAACCAGTCACATGACTCCTGACATATTTTTTGAAAAAAGCCAAAATAAGCGTTACATGCGTAAATTCTAGTGATATAAAAAATAACGCTGATTTTGTGACTGTGATACCTCTAATTCGATTTTGTGATATCCCAAAATAGAATTTGTGATATCACAAAATCGAATTAGTGATATCAAATGATAACCCTGATTTTGTGATATCAAAAATCTATTTTGTGACACACTATAACAACAAAATCGGTATTTTATACCAAAACGGCGCCTCATACTGTGCAGTATTTGAAAGATTGTTATCAATTAATGATTTAAGTTTGTATGGACATGTTGTAGTTTTGACATTAAAACGGATTTTAATATGGATTCCTTTGCCATTCGTCTACTTGTTTTCAACAGCAGTCTTGCAGGTGCGAGGACTCCACAAGGTGACATGAATCGTATTTCGATCACGGAACCATTGGCACATAAGCATGTTTCATGGTATGAAAATTCAACAACTGCAAAGCAATACCTAGTTCAGTTCTTGTTAGAACTTGACATACACGCTAGAACAGATCAAGATAATGCATACTGTAGGCAAATTCGTGAAGATATGGATAGAATAATCAACACCATTTCTCAAAAGATTGGAGAACAAATGCCCGTTTTTCGGGGAAATATTGTAAGGATGGGCAGTTCGCACAATGGAACTAAAATCGGAAAACCAGACGAATTTGATTTTACTTTTGAGTTAAACTTGCCAACACTTCTGAATGAACATACGTATGTCGAAACTCTGAAAACGGAAAATAATCGTGTGCGAATTTACCTCGAAAACCAATACGGATTTCCGGATCTATCTGTGTTTGACCTTGTTGGTTACCCAAAAGATTCTGAAACACTTGATTTCTGTCTGTCTATAAACGGTAACAAGGACAAAGAACGCTACAAAAGTGCAATCAGCAAAGAAGAAAATAAACATGTATTGAACACCGAATCTGTCGGTTTTGCACTTTATAACGTGCTGGATACAGTTGTTTCTGCAATGACACTTCC